>JADFUC010000062.1:0-183766 GCA_019722365.1 Lithospermum erythrorhizon | reverse complement strand
CTCAAATTGTGCTTCGTTCAGTTACGTATTGCTTGAGGTTACGTTTAACTCTTCTGTTGAGAACAAAATTAGTTGCATCATTCACCCAAGCCAAAACATTTATAGCTTTAAACAAAATTGTTTTAAGTCTTGGAGTTATCTTTGCATATAATACTTTGTTGTGGATTGTTGCTAGCATAGACTGAAATCTTTAGGTTGCAAGAAATGGGTTAGAAATAAAACATTATCTTTTTTCAACTGTGACTAATCCTAATAATTATTTAATTGTAGGTATTCTCTGAAGTCGAAACGGATATATGTATCCAGACTGGTTGATCCATGATAATATCTATCAAAGGCTAACTTAGGATGGGAGGTAACCTTCAGAAACATGAATAAACTAGGTTGCTGGAACTTAGTGGAGACTTTTAAAGAGCTACAATGTCTGAGATTCTCAGCCTTTGCAAGCTTGGTAACAAACTCCGATGGTTTCGTGGTTTGATACCCAGAATATTACCAAAAAGCTTCCAGCCTAGGAACCTTGTGCATCTTCATATGGAATATAATAAGGCAAAAGCACCAGACTTCTCTCATATGCCAAATTTGGAAGTACTAAATCTACGTCATTCGAAAATGCTGGTACATGTCCATCCATCGCTTGGAAACCACATGAAGATAAAGCATATAAATTTGGAATCTAGCAACAAGCTAGAAGTGTTTCCGGAGATAAATCGGATGAGATCAATAGAAATATTAGATCTCCGTGATACAACTTTAAAAAAGTTTCCAGAAATATATGAGAACCTAGATTCTTTAAGGAGACTTGATTTGAATGGAACTCAGATAACGACTTTGCCTATGTCAATTAGGCGTGCCACCAGCCTTGAAATCTTAAGAATGATAAATTGTGAATATTTGCTTACACTGCCAATCAGCTTTCTAGGTCTGCAAGTCCAAACAATGTACATTAAGAGTGGATCGCTCAAGTCTTTCGAGGAAAATATAGATGATGAAACTTTGCTTGCATGAAGCAAAGAAGCGAAAAACAGTTGATTGGTTATGAAGGCATGGGGCAGCTTTCTGGGTTACAGATCTTCTTGCTCTTTTGCAATAGCCTGGAAGAACTACCTGAATCTCTTTATCAAGAATAGAGCTCTAGTAGTCGCTGAGTGCCCAAACTTAACATGTTGGATTTGTTTCAATTTAGTGGATCTACTTGACAAAATATCAACATTTGTGTTGAAACTTTATCCTAGAATATGAGGTGGTTCACAGGAATTCTTCAAACCTGCTCGGAGCATTGTATGTAATGTATCCACTCTTTTCATTTTTTTGAACTTTCTTGCTTTTGGGAATTTTCACAAATGCTCTTTAATAACACAAGTAAAATACTAATCTGCTTTGGTTGACAACTAACTACAGAGTTTATGGTTTCAATTATTACAGGAGTCCATGTCCAACATGTTGCGGAGAAGGGAGAAACCTTTTAAAGTGTTTATTCCAAGAAGTCAAATTCCAAGTTGGTTCCAGTATCAATTCAGTAGGCGTTCCGTCACTATGTTCCTTCCTCCTTTATTTGAATGGTACACTGATAAACTCAAAGGATTTGTTATAAGTGGTTTAAATGTTCATTCGATGAACAACCCTGTGTTATCAGCATATGATCGTTTAGATAAATACTATCATGCTGTACGTGGGCGTTCACATGTAGTGGTCATGTATATACCTATTGATAATATTAGGAGGAATATAGAAGATTGGGACGGACAAAACGAATCTACTCTTCTCGAGCTAAAGTCGAGTAGATATTTTCGTCCAAAACTGGTAGAGACATACTCTCTAGATAGGGATTAAGTCTATTATACAGCCAGTCAATGAAGTTGATCCCCATCAAGTAATAGTGAAATGGATGATATCTCCGAGTTGAGTGATCCCACTTTTAGAGTTAAGATTGCAGGAAGCAGAGATAGGATTGAGAAGTTGAATATGGATTATTATCAAGGCAAATACCACCCCACTGACCTTATTTCGTGGGCATTATTCCAGCAGCAATCACATATAATGGAGTAATTCACTGATATACATTTTTTCCTTTCATTTGAAATTTGAACATTCTCACAACTTTTCTGAATTTGGTACACATATCTGTGGTAAATTTTCTTAACAATATAGATCTAAGTCATTCTATGTGTCATATTATATCATTGTATTTAACCTTGTTAATCAGGTTGGAACTTCGACCATGACATAACACCCTTTTGCACCTCATCTCCCGCCTATCTGCCCAAGTGGCCCACATCTTACATTACCAGGAGGCGAACCAAGCAGCGAATGTTATGGTATACATCTTACGTTACCATGATATATTGAAATGCATATTCGAGTCATGGTACGATATAGCCTATTCAGTCACTTCCAGACATAAGTTTGGGAAGCACAAATATGAGAGAGAGCTTGAGTCATAAATATACTGATTATTATCAAGACGACTAGAGTGCATTCATTTCCTTCTGTATGCTTGTTTGCTTTTCTATTGTAATTTGAAAATGCATCTTCCATAATACTCTCCTTGTGCAAATGAGTACCTGAGAATCTTTATCCCTCAATTATGCTAAGTGTAATGATTTGTAAATTTTAATTGATTTATAAACAAAACATGAACTTTGTTGGAATATCTCAAGCTCAGACTCTCCAAAATACCAAAAAAAAAAAAATTAATAGATTTGTGCAATGTACAAAAATATAATAATAGATTTGTGTAAAGTACAAAAATATGTCATCGAACTTGTACATTCTTTTAATTTTGGGTATGTATACCAAAATCTATCGAATGTTTCAACATATATCAATAGTTTTATTCAATCTACCGAGTGTTTCAAAAATATATCAGCAGATTTTTGCAAAATACAAAAACATCAGATTTGTGAAAGAGTACAAAATAATCTCCTGTACTGAAATATATCTATATCCTCTTAAAAGTGTGGATCGCGTAATGTGTTCTTAGTTTTTGTGAAGCAAAAATATCACACAAATAAAGTTACTTTGCTTTAAAATAAATAATTATATTAATATATTTTATTTATGATGATTATAACTTCGTTAATTTGATTGGAAGTCGTATATTATTCATTATTTCATGACTTGGGAGTTAAATAAATAAAATTATATTTTTAATTTTAATTTATAATAATTATAACTTCATTAAAGTGATTGGTTATTCTGAAATGCAATAATGATGAATGAATTTATTAATTCTTTAATATTTGTTGAATTAAATATTTTTTGTAAAGGATTAAATCTGATTAAAAGATATCATGGGATTAAATATTTATAATGATGAATGAATTTTTTTTTGTGGCGTCACTGTGTCATAGCACTACTCTTTCACATTATCTTGTATTAAAAAGCTGAGTGAGGTCGGTGCATTTAGGGGTTGGCCATAACTGTGATCTGGCGTATACATTTGGAGGTAGCGTCGTTGTTCTTGTTAGAATTACTTGGTCTTTCGTGATTAACGTCGACCCGACTAGTCCCACTGACATATGAAGGAAATGGATGGTTATGTCTACCGTACTTCAACGGACCGCGCCGACCGCGTTAAGGTACTCGCTTTCAGGTGTCGAAATTATTGCTTCGGCTTTACAACGGCGGCGTCTCGTGTGAATTTTTTCTTAATGGTCACATGCTACAGTCGCCCATTACCATGGAAGAAATAATCTTTCCTTTGTTACGTCCGTTCTTGAAGCTTGGACCTTGACGTAATGTTCTACTTGTATTTGCCGCGTCGAGCATGTTCCAAAGTTCTTCTGCGCTCAGAGCCGTTTGCGGATTCTTAAATTCGTAACATGTCGGGAAATTGATTTCACGATTTTCTGCTTAGCAGCAGGTAACCGTGTATAAGATGATGGAGCGATTGGACGTGTCGATTGATTGAGTTTTCATGCATTAAAATAAAGTAACTATCGAGATTGATCAAATCGTAGTTATATTTGTTATCCATTATGTAAAAGGATGTAGTATACTAACTAATTTAATTTGATAGTATAATAATATGATTTAGTAATAACTAAGTTAATTTGATAGTATAATAATATAATGTAGTGTAATATATTGAATTTTATAGCATAATTCCTTGTTGTTTTCACTGCTATTTATAGGTTAAGCACAACCAACATTTTTACAATTTTCAAATCGATAATTATAGTAAACGTTTACTACTTTACATTCTGCAAATCGATATGTTCACGTTTACTACCTTAGCATGAAACAAGGACATGATTGGCGTGAATGATGTGGTATATGTTCACGCCGTCAGATTATTTCAATCATATTTGTTCCGTGTTTGCTATAAAACAAGCAAGTTTTCCACTTGTTTGGGTACAAAGCCAATTTTACCCATGATTACAAGAAAAAAACCATCAATCTAATTCGCTTGTTTACTTACAAGCTCTAATACAATTTGCTTGATTCACGGTCTCCCAAATTAGTGCAAAAAATGACTTGATTTGACAACACAACTTTCACGTATATCGATTACATTCAAACAAATTATTCCGTGTTTATTTTGTAACAAGCGAATTTACCCAATGTTTATTTATATTTTAAGCGAATTTGTTTCGTGTTTGTTATGTTATAAGCAGTGCAACAATGATTGTTTCCCGTTAAGTGAGTTTATCTGTGTTTATTAAACCACCAGATCAATTGTTTATTTTGTCTTTAATATTTCTGATTATGTTAATTGGTGTTGAAATATGATAAAATTATTCAAGCGTGATTGTAATGAGATATTAAAATTGTTGTTGATATTGTATTAACTTTCAGCATGCTCGAACGATTATCTGAAGCAATGAATTGTTTGATAGTTTGTAAATGAAACAACCGAATTAAGAATCTTACTTAATTAGGCTTATTATTGTTTTAGTCGATATGTAAATTCCATTGAAACCATTACGCTTTATTGATTTCAAAGTTAGGCTTATTGCCTTGAAAACAAGATATGCCTAAAAGTCGCCATGATTCAAAGCTGATATCATTGCGGTAGTATTTTATTTTTAATTGACTTTATTTTAATTAATAATTCATTTATGAAGCAGTTAATTGAATTCTTAAAAAGTTAATATTAAGGTAGTATTTTTAATAGACAAATCGAAATTGTGAAGTATGTGAGAGATTCGATTTTAAGTTAATCGAAATGACAATTAAAATGGATTAGAGGATAGAAATTGTAGAAAAGACTTGATTCCAATAGCGCACCTTTCCGCATTATCGATTAAATTCAAACAAATTAACCCACTTGTTTGTTTCCTGACAAACGAATTGGTCGATTTTGATAGAAAACAACGAATAAACCCATTGTTTATTTTAAAACGGTAGGTCTACTCGTTTCATATCTTAACAAGTGAATAGCCTATTTGCCTAACAACACTTTCAGTAATTCGATTGAAATATTGTAGTACATTTGTTTATACCGAATTTATATTCGTTGTGTTTTTGGAATGATTAACAACTTCGTTTAACAAGTAAGTATAAAATTTCATCATTTGTTTTGAGTAAATAATATATTGTAATGGTGGTTAGTTTTGCGGTGTTGGGAGTTCAAATGGAAAACATGTTTCCGTCAAATCGTAATTTCATTTGAAACCGTGCCTAAAAGAATCTTACGATGCGGTGGTATTTTATTTGAAATAGGATATCACCAAGAATCTTAAGCAGGTTAAGCTATAATTAAATTCTGATGCGGTAGTATTTTATTTTAATTGACTTTATTTTAATTAATAATTCATTTTATTAAACAGTTAATTGAATTCTTAAAAATTTAATATTAATGTAGTATTTTAATAGACAAATCGAACTTGGGAAATTATGTCAAAGTTCAATTTTAATTCAGTCAATCGACAATTAAAATGGATTACATGGATAGGAAAATTCAACATTATCACGATTTGATTGCACTTGTCTTGATTTGATTACACAATAAACGAAATAAAGTATCGAATTTATTTAGGTGATTCGATGAACTAACAAGTAATTACCATGTTTATAAAGAGAAACAAGAATAGAAAAATTGTAACGCTTGAACAACCACGATTATAGATACTTTTATTCTTCCTTGAGCATGGCGAAATGCTTTGTTCTGGCAAACGGGAAAAGAGGTAAACATCACACTATGGCGAGCGGTCGCTTCTTTTAACAACGATTTGATTTGAAATGACTCTTTCGTGAGCGAGTAAAGGACGAGTTTGACCCGTGTTTGTTTCGATATAAAAGCGAATTTACCCGTGGTTTGTTCTATGACAACGAATTTGGACATGGTTCAGTACTCATGACCCGAATTCGCGTGGTTTGATAAAAACAACCGAATTCACCCGTTTAACTATTTAAAACCGGTTTTTCTGTACTTAAATACTAACCGGGTGAATATTTATGCAACGTCATTCGATCATTTGATTGTGGTTCAAAGTATCATATTTTTTGGAAGCAATTAACAACTCAAATTTTGTGTTTTTGGAAGCAATTAACAACTCAATACACAAGTAAGTACAAAATTTCATCATTTGTTTTGCGTTTGTTTATATTATAAGCGAATTTGTTTTAAATATGAATTGTGTATTAAATATTTATGAAATTGTAATGAATTGTGTATTTTATGAAATTGTTTGTTAATATATATTGTTAATATTTGAATTAATATTATGAAATTGTGTTTGTGCATATATGAAGCCGAATTTGTTTTGTGTTTGATGAAATTCTGGCCAATTGATTTCGTGTTTGTTATATAATGACGAATTGATTTCGTGTTTGTTATATGATAAGCGAATTGATTTTGTGCTTGTTATATGAGAATCGTATTCAGAGAAGGATTACCTGATAGCGAGTTTATCCATTGTTTATTAGACACGAATCATTGAAATGATGTGTTAGATTTGCATTTTCAAAATTAAATATTATGAAATTGTAATGATTATGAATTGTGTATTAAATATTATGAAATTGTAATGAATTGTGTATTAAATATTATGAAATTATTTGTTAATATTTATTGTTAATATTTCGAATTAATATTATGAATTATTATTATTAATAAGTTATTGTTAATATTCGGTGTGTTTATGAATTGTGTATTATGAATTTATTTATTACATTTCGACTTGAGAAATTATGAATTGTATATTATGATAAAATATATGATAAAATTATGTTAAAATATTATGATAAAATATGATAAAATGTGATAAAATTAAATATTATGTTAAAATATGATAAAATTATGATAAAATATGATAAAATTATGATAAAATATTATGAAATTGTGTATTAAATATTTATTGTTAATATTTCGAAATTATTAATATTATAAAATTATATTAGTGGTAAATATGATAAAATTATGATAGTGGTAAAATATGATAAAATTATGATAATTGGTAAAAAATATATTAAGTATGATAGTGGTAAAATATGATAAAAATAATAGGCAAAACAACGAATTAATGCCATGGTTGTATTGAACAAGAATTAATGCCATGGATTTGTAATAAAACAACAGTGTGATGATTGATAATAATAAAGTAGGCGACATAATTACTTGTTTAATAACTAATGTTAATATATGATAAATTATTCACCTTATGATTGTACTAAAGATATTAAAGATGGCTGATAAATGCGACAACGACCTATCCGGGAATATTCGGGATCGAGTATTCTTTGAGATGCGTCAGGTAGGCAAAGAAGGTCGAAGTAATTGGAAGGCCGGTTAATAACCGGTTAAATCTTTTGGCTTGATGCAGTATACCGGTTCATGACCGGTTCATCACTTTGTAGCAATGCGAGGAAAGCTTTGTCACGATTCAGCAACCAGTCAGCGTCGGCCGCGAGAGCGTCAAAACATAGGTTGCCGAAACTATGACTAGTATCTTCATGAGCCCGTGCGAGGACCCGAAAATCCGAAGTTGCGCATAGACGAGGTCATCTAGCGAAGGCGTGGGAAGATCCGAGGCGGGCGGGCGTGAGCCGCTGTTGGTTCGAACAAGGGGCCGAACAGCAAACCGTTGGCGGCTGCACATTAATGAAAAGTGGAGTCGATCTTGTTATCTTTCTTTGGGATCGATCATGTCCCGAAATAACGTTCCGGGCACTTTGAGCTTCGGCTTTGGTCACGGCTGGCGGTGGCGTCGAGGCGAACTCGCTTCCCATGCCTTTTGGCGAAATAGCCAATTATACGCACGATAATTACCTGTTATCTTAAATCCCATTATTGAGTAGATCTGTCGCGGCGAGCGGCACATACGATCCAGGTCTGCAATCTTGATAGGGTCGTGTTATAGAATTGTCTTATTAAAGAGCGTCAAAGGAATTTGCCAATTCGGCGGGGCGTGATGGACCACATTAGTAAAGGCTTGTGCGTGCACGGTATTCTTTGGGAGCGACATTGTTTGTCGATAAATGGAGTTGTAGCGCTCGATCTGATATGAGCACAACTTTGGGCGTGTCGATAAGTCAGCAAATATGCTTTGGGTGCGTTACCTGGCGTGCCTTTACGCTTGAAGCTAGGAAAAGGCGTCGAGAGTGAATCAGAACAAATGGTGGATGTATAACTCGCGAGAATGCTTGCAGCGTATATATTAAATGAATTATTCATGTTTATATTTTAAACTAATCGTTATTGTTTTTATATTGCGGTGTTGGATCTATGAGTACTCCACTTTGTTCGGCGACCGGAGTACCGCGTGGTACCCGAGACCCGACCAAGAGTTGCCGCGATGAATTTGGCAACTATTTAGAAACCTGACCCAGGCCAGTGATTTGCTATCGAGGAAGCAATTGGATCGGATAGCTGACGAGCGATAATATGAAAATATTATATATTAAATTTTGTATAACATTGTATGAAAAAAGGCTTAGATCGTTTCAAGACTATCATAGCAATTCGTGTGGACACACTTATGAGCATCTCCATCCCGTAGTATCGTATTATCGCGATTTGCATATGGCAGATAATGATAGGCGTATATGCGGATAAATGCTTGAACAATTCGGAGGTGTTGATCCGCCCCGCCCGTTGAGCTTAGAAGGGACTCAGCTTTAGCCAGGTAATGCGAATATTGAGAAATTATGCGGAGATTGAATTACACGCAGGCTAGTATCTGATTCGCGTATTGACTTTCCCCATATGATGGGTCCCACTACGTATATATAAGGCTACGCGAGCGTCGGACATTCGTGAGTTGGTATTTGCCTCGGACTCGTATTAGAGTGCATAACCCGACAGCTAGGCATGCCCGATGTCCCAATGGAATCACGATGTTACCGACTTCTGCAGGTGTCATGTTGTTAAAGTGTATTTAAATTTACCTTATATTATATTTTTTATGATCATATCTTAACATATTATTTCTTAATTTAACGGCGGTTGCGACGTCTGTGAGGCAATTTCCTCGATATCATTACGGTAGGCATCACGGTCAGAGTACATGAAAACCGGTGGAGGCGTTATCGACTTGCCGGAGACGGGGAGGTTTCGGTTGATAAATAAAGTCCGATGGATCGATGGTGGGGAGACGATCCTTTGGCCGTATTTCCCGACGAAGCGGTTACGTCTTGTCCACCGGCGTGTTGGCGTAAATTTATCAGAGTTCTGATGCCACCAGATGAAGAACAAAACAACGGGACAACCCGAGAATGAAGTTAGTTCGTGATTGTATTTTTAGAGATATTATAAATGATGTTTTTTGTATGTTCTGGCTACGTTTTTACATGTTTTTACATCAGGTTACACTTTAATCATTTTTACATGTATTTAGGCATATATGGGTTGTATTTTTATGTATTTGGATGTATTTAGGTGTATTTCCATGTATTTAGGCGTATTGGGTGTATTTTGATGTATTTAGTTGTATTTAGGTGTATTTATATGTATTTAGGCGTGGATGTATTTTTGTGTATTTTGATGTATTTAGTTGTATTTAGGTGTATTTATATGTATTTAGGTGTATATAAGGTGTATTTTTGTATTTTGATGTGACCCCAGATTTGTATTTGGTGTTTCTATATATTTAGAGGCGTATATGGGTGTATTTTTGTGTATTTTGATGTATTTAGTTGTATTATATTTAATTTTGATAGTATAATAATATAATGTAGTGTAATATATTTAATTTTATCTCGTAATTCGCATTGTTTTCAACTGCTTATTTATAGGTTAAACACAATAAGCGTTTTTATAATTTTTAATCGATAATTATAGTAAGCGTTCTGCACATACATTATGCAAATTGATAATAAGTTAACGTTCTTCACGTTCACGCAAAGCGAGACATGATTAAGTAATCGTAGCGTGGCCCATCATGATTAGCGCAAATGGAAACATTTCAAACAAATTTGTTAAAAGTATTTCTGGCTATAAAAGCAAACAAATTTGTTACATGTTATTTATAAAATAAGCAAATTTGTTCCGTACTTATAAGAAAATAATCAATCAATTAAACTTGTTTACTTGAAGCTTCAATTCAATTGCTTCTTCAGGTCTCGTTGCACGCAAAAAATGAGCTTGATTTGACAACCAAACTTATCATCGGTTAGAAATGGCCAGAATTTGTCAATATTTATCCAAAACAAGCGAATTTGTCTAGTGTTTGTTCTATCTTGAGGCGAATTTAGATCATGGTTGTTGCTTGATAAGCGAATTGATCCGATGATTGTTTATGATAAGCGAGTTTATCTTATGTTTATTAGACACGACGATGGAAATTATATGTTATGTTTGGATTTTTGAAATGTTATGTATTAAGATTATTTTTTATTAATTACGAGAGTTATTTGTCGATTATGAATTGAGATTATATGCTTAAATATTATGAAATTATTGAGATTATGTCTTAAATTTTGCAATTATGTCAATTATGAAATTATGTCAATTCTGAGAATTATGTCGATTATGAATTGAGATTATGAAATTATGTCGATTGAAATTGTACTAAATTGTGTATTAAATATCATGAGAATTTATTGTTAATATTTAAAGATTGTGTCGATATGAATTGTGTAATACTAATTATAATTTCGAATGTTAATAATTTCGAATTTTGATAATTTCAAATTTTGATAATTATTTATTGTTAATATTTATTGTTAATAATTTTGAATTTTGATAATTATTCGAATGTTGATAATTAATGTTAATAATTTCAAATTTTGATCATTTCAAAAATTAATAGTTAATGTTATTGTAGCAGTGTGACTAAAAGTTCGAAGCCAAGGGAATGAATTAAAACTCTTAGAGGATTCTGTTGTTAGAGCCAGGTCGAATACGTAGTACAATCTGTTAAAGCAAGCGAGGAGATCCAAAAGCCATTCTTGTCAATTGTGGAGTAGTCAGAGCAATTTAGCGATATAATAAATTAGATGCTTTGGTTAAACTATCGATAAGGACCATGTTTCTCGATATTCATGTACGAATTTTTTTTTTAACCGTGTTTGATAATGGCCTACCGATTTACGTTTATGTTTGTAAGGAAAGAAATTTAGTTATTAAGTGGTGTTTGTAAAGCTTAATTTAATAAATCCGATGTTGTTTTGACAATGGCTTAATTCTGTATGTTTGTTGTGTTATTAAGCGAATTAAAGCTTGTTAGGTCTTAGCATGGGTTTGAATTCATTTATTTAACTCCAGCGATAACAATTCATTTGTTTTTGTCTGGTTCTTAGAGAGAAAATTCGTAGGGGTAAAATAGTAATTTCGCGCGGTTGATTTCTTGTTTTGGTGTGTATAACAGTTCAGGCAGTGAGGCATTATTGTATCACTGTATAACAAACCTTAATCGATTCCATTCGTTTCAACATTTTACTCCATATATTCATCGATTATAAAGAAATCACTTCATAAGTATAATTATGTCCCCAGCATGATCGCGATCAGATGCAGGCGTAGTATGATAGTTAGGCGAAATTTTTAGGCGGAGGCTTGGGTAAAAAGCTCGAGTAATATGATATTTCGGGGCTAGTCCAGCCCCGCCTTCCCAAATGACTACAACCGTACGAAGTTTTCATCAGTTTCAGAGGCGAAGACACTCGTAACAACTTTGTTAGCCATCTTCACTACGTCCTTAAAGACAAAGGAATCCGGACTTACTTTGATGAAGACAATTTGCAAAGGGGTCAGACAATTGGACCTGAACTTATGAAAGCCATCGAAGAATCCAGCATTGCCATTGTTGTATTGTCTAGTAATTATGGTTCGTCTACTTGGTGTTTGAATGAGCTGCTCACAATCATGGAATGCAAGAACAACTTCGGCCTTGTTGTTTTTCCAATATTTTATCATGTTGATCCATCTGATGTCCGCAAGCAAAAGAATAGTTTCTTTAAAGCATTTTCTAGTCATGAGATCAACTTCAAAGATGATAGGGCAAGGTCAAGAGTTGGAGAGAAGCTTTAAGACAAGTTGCTAATCTAGCAGGAGGAGATCCATGGACAGTAAGTTCAATTTTATTTCTTTTGTGGGTAACTTTTATAATAATGTTTGTAATATTCGGCTTCAGAGTGGGTGATGTGTTAGGTTTGTTTATGTTTGATATGATTTGATTGGAAATCTTTTATCTGGCTAAAATAAATGCTTATTTTCAGCTTCATCTTATAAAGAGAGAAAATATTTGATTGTCACAGGATCGGCTGGCTACGTCTTATGATAAAATATAAAGATAGAAATATATTGATAATATTTGGCCAATTGAATTGCATTAGTTGTTGCCATCATATATAGGCAAATCAAAGAACAAACCTAAACCTAATATAAGACTAGTACTAGAACAGATAAATGACCCAATAACAATCGAACATAAATCGTATCTTACGGATAAATACCGTCTTTCGGGATCGCTTAAATATTAAATTTCCCGATGTTAAAGCGTCGCGGCGCGGAGGTTGGAGTAATTATGGGATGGTTGAGCGGGTGAGAAATTTACCGGTGAGCAGTGGCTTGTAAGCGTCTTTGGAAAGCTGAGTGGTGGTTTTGTGAGATAAATTCATCGAATGTAATAGCGTCACCGGCCGTGCTTCGGGCAGGCGTTATAGTGTTCTCTAGATTACATATTGACTTGGGATGAACATTAACTTAAAAAATTCGATATTGAGATCAAAAAATTATTATTCCTAGAATGTTAAACTGGACAGTTCATTTGGGAAAGGACTCTGCTCCACTATATAGTTCAATTTCAGCATTGCATAACTTATTTTATGCATATCTTTTATGTCAGAAAGGAAGCATTATTCATTAAGGAGATTGGTGATAAGATCTTAAAACAACTGCCTGTGAGAGCTTCTGATTTTAGAAAATCATGTGTGGGCATAGAGTCGAGTATATCAGAAATAAAAAAGCTAATGGATGGCAAATCCGAGGAAGTTCTCTTCATAGGATTATGGGGAATGGGCGGTATCGGTAAAACAACTACTGCAAGAGCTATATTTGAAGATTGTAAAGATGAATTTGAAAGTAGTTGTTTTCTTCAAGATGTGAAAGAAAGCAAGAACCGAATGCATAAGTTACAAAAGGACCTTCTTTCCGATGTCTTGAAGACAAAATTTCAGGACATATGTGATGTGGTGAAAGGAAGTAGCATGATTCAAGAGAGATTGCAGTTTAAAAAAGTTCTTATAGTTATTGATGATGTGGATGATGTAGAGCAACTAAATGTTTTAGCGAAGCAGTGTGATTGGTTTGGTGGAGGTAGTAGAATTCTTATCACAACAAGGGATGAGCACTTAATTAATGAAGATCATATTGTTAAATATGATGTTCAAACATTACCTGAGAATGAAGCTCTTCGTCTATTCTGTCTTCATGCTTTCAAGAATGACCATCCACATGAAGACTTCAAAGAGGTTTCTCTTCAGGTGTTGAGATATGCAGGTGGTCTTCCATTAGCTCTTCAAGTGTTGGGGGATCATTTGTACAAACGAGAAAAAAGGGCTTGGAAGAGCACACTCAGTAGGTTAAAAGTTGTTCCTGAAGATAAAATTATTTCTAAACTACAAATTAGCTTTGATGGGTTAAATGTTCTTCAACAGAACATATTTTTGGATATTGCTTGTTTGTTTAGAGGGCATTCTAAACATTCGGTGGAAAAACGACTTCAGAGTCTTGGTTTGCACCCCGAGGAAGGGATTGATGTACTTATTGAAAAGTCCCTTATCAGTATTAGCATGCACGGCAATCACAAGTTTTACTGGGATGATGATGTCAATTGCGAAAAAACATGTTATATTGAAATGCATGACTTGCTTCAAGAGATGGGTTGGTATATTGTTCGACAAAGATCTAATACGGATGTTAGAGGATACAGTCGTCTTTGGTTTAAAAAGGACATAGTAGAGGTTCTCTCAGATATAACGGTAAGATATTTGAATGAAGTTACAGGTTACAACTCTTCTGTTGAGAACAAAATTAGTTGCATCATTAATTGAGCCAAAGCATTTATAGCTTTAAACAAAATTGTTTTAAGTCTTGGAGTTACATCTTTGCATATATACTTTGTTGTGGATTGTTAGCTAGCATAGACTGAAATCTTTGGGTTGCAAGAAATGGGTTAGAAATAAAACATTATCTTTTTCAACTGTGACCTAATCCTAATAATTATTTAATTGTAGGTATTCTCTGAAGTCGAACGGATATGTATCCAGACTGATTTGATCCATGATAATGATATCATCAAGGCTAACTTAGGATGGGAGGTAACCTTCAGAAACATGAATAAACTGAGTTTGCTAGAACTTAGTGGAGACTTTTTTAAGGGAAACTACAATGTCAATGATTCTCAGCCCTTTGGCAAACTTGGTAACAAACTCCGATGGTTTTCGTGGTTTGAATACCCAGGGGAATATTTACCAAAAAGCTTCCAGCCTAGGAACCTTGTGCATCTTCATATGGAATATAGTAAAATTAAAGAAACACCAGACTTCTCTCATATGCCAAATTTGGAAGTACTAAATCTACGTCTTTCGAAAATGCTGGTACATGTCCATCCATCGCTTGGAAACCACATGAAGATAAAGCATATAAATTTGGAATCTAGCATCAAGCTAGAAGTGTTTCCGGAGATAAATCGGATGAGATCAATAGAAATATTAGATCTCCGTGATACAAATTTAAAAAAGTTTCCAGAAATATATGAGAACCTGGATTCTTTAAGGAGACTTGATTTGAGTGGAACTCAGATAACGACTTTGCCTATGTCAATTAGGCATGCCACCAGCCTTAAAATCTTAAGAATGATAGATTGTCAATATTTGCTTACACTGCCAATCAGCTTTCTAGGTCTGCAAGTCCGAACAATGTACATTACGAGTAGATCGCTCAAGTCTTTTGAGGAAAATATAGATGATGAAACTGCTTCGCGACGAAGCAAAAGGCAGAGTTTCTAGTTGATTGGTTATGAAGGCATGAAGCTTTTCTGGGTTACGGATCTTCTTGGTCTCTTGCAATAGCCTGGAAGAACTACCCGAATCTCTTTTATCAAGAATAGAGCTCCTAGTGATCTCGGGGTGCCTAAACTTAACATGTTGGATTTGTTTCAATTTAGTGGATCTACTTGACAAATATCAACATTTGTGTTACTTGAAACTTTCTCTAGATTATGAGGTGGTTCCACAGGAGATTCTTCAAGCCTGCTTGGAACATGTATATAATGTATCCACTCTTTTCATTTTTTTGAACTTTCTTGCTGTTGGGAATTTTCACAAATGCTCTTTATTAACACACAAATGAAATGTAATCTGCTTTTTTGGTTGACAACTAACTACAGAGTTTATGGTTTCAATTATTACAGGAGTCCACGTCCAAATGTTGCGGAGAAGAGAAATCTTTTAAGTGTTTATTCCAATATGTCAAATTCCAAGTTGGTTCAGTATCCAATTCAGTAGGCGTTCCGTCCTATGTTCCTCCATTATTTGAATGGTACACTGATAAACTCAAAGGATTTGTTATAAGTGGTTTAAATGTTCATTTCTACGAAGCTGTACATGTGTCTTCACATGTAGTGGTCATGTATATACCTATTGATAATATTAGGAGGAATATAGAAGATTGGGACGGACAAAACGAATCTACTCTTCTCGAGCTAAAGTCGAGTAGATATTTTCGTTCAAAACTGGTAGAGACCTCTCCTAGATGGGGATTAAGTCTAATATACAGCGAAGGCGAAGTCAATGAAGTTGATCCCCATCAAGTAATAATTGAAATGGATGATATTTCCGAGTTGAGTGATCCCACTTTTAGAGTTAAGATTGCAGGAAGCAGAGATAGGATTGAGAAGTTGAATATGGATTATTATCAAGGCAAATACCACCCCACTGACCTTATTTCGTGGGCATTATTCCAGCAGCAATCACATATAATGGAGGTAATTCTTTTGATATACATTTTTTTCCTTTTCATTTGAAATTTGAACATTCTCACAACTTTTCTGAATTTGGTACACATATCTGTGGTAAATTTTCTTAACAATATAGATCTAAGTCATTCTATGTGTCATATTATATCATTGTATTTAACCTTGTTAATCAGGTTGGAACCGACAATGACAACACCCTTTTGCACCTCATCTCCCGCCTATCTGCCCAAGTGGCCCACATCTTACATTACCAGGAGGGCGAACCAAGCAGCGTATGTTATGGTATACATCTTACGTTACCATGATATATTGAAATGCATATTCGAGTCATGGTACGATATAGCCTATTCGAGTCATGGTACTTCCAGACATAAGTTTGCAGGAAGCACAAATATGAGAGAGCTTGAGTCATAAATATACTGATTATTATCAAGACGACTGAGTGCATTCATTTCCTTCTGTATGCTTGTTTGCTTTTCTATTTGTAATTTGAAAATGCATCTTCCATATTACTCTCCTTGTGCAAATGAGTACCTGAGAATCTTTATCACTCAATTATGCTAAGTGTAATGATTTGTAAATTTTAATTGATTTATAAACAAAAACATGAACTTTGTTGGAATATCTCAAGCTCAATTTCTCTCCAAAATACCAAAAAAAAAAAAAAAAAATTAATAGATTTGTGCAATGTACAAAAATATAATAATAGATTTGTGTAAAGTACAAAAATATGTGTCAATTTGACATTCTTTTAATTTTTGGGTAATGTATACCAAAATCTATCGAATGTTTCAACATATATCAATAGTTTTATTCAATCTACGAGTGTTTCAAAAATATATCAGCAGATTTTTGCAAAATACAAAAACATCAAATTTGTGAAAGAGTACAAAATAATCTCGCCCTCTTGAAATATATCACATATCACACTGCAAAGTGTGGATCGCGTAATGTGTTTTCTTGAATTTTTGTGAAGGTAAAATATCCCCCCCAAATAAAGTTACTTTATTTAAAATAAATAATTATATTAATATATTTTATTTATGATGACTATAACTTCATTAATTTGATTGGAAGTAAGTGTATTTCATTATTTCACTTAACTTGGGAAGTAAAAAGATAAATTATATTTATGTATTTTAATTTATAATAATTATAACTTCATTAAATTGATTGGTTATTACAAATGCAATAATGATGAATGATTTTATTAATTCTATAATATTTATTTAAAAGTTAAATACTTTTTTTTTTTTTTTTTGTAAAAGGATTCATCGATTAAAAGATATCATGGGAGTTGCATGAATTTTTTCATTTAACTTTAATTTTATGTAAATGATTTAATGGAATAACCAGTTCATCGAAGTCATGTTTGTATAATTATTTTAAATTTTAAGATAAACTAAATATTAGAACACGTATGAATATTTATATAGAACATCGGAGAGAAAGCAAATATTTACTACATGTTTAAACTTTTTAAATTGAACTACTATACATGTTTATATACGTTAGAATATGAAATGATATATTTACATAAATTTTTATAATGTAATACACAAAAATCTGATTTTTTTATTTGAATACTGCTCGGGTGGTACATAATATAATACCTCCACAAAAATAAATGATTATAAGAATGTTAATTTTTTAGATTCGAAGTTGTCGCGTCTGGCCTTGGCGTAATATAATCTTAGTAGATAAAAACACCTGCGTGAGTGCATGACCATATCTTTTTACGATTGCGATGGTCTCACCATTGTGGGCCGTTAACGAGCCCCTAATTGAGCGTATGGCCAGTAGTTGGTTATCAGCAATGCAGAATGAATTGAATCGAAGCGGGTTTCGATTTTTGAGATAACGATTCAAAAAGGTTCGAATTACAAATCGGACCAATTTCAAACCCAGATTTAATAAGTCTTTAAGGACTTAGGCATTTGATAATTGTCTTGACTCGTATAAAATATATAAATCTCGTGATTAGTTTATTATATGTAATAAAA
Organism: Lithospermum erythrorhizon; assembly: GCA_019722365.1. Lineage (NCBI taxonomy): Eukaryota > Viridiplantae > Streptophyta > Magnoliopsida > Boraginales > Boraginaceae > Lithospermum > Lithospermum erythrorhizon. Next base: position 165,399 of record JADFUC010000062.1, on the reverse strand, counting down.
TGAAAATATCGGTCTAACTGCATAAATCATTTATTAATGTATCAAGACTAATCATCTTTAATATTTTATACTAGTGAAATTAGGTATTAAATCTGAAATATGTATATAAGCAAATAATATTCAGTATTAAATCAAGCTACTCTATTAGACATTATGATCCACAAAGTATAGTCAAAATCATATTCTAGTTACTAGTTACTCTCTTTCGATAAGCAATGCGATAAGTTAATAGAAAAGATTCGTAGTCTATAATTCTTGGTTGTGGCTAAAACCCCGTATGACAACGATAAAAATTCATAATTCATAATTCAATAATTTGGAGTACTTGGAGAGGTGAAGCTTTGTCGAAACTTGGTATATGTCTTGGCATCTTGAAAATTTAATCAATTTGATCTTGAAATAATATCTGGAGAATGATACAACATTTTTCTTACGGCCCGAACTATAGTATTTTTCCCACTTATTGTATCGCATCCAATTGGAAGGTTAATACGTCTTGATAACGTGTTATGAATATGATTATAAATAATATAAATAGGCAGAGAGAATAAGAAAAGTGTAATACCCGACCTCGAAATGTGTATGTGATATGTGTGATATGATTTGATTGGTACTTACTTTCATTGCCGTGAATCTTGTCTTAACACCGGAAGTTCGTCATAGGAAGCTCGATGTTAAGCGTCTTGTACGAGGTAGTCCCAGGATGGTGACCAGCTGGGAAGTTTTACCGATTGGCGTGAGTGAGAACGAAACATCTTGGAAAAACTTCGTGGTGGTTTGTGAGGGAGCTTCGTGGTGGTTTGTAAGGTAGGTCGAGTGAATCTAATGCTTCCTTAGGCCGCGTGTCGGGAAGCATTCTGGGAGGAAATAGATTTTGTTGATTGATATGAATCATTCTAGTGACTATTTATAGGCTTGAATCTGATATATGATAAATCTTTGACAGTAAACAAGGTAAAATTTGCAATTTCTTTCTCGTGTCAATCGCTTCTTCTTATGAGAATGACTTGGTGTGCTGACTGAAGATGTCGTTGTTTCATGCGTTATCACTTTTATTAAAATATATGCAAATTTCTAAAACATCAAAGTCTTGGTTGAAAGAATCATGTAAGTTTATATGTATGTTCAAACAAACCAAACATAATAACTAATACAAAATGTCGTAGTCCTACATTATTTAATACTCACTTACTCCCAATAAAGATTGTCGAACTTTTTTTTTTATAGTTGTATTTCAGCTTTAACATTAAATATATTTTGTATTTATTTATGTTGTATAATATTTTATAAAAATATCGATGGAAGAGTTTTGTTGAGATTGAAGCGTTTTTTAGTGAAGGAGATGCGAGAATGAGACCCATCGAGACCCGAGTCACCGATGAGATACCGATGCACAATGAGGGCGATACCTTATGGAATTGTCGAGACACGAGGTCAGATGGGGTGGAAATCTTGAGAATGAGCCGTCAGTAATATAGGCGATCGTGGCCCACTTTCGAGGAGAGTAGTCGAGGGCAGGTAAATGGGGCAGGAATTACCGATGAAAGTCGATTCGGTGAATAAAGGGTTTAGGTCATGACTTTTCTTATTATCCTAAATGTTTCCAATTAGAGGCAAATTAAACTTTGTTCGAATTGATAGAGTTGACCTGCTTGATTTGTATCATCTATATCGTTTTAAAATTTAAATACAGGTGTAGATTTGTGGGTGAGAATCTTGAATTATAAAGTATTCTTCGATTGGAGAAGCTTAGTTTGATGGGATTTTAATAACGATAGATTAGAGTTAACTTTTCACAGTTGATTTACGGCAGCAGGACGTCGCTTTAAAGGGAACGTATAAAAGATCTTGTGTTATTTCTTTCGGTATTTTTCGATTGTTAATGCATTGATTACGTAGAGATATTAGTAGAGGAGTTTGGAGAAGTGATATATCTGTTGAGTTATATCGTTTCAGTTTCCCCGACGATTGGTATCGGAGGCGGTTGAAAGGCAGTACAGATATAGTTTATCTCACAGATTGATAGCGAAATGCAGTGTATCGGCATGTAGATAAATTCGATGGGGGTTGATTTAAGCCCGTTGGAAGATGAGCATGGAAGATTATTTGTATGGGAAGAGGCACAGCTAAGCCTTTAGGCGAAGCATGGCTATGGAGATTGAAGAGAGTGGAGCGAGCTAGATAAAACAGTCTTGGGTATAGTGAGACCGTCTTTGTCTAGAAGCGTTGTTACTTGATGGCGAAGGAGACGCGTGAAGAACGATGATAGGCTTTGTCGGGGTTATATGGCAAATCCATGACAAATAAGGAATACGAGTTGATGAAGCAGCCCAATTTCGGCTTGAGGATGTCGATGAATACTCCAGATTCTTTAAGCGCAGTTTGATAGTTTGATAAAATCAGGTTGTCTCTTGTTGAAGTTAACCGAGGGATGAATTCTGGCGATTGATCTTATTGGCATGCTGCCGGATAGTTGGGAGGCCCAGATGAGGCTGCTTTGTGGTAATCGGTCGGGGAATGAGAAGTTGCGAGCAAGGTGGTCGAGCGATGTCTGTCGAAGTTCGGAAGAATAGTGGAGTTGAGAAAGGTTTGCGTTGAATGTAAGCCAGGAGGTAGGCTATAGCCAAGGCGACAAGAATAAATGGAGGTGAAGTCGAGAGGGAAGAGTAAGTATTCGAAGTTTGGAGGCGTGCTGGCGAGTCTTTGAGGATAATGGCGAGGCTGGTCGCGTATTTGCGGCATCTGAGGCGTCACGGTAGTCGTGAGGCCAGCCAGGCGATGAATGTTGTTGATGGTATCTGCGGATCTTCCTGCTTATTACGTTGATTGCTCGATAAATTCTTGGATTATGATTCGGGAGAAGCGTCGTTTCGTCTCGCTATTTCAGATATAATGTTGAATTATATGTAATTTGGAGATTATGGGTCGGTTAAATGCTGACGGTGAGCCGAAGATTGAAGGTATGGGAGATGTAAAAGCTTGGAAAATTTGTCGAGATAAATTCTGCGCGGAGATTGATTGACTAAAGTGAGGCGTAATAGAAGTTGGTGAAGAGCGATACGTAGTCGGTGGATGAGGATAGTTCTTAGAGCTACGTTTGGTGAAAGCCCATTGGTGGCTGTGTAATAGTAGCCAGTGCGAAGATAGGTCATTGTGCACTATGGAAGTTCTCGAATAGTATAGGCTGGTATTGATAGTTACGAAGGCAATCTTTATTAGGCGGCAGTTGGGCCGCGTAGGCTGAGAAGAAAGGTATGAAACTTCTAGTTTCAAATAATGTGATCACCGAGGCTGAAATCGTTGATCGTCATGTCACATGGTGGATTACGGGAAGCAGAAGAAAGAAGTCGGTTTGCTAAAGCGGCGTCGAGCCTTTAAATCACGAGAGGCAGGTTAGTTGGATCATTTGGGGACCGGCGCTGTTAGTTCAATGAGAGGTTCGTCGTATTATGTGGCTGCCATTGATGATGCGAGAAAAGTTGGGTTTATTTTAGAAAAATAAATCAGGAAGTTTATCATGAAGTCTTGAAATGGAGAGCATGGTTGAGAATGAGGCAGGCGAGAGTCGAAGTGTTTGAGATCAAACCGATAGGGGTGAATCACCGGTGATAAAGATTTGAGCAATATTTGTCAGGGAATGGAATAAGGATCTGAGAAGACTATTAGGGAGCAGCCCCGGCCAGGCGGAATAGTTGAGGATGAGCAGACTGAATGAGCGTGCAGGAGGTATGAGGTTCTGGCTGTGGTTTCGCCAAGCGTTCAGGCGGGGCCTTGATAATCACGAGCTGCGCTAGCGATAAACGGACGCCCCGGTCCTGCAATTCCAGTAGAAGAGAAGTGGAGTTAGAGGTAAATTATTCTTTCGCGAAAGTATTTGGTTGTTTAAGCGTATGTTCATGTTGATGAAAATGCTAGAAATAAGCTTGAAGCTAAATCAACGTTCTTTATTTTATTGGTTATGTGGCCGAGATGGGATAGGTTCTATGAGGATTTGAAGAGCAGGAAGATGCATTCGAAAGCAGAGAATGTAGTCTTGATGACGGTGTTATCTGAGGCAGACGAAAGTGTTAGAGGAGAGAAGTGGAGGAAGTATGATTGAAATACAGAAATCGAATGCGGGGAGAAAGCATGGCTTCGGTTCGCTGGTGGCATGTCTTAGATGCATGCCATAACAAACGAAGATCCAAGCTTGAAGATCTTTTCTTTGATATGCCACCTTTAGAAGAGATGAGTTCGAGATGGAGGAAACTTGACGAGTCGATGATAACATTGTCGATGATGACGGGGAAGAGAGGTGTCACGATAGTGATCAGATGTAAGGGGCTGATGCCAAAAGTATGTCCGGTGTCGAAAACGACTCAAGGTATTCTCCCTGTAGCTTTCGGTAAATTAGCGGCAGGCGACACATTGGGTTAATAGCCGAGCGATGCAATGTCATGAAGCGTCAGTGGGAGTTAGCGATGAAAGAGGAGATGGAGTGGGTGGTGACCAAACGTAGCGTGATGAGAGTTGTGGAGCACGCCGAGGGAAGCCGGAGAAAGAATATTGCGGGAATAAATGGATTACATCGAATCGAGGAGGAGCGAGGATGGGAAGCGGCGCTATAAAGCTCGTTTGGTTGTCGAGGGATTCAATGAGAGGGGAAGGAATTGACTACCAATTTGAAATATTACAAGTAGTCGAGCAATGACGATCGAGCGTGCAGGATTGGTAGAGATGATCTGCGCGCCCCGTCGAGATGGATGCTTGAAAGCTGGCGTTTACACGTGATCCCAGATGAAGAGTTATTCATGAAGCGACACCAGGCTTTGAGTTAGAGGAAAAAGATTTGGTCTACTTGAGCTTCGAGGAAAGAGCTTTATACGACTTGAGAAACATTTCCGAGGCGATCAGGAATATTACCTTTGATAACTTTATCAAAGGTTGAAGAGTTTGTAAGTTGTGAAGCCCCAGCTCTTTGACTACATGAAGTTTCAAAAAAGATTATGTTATCTTCTTAACATGTTGATGATATATCTTGATTGTGGGGATTTGCAAAAGGTGAACATGTTGAAGAAAGAGTTGTCGGTGGGATTTGCGATGAAAGACTGGGTGAGGCGAAGCGAGTGCAGGGGATGAGAATGTCGGAGATCGGGATTACGAGATTGTGAAAGAATACTGAAGAAGATGTCAGCGATTCAATCTTTGGATGCAAAGCACAATAAGTACACAGATTAAGCTGCTTTCATTTTGATAATCCCAGTCCAGCAATCTGAGGCGAAGATGATTTAGAGTATATGGATAAGGTGCATAATAGCCTGCGGTAGAGCCAATGCTTATGTATCTTTATGATGTGCTTATTTAGGCACGCATTATTGCGAAAATGCTGTGGGGAGTTGTCAGTAGATATATGTCTAACCCAGGGAGAGAACATTGGGAAGCTGTGAAGTGGATTTTCAGATACCTGAATGGTAGTGCTGAGAAATCCTTGTGTTTCCGTAAATGTGATATGGGGTTAGTGGGATATGTGGATGCTGATAACGGTGGTGATGTTGATAGTAGAAAGTCTACTAGTGGATATGTATTCACATTTGGGGAATGCTATTGGAATCGGAAGTTGGCCGATAGTAGCGTTATTCGAGTTGTGAGAATATGTTCTTTATGGCGGAGGCAGAGTGAAAGAGATAATGCAGTTGCGAGGCTTTGTTGAAAGAAGCGAATGCTTGAAAATGGATGTAACACCTTGTCTTTGTAATAAGTGAGTCTGCGATTTATCGGCTAAAAAATCCGTGTTTAAATGCGAGGACAGCAGCATGGGGCCGAGGTTCGTTTAAATACGTTACTGTATTGGAGAATGGGTCTGAAGGCGACCAAGATTCTAGGAATCGAAATCCTGGCGATATGTTTCACAAGGGTTGTAGGGAGAAAATTTGGTGTGTTAAACTTTGAGTTAACATAGGAAGCGAGTAACTTCGAAGGAGTCTTCTTTAACGGAATTGGAAATGCTTGAAGGCGGTGATTTGAAAAGAGGCTTGAAGTGGGAGATTGTTGAAGTTAGAGCGTTTTAGTGAAGGGAGATCACGGGGATCGAGGACGTCGAACCGGGATCTCGATGAGGGGTCTACGTCTTAATGAGGAGCAGTTTGTATGGAGTCATCGAGATTGCGGTGATGGGATCTCAAATCAGAAATAGGTGGAGTACGTGTATAGGCGATACGTGACCACTTTCGAGACCACGTCGAGGACCGTCGTGAACCGGGGTCTCGATGGTCTCGATGAAAGGGTGGTTCGTAGGATAAAGGGTTTAAGGTAGCAATTTCACATTATCACCAAATATTCCGATTCTGCAAGAATTCGCTTTTGTTCCAAATTGATAGAGTTGTTCTCTTGATTTGTATCAAATACGTATGTCGTTTTAAAAGTATTCAAATCACAGAGTGTAGATTTAATGGGTGAGAATCTTGAATTATAAAGTATTCTTCGATTGGAGCTTTAGTTTGATGGGAGCTTTGTAACAATCGTTGAGAGTTTTAGTTGATTCTGCTTGACGGCCAGGCATTTGTCGTGAGAGGAGCTTGTATAAAGATCTTGTGTTATTTCTTTCAATTTTGATTATTATGCGATTCGGATTACATGGGAGAGATATTAGGCCAGGAGTTTGGGTATTGATATATACATTGGAAATTTATATCGTTCCGTTTCTCCCAACAAGTTTGAAATGTAGTTTCGTTGATATAGTTTAAGTAGTATTATCTGTCTGAGCAAAATATCTACCGATCGAAGTTTAAAGATGAAACAATCGAAAGTGGAATGATTTTTGTGGGATGGAGGGATTATTGTTTTTGTACCTGCTGCATCTTCATCAATGCAGACAAATAAATACAATTTCTTACTGTCAACAAAGAAGAAAACAGATTATGGTGGCCAATTGGTTATTAGTTGGTGAGGCAGTGTTTACTTATATAACAAACAGTAACTGATAAATTCGAAAATTATACAGAAAATCATTTCATTAGTATAATTATGTATGTTATAATCGCGATTGGACCTATCATAGTTGTAGCTGAAATATTCAGACGTTCGCAACAACTTTGTTAGCCATCTTCCGAACATACTTTGATGAAACCATTGCAATAGAACTCGTGAAAGCAATCGAAGAATCCAGCATCGCCATTGTTGTTGAATTGTTTTCTTCAAGATGTGAAGGAAAGCAAGAATAAAATGGAAAATTTTTGAGGGCATACGTGATGTGGTCACAGGAAGTAGCATGATTCAGGAGAGGTTACAGTTTAAAAGAATTCTCATGGTCATTGACGATGTGGATAATATACAACTATATGCTCTAGCGAAGCAATGCGATTGGTTTGGTAGAGGAAGTAGAATTATCATCACACCCAGGGATGAGGATGCAGCTCTTCATTTATTCTGTCTCCATGCTTTCAAGAATGACCATCCTCAGGAAGATTTCAAAGACCTTTCACTTAACGTCTTGAGCTATGCTGGTGGTCTTCCATTAGCTCTTCGAGTGTTAGGGGATCATTTGCACTGACCACGGAAATATTTTTGGGAGATTACATTGAGTAGGCTAAAAGATGTTCCTGAAGACGGAATTATATCCAAATTACAGATTAGCTTTGACGGGTTAACTGATTTTCAAAAATATATATTTCTTGTTATTGCTTGTTTCTTTAGAGGTGATTATATAAATGATGTGGAAGAACGACTTGAGAGTCTTGGATTGCACCCTATGATATCTAATCCTGATATTTAACATAACTGCAGAGCCCGGCTGTGTTTGAAGCGGTTTTACACAGGTCGCAATTTAATAGGGTTTTCATCTCCCCATATATACGTATGAATTGTAATTAAAGTTACAGCGTAATTAGTAAGCAATGGTGCAAAAAGGAAAATGTGCATGAGTTAGAGTCTTGCTTATGACACAGTCCTGTACTTATTTTTTATTGTCTTGATGTTTTTTAATTTAATATTTTTTTGGTGAAGGCAGGAAAAGCTATAACATTTACCATAAAAGTGATATTCGCCCAGCTTGGAGCAGTCACTCATTTAAAGAGACGGCATTACTGTAGGTATCCTTTGAAACCGAACGTATATGTATTCGCACCTTGATAATGATATCATTGACACTAATTTAGGGTGGGAGGGAATCTTCAGAAACATGAATAAACTGAGTTTGCTTGAACTTAGAGGAGACTTTTTTAAGGGAAACTACAATGTCAATGATTCTCAGCCCTTTGGCCAACTTGGTAACGAACTCCGATGGTTTTCGTGGTCTATATACCCAGGGGAATATTTACCAAAAAAATTCCACCCTATGAACCTTGTCCGTCTCCTTATGGAAGATAGTCAAATTAAAGAAACACCAGACTTCTCTCATATGCCAAGTTTGGAAGTATTAAATGTATCTTATTGAAAATGGCTGGTAAATGTTCATCCATCACTTGGAAACCACATGAAGATAAAGAGTATACATTTGGAAGAATGCGTAAGACTAGCGGAGTTGCCAAAGATTAAAGGGATGAAATCGCTACAACTCCTGGATCTCCGGGATACAAATTTACAAAGCTTTCCAGAAATATATGGGAACCTGAATCTCTATTATCAAGAATAGAGCTCCTATACATCATGGAGTGTCAAATCTTAACGCGTTGGATTTGTGTCAATCTAGTGGATTTACTTTGACAAATATCAACATTTGTGTTGCTTGAAACTTCATCAATTGCGTAAGAAAGTTCCACATGAGATTCTTCAAGCCTTCTCGGAATGGGTACGTCATGTCTCCACTCTTGTAATATTTTTTTTAACTAATCTGCATTTGGGAATTTTCACAAATGCTCTTTAATAACACAACTAAATTACTAATCTGCTCTCGGTGACCCTGTTGGGATCGAGCGATATATAGCCCAAATAGATATATCAGCCTTTCAGCCTGCAGTGCAATATCTACATGTAATGCGAACAGACAATAATTAGAAAATCCCCAGAAAATAAATAATCTGAGAGATCTTTATCTGAGGTTCATAGAATAAATGCTTGTTCTTCTTTGCGAGAAATCAAGCCCAAGAAGAGCTACCGATGATTTCCACCAAGTGCTATCTTCATTAGTTTAGGTAATCTTTAAGATTTAGAAAAGAAATTGAAAATTTTAGGATTAAAATGAAGATTGTGACTGTCTTTATAACAACTAATAGCCTTTCGTGAACCCCGTGAGACCCCACATCTGCGATAGCGGAGTCTCGTCAAACTCGAAGGTCTCGATCGGTATCACAGTCCGGCCTTCATATGTCCATCGGACCGTGAGCGCCGTAGTGCCGATAAATTCCATCTGAATCGGCTCACTTTTTGTGCGTCGAGACCCTTAAATCGAGACGAGGTCTCGATGAAATTACGATCCTCGCATCTCAGCTTGACTTGAAAATGCATAGCTGATGAACTCGAGAGGATTTGTTATAAGTTGGTTCAATATCAATTCAACAGCGTTCCGTCACTATGTTCCTTCAACCATTATTTGAATGGTACACTGATGAACTCAGAGGATTTGTTATAAGCGGTATAAATGCTGATTTAGAGCACGAATCTGTGTGGCCAACATATGATCGTTTATATAACTACCAAGTTGAACGTTCTCCTGGGTCGTTACACATAGTGGTCGTGTATATACCTATTGATAGCATTATTAGGGATATAGGAGATTGGGAGGGTGAAAACGAATGTACCCTTCTTAAGCTAAAGTCGAGAAGATATGTTTGCACAGAAATGGTAGAAACCTCTCCTAGATGGGGATTGATTCTAGTATACAGCAAAGGCGAAGTAAATGAAGTTGATCCCCATCAATTAATAATTGTAACGGAATACAGAGTTAAGCTTGCAGGAAGCACAAATATGGGAGAGCTCGGTGCGTCATACATATACAGATTATCATCAAGATAACTGCGACTCAACCAACTATACTGAGTGGATATTACTTCAGTACCTATCAGATTCGCAGGTAACTGAGTTCATTCACTCTTTCGGTTTGCCTGTGTACTTTTTTATTTGTAATTTGATCTGGGGATCCCAAAAATCTTTCTTGTCTAAATAGGCTGGTGGCAGTTGTACCTCTTTCAGAACTGGCCATGGGTGGTACTTCATTGTTGGAGCACGTTCGAAATTCGTAACAGCTCTAAAGGGGGGTAGTATAGACTTGGTGAGCCTTGCTTGTGTGGGAGCATCTAAATCCTGAGGGTTCACTGAGAGGGAAAAACATATTCATTTGGTCTATTCTTGTTACTTCTACATTTTCTTATTCTTTTCCTGGAACTATGATTAATTTATTTGGGTATGAATTTCAAGTGCGTGGTTGAATTAGTATTTGCAATTTCAAGGATTAAATGAAGGGATTTCTTGAGTGCGAGTTAACATTCTGATATCCTGTTTTTTGTTATAAGACATTGGCTTTACTTTCTCAAGTGATTTCAAGCCTCTCCATGTGATGGTATGATTATAAGTCCTTGTGATTGAGATGTTGTATTAAGTTTCCTTTGCATTTCTTACGTGCTTGTCAAATGATGTAAAACTTCAAGGCCACGTCAGAAAACTTTCCTAGCAAACTAGAAGCTCAAGTTTGCATTTTGCTGATTTTTTCTGATAAGTTCACCGATGTGTTCTTATAGTAAATTTTCCAACAGAGATGATAAATTGGAGAGATTTCTCAATGAATATGACATTGTATAAGGCAGACAAATGAAACTATTTTTGCTAGCAAGTTTCAACTATCTTGTATGATATTTGCTCCTAAGTTTCAAATATTGACATTTTTAACTGGCAGACCTCTAGTGTATTGTTTGAAGAAAAAAATGTCCAATTTGTGAAAGTTTGGTGATATAACATTGGTGTTGATTTGTTCTATGTTTAATTCATTATTGTCCGACTCGTGTGCTGTTGAATTATGTGTGGTATGTTGTACCCCTTAACTCATTTTTTCGCATTGGTTTGTAGTAATATTGTCATGCTAAAATTGTGTTGCGTCTGTTATGCAGCAAGGTCATCACAGATAGGGACATTGGGAGGTCAAAGGGGTTTGGATTTGTCAACTTTGCTGACAATGGATCTGCTACAGAAGCATTGACGACAATGGATGGACATATCCATTGAGGCATATCCCACGATTTACCTCCGTGATGTGCAAGGGTTTGTAGCGACGGGAGCCCCACGATGAGGGTGTGATCGTTTTTGACAATGGATGGACATGTAGGAACGGGTCCGACATTAATGATCAATCTCTCCACATACACCGCACTTACTTTTATACCGTTGCAGTTAAATACCTTTTTAACGTTCACATTTCACAACTTTTTGCTTGTAGGAATTGGGTGGGAGAAAAACTATGCAACAGAGATGCCGACAAGAAACAATTTTGGGAACTCTGATGGTTATGGTGGTGGTGAAGTTGTGTCTTCAAGTTAGTGTAGGTTTTTTGGGATTTTTTGTGCTTGATTATTCAACTGTTTCTTTTGTATTTCATATTTCTCATTGCATATCTTTGCTCTGTTTTGTACCACTGTCCGTATATTTCAAAGTACTTCTAATGCTATTGAACATTTTGCATCAAACTGATACTATAGCAACTACTTTAGTCACACCATGACATAAAATGGAGAGTGTATACTGTATACATACAATCAACACCAAAATGAAATAAACAATATTATAGCAAGATTGACTTAATTTGAAATCTGTAACTATTTTTTGAATTTTTCCATCAACTTTCTCAAGATGTATTGGCCACTTGAGGTTTTTCTTCAAGTAACTAAATGGCCAGTTCATACCATTGACTTTGTGCTTGCATGGCTCCGAAAGAAAGTTGACTTTAGTTGGAAGCATGTTAGGTAGTGTTTGGTCTCTTTTTTCATAAAATGGTAATATAGCAAGAAGTTTGTGTTCTATCTGTAACATGTTTACAGTTATTTTTAAAAAAAAAGGTCAGACTAAGCCAAACATAATCTTATAGCTCAAAGTTTAAATAATCCAAGTCTGTGATATATGACATTTATATAAATTAACTATACATATACACTTGACAGTTGACATTGTCTTGTGAACCAATTCCAATTCTCAATTTTTTATTGCATAGTTAGTGTGTTTTCTTGATAAGTTGTAACTATAAATTTACATCATGTTGATCATTTGATTCACCAAACTGCTGATATTTCTTTTAGTTTCCATTTTCCAAGCATTTCATATACTTTTTTTTACTTGTGAACAAAAGTTCAAGATGTCACATTTACTCACTGCCATTCATACTGGATTGCTGAGAAGCAAGGTGTTATCTCTTGTTGATGCCAATGTGAATGGCCGTGTTCGAAGCTCATAAAAGGACTTCCAGAGGATTTCTGAGAGGCTTGAGGAAATCGAAGCTTTGCTACCTGATGCTGAGAGAAAGCACGGTGATTCCATGGCTGTCCAGGTCTGGCTAGATGATCTGAAGACTGTAGCATCTGAAGCTGATGATGCAATAGAAGAGTTCTCGTACGAAGTTCATCTCCATCCAATGGAGATGCAACAGCCAAAAATGGACAAGGTACGTTCTATATTTTCCTCGAATAAGCATGATTCATTTCCTAATGAGATAGCTCAAAGGATTAGAAATATCAGTTCAGAGCTAGGAAGGATTAATAAGGAAGCAAAAAAGATCGGTTTAGTAACTATTGAGATCACTAATGAATATGATGAGTTTGATCCCTCAAAAATGAATTCCGAAATCCTAGGGCGAGTGAATGATGTATCAGGAGTAGTCGATCTGTTAGTCAATGAAGGAAATGAGGAGTTGTCAACTGTTGGTTTACTTGGGGAGCTTGGTAGTGGGAAAACGATTCTTGCTCAATTAGTGTACACCAATGCTGAAGTGAAGAAGTGTTTCACTATAAGATTATGGGTTAGTGTTTTCATGGATTTTACTGAAGAAAGACTGTTGAATAAGATTGTGCAATCTCTTCATGAATTTAAAAGTCCTTATAAGATGAGAAAGAAGGAGGAAGCCATAAAATTGCTTCAAGATAACATGCAGAAAATAAAATTTCTGCTTGTACTAGATGATGTTTGGATTGAGGATCGAGAAAAGTGGGAACGGATGAGGCAGTGTCTCCTGAAGGTTGGTGGGTCTAGAGGAAGCAAAATTCTAATGACTACACATAATGATAATGTAATCTCAACAGTTAAGGTATCTTCAACCTATCATTTAGGAGAATCACTTACAGAACAAGATAGTTGGGATTTGTTTAAGCTACAAGCACTTAAAAATGGCGGAGAGGTTGAATCTTTAGATGAAGTTGAGTGTAGGAGGATGGTAAATAGGTTTGGTGGAATGCCAATGCCAATTAAGGCACTAGCGAATCTCGTCTTTGGTAACAAAGATGAGGTATTGTCCTCCATCATGTCAAGATTCAATTGCCTACCTTCATTGATGTTAAAATTATGCTTCTCATATTGCTGTATTTTCCCCAAAAATAAAGCAATTGAAAAGGATTCCTTGATCCAACTTTGGATGGCTCAAGGATTTCTTCAACCTCCAAAAGGGAATCTATTGAAAATGGAGGATGTTGGGAACAAGTACTTCAATATTTTGTTGCAGAATTCTTTGCTGACAGAACTCACCTTTGATGGCTATAATAACATCAAAACTTGCAAGATGCATAAACTTGCGCATGGTTTTGTTTCGGATCTATTAAAGAATTACTTCATGAATATTGGAGAAGGTTCAACATGTGGAGAAGCTTCTTCTGCTGTACATTTGTCTGTCATTGTTGGATCTTCGGTTGAACTGATCAATATGCTTGATGTAGTCTCACCAAAGTTAAGAACGTTATACATAAAAGGTGCTATTAATGAGGATGTTTTGAGCAAATTCAGTTATATCCATGTTTTAATTTTGGATGATTATGCTATAGAGGAATTACCGGCTTCTATAGTTAAGTTAAAACATTTGAGGTGTATCGACATCTTCTGGACTAGAGTGCACAGATTGCCTGATTCTATAACAAAGCTCCATAAATTAGAAACCTTGAGACTAGCATCATGTAGCAAACTGCCAAGGAATTTGGAATCTCTGACAAATTTGCGACACTTCTATGTCAAGGATTGTCTTATGCAAAGAGATTATGACCCTGTTGAGGGAATAGGGAGTCTGGTTAATCTTCAGACACTCTCTTACTTTGTTGTGGGTCAGGAGGAGAGATGTCGCATAGAGGAGCTAGGACCCCTGGAGCAGTTGCAAGGGAAACTAAAAATTTTGAGGCTTGAGAATGTGAAGAATGGCGAAGAAGCTAAACAAGCAAACTTATTAGCAAAGAAAAAGATTCAGTGCTTAATGTTTGAATGGGGTGTTGAGAGGAAGGAGATTAATGATGAAGATGTTTTGGAAGGTCTCAAGCCAAACACAAATTTAAGAGGATTAACAATTGTAAACTATAAAGGTTCAAAGTTCCCGACCTGGATGGTTTCAGCAAGCAATAGTCTCTTGCTTCATAACATTGTGAAGATCAAGCTGTGGAACTGCAGTGAGTGTGAGACGATTCCATCTTTAGGGCACCTTCGCCATCTTAGGATCGTTGAGATATTTGAGATGCATAATGTGAAGCGAATTGGGGAGGAGTTCTATGGCTACTCAAGCCTCAATGATATAAGCCTATCGAGTGGTGGATATCAGGTATTTCCTTCTCTAAGAAAGTTGCATATCCATGACATGGAAAATCTAGTCGAGTGGTCATCAGTGCCATCAGACAATTCTGTAGCTTTTCCATGTCTAGAGCAACTTATGGTTAACAAGTGTAATAAATTGACTTGTCTTCCTGACATGAGTGGACTTGAATGTCTTGAAGAACTAGTCATCACAGAGTGCAAGATGTTGGCTCATCTGCCAGAGTTGGATGACCTTGTGAGTCTCCAGAAATTGCGGTTAACAGATGATCATAGCCTGGAGTGGATCCCTGATGTGCCCGAAGGTTTGTGCACGTTGGAGATTTTGAGATGCCGGAAATTGGAAGAGCTACCAAGGGGGCTTAAGTGGTGAAGGTCACTTGAAGCAGTCCAAATTTCTGATTGTCCACTTTTTGAACTGTATGATCTTGAGCTCATCAACACCCTCAAAATCTTGACAGTGGGCGATTTTGATCAGGATCTCGATGAATTCCCATTTCCTCGGCCTCAGACTATGGATTATTTTGTTTCACTTGAGAAGCTTGGATTGTATGGATGGCCAACACTTACTTTCCTCCCAGAGCAAATCCAGTATCTTCCTTCATTGACAGAGCTGACAATCTGGGACTACGGAGCATTGGAGGCTCTACCGGAGTGGCTTGGGGACATCCGATCTCTTGAAACTTTAAAGCTTTGCTTCTGTGACAATCTCAAATACTTGCCATCAGCAGAAGCCATGGCGCGTCTCACAAATTTAATTGTGCTAAAGATAGACAATTGTCTCCTCTTGGAAGAGAGATGTGCTAGAGGAAGCGCCCCGGAGTGGTACAAGATTGCTCACATTCCAAACATCATCCTTGATCATTTGTAAGTATCCTTTTTCACTTCTGTTTTTCTTTTTCTTGCAAGTGTTTGTTGTTCTGTACTAAAGAACTTAACTGAACTTTTCAGGGGTTAACCTCCTGGATTGCAATGATTTGATTTGCACCAATATCCAAATCAGCATATATAATCTATTCGCAGATGAATATAGATATTGAAGGTCATTCAGGAAGCTGGGATTGTGTTCAACCATTTCTCTAGTACAGTATTATTATGAACGATGGATTAGATTCTTAAGCCAATATGGATTAGATTCTTAAGCCAAAAACAAACGGTTCTTATATCATTTTCTTGATTAATAGGAGTATATTGATGATTTTAAAATTGACTATTGGAATGTACAAATTGCAAAACCATATACTCTGCTTCTAACTGAGCAGCAGAACTCTATTGGAGAGTAAATGGTAGCCCCCTAACAGAACAAAATGAGAATTTCTAAGGCCAATAAACTGAAGTTTAAGAGGACCATTGATCAGGCACAGTTAAAAAGTATGTTGTCATTGCTTTTCTGAATCTTTTCTTGTATTGTTTTGGAGAAATTATCGTTGGCGAGGCGTTCTTTGGTCCACCAAGAATTCCAGATGCCTTCACCCATGTCTCCAAGTGCTTGTCCCAAGTGTACTGTCTCATGAAATCAATGATCCCCACTACAAGCTCCTTGCGCTCTTCATCGACACCAACCAACAGAGAGTAATCCATCACATCTACAGACTGGAACCAAGGGAAAATGATTCAATTTGTCAGTCAATAGCAGAAGACAGCATCGATGCTATTAATAAAATAATAGACGTTCTTAACATGCTAATGTATCAATTAAGATGACAAAATTTGTTAATTTCGACCATTGAAGATTAAAATGGACAATCTCTCTGGGATGGAGAATTGTAGATATTAAAATTTAAGCAGACCAACATGCAAGATAAGATTTATCTAAGCTAAACTGGACGAAGCTGAGGATTAAGTAATTTACCGCCAAGAAGGATGTATCGTTCCAAACAGCTCTTTCTAGTCTTCTTTTTGCCTTGCTTCCAAGAAATATCGGTTTTGTCCGCAGCGTTTCCACAAGATTCATATCCAATAACACTTTGTTTCTTCCACTTGTATCTGAATTGTAGCGAGATCGCACTGAGCCTTTAAGATCATAAACCCTTGAGATGTTCTTTCCATAAAATAGATTCTCCATCACCATCAAATCCATTTTTGTTTCTTTCCCACCTTTCATGTTCTTCACTGTCACCTGGAATTTACAACGTAAGTCTCATCATTTAACACAAGACGAGATAAAACATCAAGGGAACTGATGCAAATAATGTTTAATAGGAATGAAAGTCACCTGATATATTCCTAGAATTTTAGCAAGGCAGGTTGGACTACCAGAGCTGAGGGAATCTGTCAGATATTTAAAATATCCAGGTGCAAACTCTTCAAAAGATTCCAACTCGGTCCTTGTAACTTGTTTTACAATGAATCTTTCATCGATTGACTTAGCAAAGTAAACATTGCTCTTTCCCCCTTGTGCACTCCATCTCCTACAGCGGCTCAAAGAACATAAGAAATCTACCTCGTTGGGACAACATCTCTTTCTAAGGGCGTCAAATTGCCTAGCAAAATAGCATGTTACGACGAACTTCACTCTTCCATCCGCACCAGAAGATTCATCCTCAAAAGAAACTTTTAAGTGTGGAGAACTCTTAGGTTCTGTGGAGAAACCGATTGTATTTGAAGCATCCTCAGAGCCATAGCTACCATACTGCATATAATCTATGTCCAAGGAACCGAAGGACTGCCAACCAGAAATGTTAGAAGCGACAGGACTTCCTTTGTAGCCTCTTACAGGAGTATTTTGTTTATCTGCAATCCAGTCTTCATGCTCTTTGGAAGCAATCACATAGGATATGATGCTTGTGGGTTCACTGTCATAGACAGCTATAACAATATTGTTTCTTCCATTATGGGGAACCATCAACCGTGCTCCTTCGGGAGCTATAGAGATGGACGAGATGAAAGAGGCAAAGTTACTAGATGATGGATTAATCTGCTGGGCCTCAGCAGTAGAGATCTGAGAATGTGTCCTTTGCATGTAAGACACGGGATCCCTGACCATACTCTTGTAGTCTCCATAAGCATGAAAAGATCTAAGGGTCGACAAATGCAATGTAGAAGGCGGTAGTCCTTTCTTTAATCTTTCTTGAAATCTCACAGCTGAATCAAAGGAATAAACCCTAGCAGGCGAGATGAATTTTCTTACTATCGGTTTAGTAGTTTGATTTAATGGCCTGGAGGCTTCAGATCTCTCACCTAGTAGAGAATGAGGTAATTGTGCTTTCTCTGGAGGCTGCTCTGCACCTGTCCATGCAGAATCTATTTTATCGGATAGAACAGATGCAGCTGAAGCGGCACGTTCTAAAGATGTTACTCTAAGCATATTTTCCCCGATAACATGAGGTCCATCCTTTACATTGAATTCATATGAGGTTGAAGAGTCTTTCGGCATATCAGGGGTATTGTTAAGAGAATTGGTTTCTTCTGATTGTGAATCATTTCCAGGACAACCATGCAATTTCGAAGCTTCAAGCAGAATTTCTTCATGGCCATGCTCGAGACTTTCATACTGCAAACGAGCATCACTTGAACATTCTTGCATTCCAACAGAAGATGAAGCATCATCGGAGACCTTGAAACTAGCACAGCTCTCAAACAGGGATTCTAACGAATAAAGCCGGCGATCCCAAACATGTGAGTCAATTAGGAGAGAGTGCCTCACACGATTCAGTTCAAGTATGTCTACTGCCTCCTGATCTGGTTCTGTAATTCCATCAGTTGCCGACCATAGCAGGTCCTGCAAACCAAACAATCGAAACTTAAAGCCTAGCGTAAATCATGGGTCCGATTAATGGATATTAAATATAACAAACCACTCAATGAAAAGAGAAAATATAATGCCAAGAAGAAACCATTACTTACATTATATTCATTCCTTTCTTTAATGAGAAGGTCATGTAACCCCAGTATATGGTTAATTAACTCATTTGAATCACAAATACCAGAACCATAAGATGACGACTTTTCTTCAATGCAGCGAATAATACTTGATATTTTTGTGTACAGCAGTTCCACTTTCCTTGATAGCTGCCAAGTAAAATGGAACAGACAAAAACATATTTCAGTAAATTATTTTCATTGGTTTGTTATAAACAATAATGAAAAATGTTGGTCAGTAAAGATGTGGCACCTCCATCGATTCTTTTCTTATCCGGTCATGTTCTGGTAGGCCATTGAACTCCAGAATTGATGGGGCTAAACAAACAGAATGAATATCAACTGGAGAATACCGGAAGAACGCAACCATATTCCCATAACTGTTCAAGTGGAAAACAACATATTAACAATACCAGATGCAAGAAATGTAAATAATGTTATCCCTTAAAAAGAAAAAGAAAAAGACTAAAAATTGGTGTTTTTACACTTACCCATAGAAACGCAAGCAATCTCTTTGCAAGGAATGACCGCAGCTTGCAATACGATTAGCAGTTGCATGGTTTGAGAAACTAAGTTCCAAAAACTTACCAAAAGATAGCCCCCAAGCAGCATCAGACATTACAATTCGACGAGTTGCTGGGGGAACTCCTCCTGAGGGAATGCACCTGAGGCAACGATGCCACATCCATATCTTTCCATCACGTTCACCAGGAAGAATGAATGAAGGAAGACGCTTTACATTAATTGTAAGATTTCCATGAGGATGAGTATAGCATATCACATGAACTTCAGTAGGTTCTTTGCATGATCTGCAGCAGGAGGTCTGTAATAGAGAGCGAATTAGTGAACACAACAGATCCCATTAGCAACGGATGGAACAAATTTGGAGCAGCAACTACATAACAAGGAAAGAGTTTACCTGAGCAAATAGATCATCTTGAAGATATCTCCCGAGGGGCTTATCAAAACATCCATAATACTTAATTCGAAGGAGTCTAGAACGTTCACATACACTGCCACTTAGCACACAACGGCTAGAAAAAGATACTAATATGCTCTGGTGACTATCAGTTGTTGGACAAAATGCAGTGGAAGATTCAACATCTACGAGACTTTCCGTCACAGTAAGACCACAAGCGGCACCTTGTTGCTTCTCTTCAATATCATCTTCGGCTGGTACTTCATGGGTAGCATTATCTTTCATCCCCTTATTAACACTAACAGGCGACTCCTTATGATTATCGGCCAAATTCTTGAAGTCTGCAGCAGAGGCTAGTAGCGTAGGAATACATTCTTCTGACATAGAAGCAATTGTGAAGCACTCCGACAATGATTTATGCAAACCAGAATCAGAATTGATACATGACGATATAATTTCATTATTTGGGACATCAGTAACTTCTTCACAGGTTCCATGAACATCAGATGCTGAGATCAATGAAATGGAACTGTCTGCAGTTACCCTATCCGGTAAAACAACAGAGGACTTCAATGTGACCCTAGGTAGACTAGCACCCTCGTCGGCTAGAAATGAATTTTCAAGAGACAGGTGATATGCTGCAAAGACAGCATATTGTACTACATGCTTCACCTTCTTTAGTTCTTCATGACATGATCCCTTCAGCAAGACCTGCAAAGAGCCAAAACCACAATAGCCTGTCTTTTAACACTTTGTAGTAGTTGTTGACGATACACTGAGTCATAATTCTATGATGCATCACAATTAAATTACATTAAATAGCTAAGTGAGGTCAGAAAAGTATATATGATGAAGAGAAACAAGTATGATGTTAAACATCTGACAAGAAGAGCTAAAAGGTTAGTAAGAAGAGTCGCATTATCAACTATGATAAACAATAATGGATCCGCCTAAAACAGTGCAGTGTTAACCAATACTCTACTCAGCTAATAGACTAGCTTTGCTCTTCAACCCATGCTCCACCGAGATTTGGTCACTTTCAAGCATAATGTTGTGCATACAGAACAGAAGGAATCTCTAAAACAAATGCATTAAGAACACAAGAACAAATACTCAACAGGAGAACAGTGGAAACATTTAGGAAATCTAGGAAAAAGTGGGCCAAACCTATTTCCAAGGCAAAAGTGTATTGTGTGCCTTGGAAATAGTCTTGAAAAAGAAATGTATGTGTGCCTTGGAAATAGTCTCACCCGAAAAAGTGGGACAACAAGTCAACAACATTAAGTACGGTTCAATAATATGTTCACAGCAACGTAAATGACAACTGTGTCAGCTTCAAATGTGAGACATTAGCAGTTTGCCAAGGTATTTTTCATGGCCAACAACAGACTTGGGCTTCAAACTCATTTCGCTATAAAACCTAACTGTGTACGAGAGTTTAACATTGGTAACAAGTTGTGAACAACATTGTCTGTCAGTCTTAAAGCTTGATCATCTAGCCCCCATGCCAAACATTAGACACTTAGAACTTCAAACGATTGAAAAGATGGTGGCATGCATATATATCCTTCAACCACATGGCATGCACCAGGACGCCAGTTGCATTCTTGAATCATGACTCATTCAGTTAGCAATAAGATATTTATATTGGTTCACCAAGCATTCAACCAGTACACATCATAATGTTGGAATATTTATGTTGCGAAATTCAAGAAAGAAAGGTGGTACAATAATAAAGAAGCTTGTGCACACAACAGCAAAACAGATAGAGCCATACACCTACTATTTGAAGCGACTAAAGACGATTACAACTCAATCAAATAAAACTTCAACAAAATTAGAAAACATCTAGCCACCAAAGCTACATTATCAATTGTATCTATAATGAAGCGACAATAGGGGCAATTGAGCCACATACCGTACAGCCTAGACGTCTGGGACAGCCTTCAAAATACATCAGCGTTTTGGATGGCTTCTTATTGACCTGGTTGACAAATTCATGCTCTTCAGATATTCTTTCCAAATGAAAAAGTTCACAGTGGCCAACTCGTGTTGCGGAAAGCTTATCAATTGAAGGAGTGATGAGAGCTCCAGTGCACCTTGCTATCCGTTCTAATAATGGCCTTTTAACATTTGATACTAAGGAGATATCTTTAGCCAATAAGTATTCTTGGGCACGTGATGATACAGTTTTCTCCACAAGCAGAACATTTGGATGGTGTGCCTCTATTTTCGAAATAATTACCTTTATATGCTCACTCTCCTGCAAACAATAAAAAATATGTGAGTCATTCTTTCCACTTTGGAAAAACATGGTAAAAAATGAACATTTAGCAATTCAGAACCTGTTGAAGTAGTGTATCGAGAGAGGCAAGTTGATTAGAAAGCCTCTGGTACTCGAGAGAACCTCCTAAGAGAAGCACCTTAGCATTTTTGTACAGCGAAGTCATGCGCTTGTGTTTTATATTTTTCGTGCAAACAACTCCTCTTATCAGAGTGCTGCATAAGTCAAATAATTATACGGTTAATCATAATTAAAACAACGTAGAAGGAGAAAATAATTTGGAGATAGCTCCTCTTACCTCTCACTAGGACTTCCCGATGCTAAACACTTTATCTTTACATAGTCACAGGGATCCATGCTTCCACCTTTACTAGTATCTGGCTTTACATAATTTGCAGCTTGCCATGAGATTGAAGTAATTATGTCTAGCCAATCCTCATTGCTATCATTCTTATCAATTTTTATACCCTCCCCCAGCAAAAGTTGAGACACAAGAACTCTGAAATGTCCATGAACAACATCTTTTAGAGGTTTATTCTGTTCCCTGTTATGTTTCTCCTTCATCTGAAACTCACTAGCAAAACTATCACTGCAGGTAAATGAAGTGCTTGGTTCTCCAATATCATCGTCTTCATCATCATACTTGAAGCTGTTTTCATTATCGTCTTCTTCGACATCGGGAGGAGGAGGAAACCAGATGAGACCATTGTTTTCAAAATCCAATGGCTCCAGGGGTTTCTCATTTTGATCACCAAATGAAGTCAAATCATCAGCACTGTCAGCATCACGGTTTGTCTTGTCAGTCCCTACACCAGGCCGTTTAAAAATAGACATGGCTTCTTCAACAAAGGGACCATCATTTGGGGACCTCGAGGTACCCTGATGCCCTAGCTGTACAGGATGCCCAACTCTATCGGATGTAATATGAATCCTAGAGGGGCTGCCAGAAGGACTTGATCCAACTGACTGAAAACTGTAAAATGCATGCCTAACACTAATACTACTTGTCTCTACATCAGAAGCATCATTGTAATATTCACTGGATGCACTAAAAAATTGACTTGTTGAATTCTCTTCCTCTTCTTCATCACTCCTGCATTCCGCAAAAGAAAACAATGTTTATGTAAACAGTGATAACCAAATTATCATGTAAAATGAGTAAAATTAAGCAATGGAGTACTATTTTTGTTCTTGTTCACATCTATTCCGTCCTCACAGTCGAAGGAAACTTTATATTCTCTGGTTCTTAGATATAATCGAATAAATCAAAATAGCTCATTACACTAACTACATTTCTAACATATTGTGAAGTAGAAGATAGGCTTATGACTTCATGTTGGGTTAATTCAGAAACAACCTCAATGTTATCATAGTGGTAAGGTGCATATTATCCGACCCTCAATTACCCCACTTAAGGGAGCCTCTTTAGGGCATTGGGGCATGTTTTATGTTCCTTTTCACATCTGGTAAGCCAAAACATCATTTACTCTAATTTTTGTTGTCAAGTTCTCATCTTTAATCTTAGAAAACACTATATTTATGGATCAGTACATGTCAGTATGTCACACACTCACACTACTAAAGTAAACAATATAAAATTAAAAAAAAGAAAAAAAACTAGCAGCCAGAGTTTGAACCCTTGATCCTACTTCTGGTAGTCTTTTAACATTACACGAAACCCCCACCCCTAGTAACCAATATAAACTTGTTTTCTACTTATAAACAATAAGGTTCATACTAATACCTGTTTGGAGAACCACGAAAAGATACCATGGATGGACTGCTTGAAAATGATGCAGCACTTCTTCTAGTTATGGCATGGGGAGAATAACCATCAAGCCTCTCTGCAGCAAAAGCAGGCGACCCTGGTTCTGGGCTACGTCTGGGAGAGTCGGAAGGATGTACTTTGACACAATTCTTCCTTGAACTTTTCTGCTGGGCATTTAGGCCAGCGCAGAATTGGCAGCACCTAATACTTATAACACCCTCCATCCTATTCTCATGATCATTAGGTACAATTTCATTTATTGATCCATAACTCTGCACACAGTTCTCACACAATACTCGGGCACAGCTTTCACACACATACTTTATGCCAGACTCGACGGAGTTCACCCTACACTCGCTACACGTTTTGAAATCTTTACCAGCCATTTCAGGTCTACTAGTTAAAAAAGTTAGATCACTTGTTCGCCAATAAATCCAAGACCTAATCTTCTCTACCAAACCAGGTAGTGCAGAATCAGGTATTCCCATAGACCAGCAATTCCCCACCTTCCTAAAACCACAACAATTCCCTCCTCAAGAAGAAAAAATATGAGGACTTTCTTTATCTCTAATCTGACTTATAAATCGAGGAAATTCCAACAATTTCACCAATCAACTACCAATAGCATATCAATCCCACATAAAAAATTGAGGGAGTTCTTTTTTTAGGTTAATAAGTATACTTAGTCAACTAATTTCCTTGCTGCAGTATGAATAAGGAAAAAATAAAAAAAACTAACCAAAAATATTATATTCCTCAGTAGACCACATCTCAAAGAGGGGGAAAGAAATTACAACCATTAAATTCACAAAAACTTGCTATATATATTCTGATATCATGAATATTATTACACCCTAATATTGCAATAACAATAACATAAAGTAGACAATTCTTTAACTATTTAAAAAACCAAAAAAAGTTATTTCTCAACCAATACCAGAGTCATCAAGATTCAATCCCAATACTAAACCTTTAATCATCAACAACAAAAAATTCCAATTTTTTCAGCTCAAGAAAAAACTGAAACATAAAAAATAATGATAAAAATCAAGTCTTTACTACAATAAACTTCAACCCAACAAAGCAAAACACTTCAAACTTCATCATAAACCCCAAAACAAAAACATACCCAGATCAATAAACATCAATAACTCAATATGGTATCTCTCAGATTTGTATAAAATGCAATAAAAATCAATTCTTGATTGTTATATAGATAAAATCCAATTTTCAGCTCAAGAAAAAACTGAAATAGATAAAATCACAATAAAAACAAAGTCTTTACTACAGTAAACTAAAACCCAACAAAGCACAACTAAACTTCATCATAAACTCCATAACTAAACATACCCAAATCAGTAAACATCAAGAACTCAATATGCTATTTATTAAATTAAATTAGTATAAAATGCAATAAAAATCAATTTTTGATTATTTTATATATGTTAAAAATGACAAAAAATGAGCTTTTTTTGGTTTATAGAATGAATAAAATGAGAATGAAAAGGAGGAAAAGGAAGAGTGTGGAGAAAGCTCGCATCTCCATATGCAAAAAATGGTTCAAAGTTGAGTTTCTTTTCTTCTTTAATTTCACTATTTCTCTTTCTTTACAGAATACTGTATTTCCCGGCAATATTATTGTTTTCATTTTCACTTTCAACTTACCTTAAATAGAGAATTTCTCTAAATTATTGTTTTTCTAAATTATGCTTGCTCAGCTCATGTAGATATAAGGAGAAGTTAATCGCGATATGTAGCCCAAGTAGACTAAATTTTTTTGTTTAACCACTTCAATAAAAAGTGACTCCTTATGAGAATCATTACTCATAAGTTAGTTTAATTGCGTTTTTTATTTTTTTCAATTTTCAACGATAAGTGATGATCAAAGTTTGATGCGAACAAAGAAAAAGTCATTTAAATTAAATTGAAGGTATCATTGTTTATTTCATACCATTCATTTAATTGTCCACTAATTTTTACTCTCCATTTCATCATCATTTATTATTTAGTTATATTATGAAATATAAATGTTTTTAAATTCATCTCAATATCTTGAGATAGCAGAAATATGAAGATGTTTTATATCGGAATTTGTAATATTCTAATATATCTTAATATTTGTAGTTGTATTTCATTGTAGTATTGTATACAATAGTTATGGTGGACCCAAATTTTTTCATTTGTTTATGGTACTTTGTAATTTGTATACCCAATTTTTCTTTCAATAGTTTTGGAAGTGTAAAATTAAAGGATTCATTGATTCTTTTGTGTAGCATTTTAAACTTTTAATATTTGTAGTGCATGTATTCAAGTCATAAAAAATAGAGTTTGCTTGCGTGTTCCATTATTTACAAATTAAAATGTGAATAACAGTTTTGAAAGAAAAATCAATACTGTATAATTGTATATCTTACTATCTGATTATGTACATACAGACATTAATTATAAAATCTTGAAATTTAATGCATCACTAGGCATGCATGCGTGCATATAATGTAACAACCATTATTTTTATATTTTTATGCCACTGTCGAAAAGGTATGTACCTAATGAAAACGAAAGGATTTGGTGAATTTTGAAAATGAAAGGCTTTATTCGATTTATTTAATAGCTACTGGTCAAATAATCGGATATTATAACTTATTTATGGAATATCAAAGAGTAACGCATTGCATGTTTTGGCACGACTAGGTTAGGGCCTTAGGGGTTGGCTGTTGGGATGATGCTTTTTTAATTTATCCATATCCATTGGCTAGAATTACTATCTAATATATCTCTTAAAAGATTCTTTAATTTCAAATGTTGATGATTGCTTTTTAATATTGAATTAAAATATTTTTTATAAATTGTATGAGATTTAGTGAACAATATATCAAAATATAACATTGTACATGTATTTTACTATTAATATGATAATTTTATGCAAATATGTACTAGCTATATGTATCAATTAATTAAAATGAGAGACTCTTTTGAGATTGAAGAGAATAATGTGTACTCTTGATCTTCTTCTTACCATGAGATTGAAGAGAATAATGTTGATCTTCTTCTTACCACTCTGTGTTAATATCTTTTTCTATTCATTCGAAAAAGAAAATTTGACCCCTCCCCTTATGAGTCCTGATCGAGGGAGGAGGTTTCTAAGTTAATCCAAAGATGGTTATCGATTTAAGAATAACGTAAGATATGGTAGTAGAACTTCATTAGGAAGCAATGTTTTTTTTATTTAATTTTGTTTTGAAATTGCATGCACTTTGGTGCTATTGGTCAGAAACAGGGTATTACGAATCTAAGCTACTTGGCTGCTTTGGACTTTTCTTCAACTGCAACTTTTAGAAATCTTTCACTTTGCTTTTGTTGTGTAGAGTATCTCTCTCTTCAGCACTCAATTGACAGACGACTAAAACCATTATTTCCAGAACAGAATATGATTAATAGTTTAATACACCACTAATAAGAGATTTGATTGGTTTAGTGAAGTGTTGTCACTCATCATCAGATCGAAGACAATTAGCTTCACTTGAGCTTAAGATTTCAATGTATGTCGATTATTATATTTTATGTTTGATTTAATTATTCATTTATTCTTCTTTTGATCGAATTAATGTCACATTAGAACCTGAAACTTTAATTTATAGAAACTAATACATCCAAAAAACGTTCAATTTCAAATATTGATTCAAATTAAAATTATTTATCAGGCAATTAAAACTATTTTTTTGTTTGTTTGTTAATTTTGATCATAAAAATTAAATTGAACAATCCTATTTGAACGGAGTATTTTAGTACTTCCTAAATCCCATTATCTAAATTTCATTTTTCCAAAATAGTCAAATTAGGTTTCATTTTGATCAAATTGCAAGAGATGGAAGTGAATGGAGGAAACTTAGTGATAAGAAACAAATTTGAACCTTTATTAAATTGTATGCAAAAGTAAAAGTAAATGTATTTTAGATAATGTAATGGAGGGAGTACTTTAAATGTGAATAGTAATAAACTTAGAGTTTATTAGAAGATTTGTACAATTAAATACTACGACAAGTCTACAATTTAAATACTTGTTTATTAAAATTAAAATATATGAATAAGGTTAATAATTTATAATTAAAGTTGAAAATTTTTACATGGTAAATTAAACATATGAATCTAATAGTATTATAATCATAACTAGACTGATAACTTATTTTAGCTAACCTTCAAATCAACCTGATACTGTATATTGAAGGTACAATAGTATGACTATACCTAAACTTTGCCTTGGATTCCAATGGAAACTGGCCCTATATTAAAGTAGCTAATATGGGTTTCCATATTAGAAATAAAAATAAAAAAATTGCATGAGTAATGGCAAACAAATAAATCCGAATTAGCTACATTTCTTCTCACTAGTCACTGCAATGCCTTTAGGAGCATCAAATATAATGGTCTGGTAGCATTATTTTTGCTTTTAAGGTTCGGTGAGAGGACATTATATCTCTGTCAAGGTATGTGTGCTGCTATGGGCAAAATTACCCTCTTTTTAGAAATAAATTAAATTAATTAATTTGGTTTCATGTCTAGCTATGAGTGAAGTGTAAACCCGATCTATTATTTCACAATAATTAAGAAACATAAGTAATGTAATGAATCATTTTGAATTGTTATATTATAGGCAAGAGTCAAAGAATATAAAATATATAACTTCAAAAGACATGAAAGCAGAACGGGTTATTTTCTCATGATTGGTATATTAGAAAAAAAAGAGTATCATGTATGCTATTGTTAAGAGATTAAGATTATATGTTAAGAAGTTAATTTGAAAATAAATAAATCAAATAACTTTTTATTATTATCGCATAAACTATTTTAGAAAATATGTTACTAACTCAAATATAAATAAGACCGTAAAATATCTACTAGACACATACATTTATTTTCTTTCAATTTTATTTACTTATTATTATTATATATACTTAATGTTTATTAAATATATATAAATGCCGGAAAAATGATTGGCGGGAATCCAAAATTCTCTCTCGTCTTTAGGCGGAAAATCACTTCAAAATTAGAAATCCTTGAAAGTCAAACACTTACAAAAAGTCATGTTAAACGGAATACTATCCTTAGAGGGGCTGAATAAGAATTATACTATTTTTTTCTGTTTTTCGAATTTTAAGATTGAATTACAAATTTTAGCAATATAATTTCGAATTAATTAAACTACCCCACACAAATGAGAATAATAAAATGACAAACAAGTATAATGTAAAATGCAGCAACACAAAAAATAACAATAAAGTCAAGATACAGTAAATAAAATGAAATAGCAAGGGAAAGAAATGACTCAGCCAATTTTTTAACGAACCCGGTTTCACTGAGGTGCTCGACCGTCGGCTCTCCGACCTCGAGTTTCGGTAACAATCGCCCACTATGAATATGGAGAAAACTCCGGTTCGTACCACCTTGAAACAACTCATACAATATGGTGAAGATCTCAACCCAACGACCACATGCTAGAAACCCCAGCCGACTTTCGAGTTCGATCTCTTAATCTCCCAGATTAAAACTGGGAAATTCTTACCGAGGATTTCAACGACTAATATACTAGTAAATGAATGTGAGCAAAACAAACATGAAATCTCTAAGCTAAAAGATTAAGAATGCCTTTTTGCTTTTGAAAAGTATGAAATTTTAGCTTCAGAAGTCGTGCAAAAGTTGGATTCGAAAAAGGTGGCTATGAGGCGGCTTTTATAGAGTTCAAAAAACAACGTGGCCGCAGGTTCGGGACCCACAAGTCAAGAGAAGTGCGGTACCGACCGTGTGACCTCATCTCGAAAGAGTGAGTGGGACTTCGGAATGATTAGGGACTACCCTTGGTCCCGACGCCCAGTCTAGACCACGGGATTAACAGCTAGAAAAATGTGTGTTTTTAAACCTAATTTTGACCTTTAATTAAGTGTGAATTTACGTTATGCCCGCAGTCATATTGGAGTCTAATTGGCTTAATTCAAGTTTAATCGGATTCAGCACATTGTTTTCAAATGTTTTAAATATTCAATTCATATTAAAACTTGCATTCTTAATCGCTAACATAAAACAAGTTTAGTATAGAGATTTCTTCACATGGAGCCCTAATCTAAAGACAAAATCTTCAGCTTTTCCAAGCACGGCCTTCGATCATAGACACAAAATTAAGCCCCGCGATTCGCCGATTATATTTACTAAAAACATCAGATATTAGTATTAAGGAGGTAATTTGTTATCTTGAGCGTGGGAGTCGAGAAGATCAGTTGATGACAAAGCTGCATTTTTATGATAACAAATTACGCATGCGGGAGAGATAAAACTATACATAACAAAGCTCCTGACATAGCAATCACAGATGTAAAGAGATATACACAATAACCAACCACGTGACAACTAGCGGTGCCGGGGTTTGAAACATAATAAGAGGAAACCAAGTATTATACGGCCAAACAATGAATATATAAGTATATAAAGACATAAAGACGACATAATTTCTCCCCCTTTGTTATCAACAAAAAGGGAGGCTCTTATAAACATCCGGTGCATATCAAGGTGGGGACGGAGGGCCACTGGTAGATGGAATCTCTAGATGCGCTAAGTCCTCGTCTGTGGCTCCTTTCTTAACTGACAAATTGAGAAATCTCGTGATACCGGTATACGAGTTGCTTTGCTCACTTTTGATGTCTATCTTATTTGAGTCTCGGCTTGATCAAAGTCTCGTCTGATACGTACAGCCTCTTCTAAGGCAACCGGTCGTGGATTACTTGCATGGGCACCGCCGCCGGCATCATCGCCCTCACTTTCGACTCGCTAGGATCCACAGACCTCACGCACTCGCCATTGGGTTTAACGTCTTGACCACTGCTTAACTTTGTTGTACTACACAGACATCCCGTTTCAGAAAAGCCATGCCCTAAGTGCTTGTAGACTCCGCATCATTTGGTCTGGCGTCCTCGATAGAAGTATTTAGAGCATGAGTTCTCCCTTTGCGACACAAGCGTAACTACACGCCGATGAGGATAGTTGTATGCATGTTGTTGGCGGTAATGGCATTTGTATTTGGTTAATGATCGGGTTAGGAAGGTTTATTCTTTGGTGGTGGATCGTTTATAAGAACTACGGACTCTACAGAGCCGTAAGTTCGGACAGCTATTTGAGGTGTGTAGGAATAGTTTGCGGATGAGGTGAGGATGATGCTTTCATCTCCCGATTGAAGTAACGCAGCGGCGTGAGCACTCTACTAGTGGTAATGCCCGATTATGATTCGAAGTAGGTTTTATTGATAGAGTTCCCACGTGAATATCGGAAGGAAGTCGTGTTGCATATAGAAATCACTAAACCACTTCATGAGGTAAATCGGGGAAGTGCCTTTCAAAGTCGTCAAATCGAGCTTAAATTTTCTAGGCCCAGCATAATATACATGCTTTTTGCCCTTGTAGGACCAGCCGGGATTATCTTGATATTCAAATTGAGGACATGCTTATTGAACTGAGCAACAAGAGGTTCATGAACGAGCACCCCATTAGTAGAGAGTGAAGTCGACGCTGAAATTGTTTACGCCCCGAGTTGTGAGATATTTCGATTCCGTTTCATGAAGAGTGTGGCATTCGAGAACCTTCTTGTCACCTCTCTCTCCACCTCGACGAATAATAGGATTTTGATGTGAAGGTTGAGCAAGGCCTTGTCGAAGTGGGTAGCGGGTTTTGATAGCGGCTCTTTTGATTCTTTGTGTTGGGTGCCATTGTAGTGATTTGAGAGATAAGATAGTGTTGATTTGTGGTGGAAATATTCGATTTTGGGGAAGAAATGGTGATTTTTGGTGGTTGGAGGGGGGAAGGCGCGGTTGTTGATTGAAGAAATGGAGTGAAACCCTAAAAAATTCAGCCTTGGGGCTTATATAGGCCCGAGATCGGGACTTAGGGAGGTCCCGACCTCGGTCCCGATCAACTCCCGAAGTGGGTCTGGATCCCACAATAAAGCCCGACGTCGGGACTTGGCTGACTCCAGCGTTGCTCGATCTTCTAGAACTATGGCCCCGCCTCTCCAATTTTTTATGCTCATGGCTGTCGTCTCCCGACGCTTTCTCGAACTTCTCTAGAACAATGAGTCGGCTTCGGCTTTCATTGCTTGAATGTCGCCAAGTCTTGTCCAGGAAGTAACCACAACCTTCTTTGACCGTTTCAATGTATCGCTTTATATGCGCCCCAGATGTTAGAGTGACCCAGTTAAAGGCTAGCAAAGTCAAGCATACGAGTTCCATGCAGGATTTTATTATAATGATCGTGAGGTAAAGGCTTAGTGAAAATGTCCGCTAATAGTTGGTCATTTATTACAAATTGATTAATATTATCTTTTTTGAGGCATGATCACGAATAAAATTATGGCGGGAATTTCTCGTGTTTGGTCCGAGAGTCTTTGAGCAGGGTTCTTAGTAATATTAATGGCCTTAGTGTTGTTTACAGGGACAAAATAGCAGTCAAACTTAAGTCCAAAAGAATCTTAAGGTTTTGTTTCATCCACAGAATTCTTGCCGACATGCCCACAATTTCCTCTGTGACATATTAGAAGCCGGTGGTGGATAAGGCTACCTTTATTTTTGCTTAACTACAAGACCCGATAGGTGAGGCAGGTGTCTAGAAAGTGACAAGTACCGCTAGTGCTTTCTTTCTATCTAACATGCATCTGCAAATCGGCGTCGAGTATCCTATCACGATCAAAAAGTCTTATTCTTAGGATACCAAAGTCAAAAATCTACTGATTCCCACTTAACATAACGAAGAATTAAGTTTAACAATTTTAAGTGGAATTCCCTTAGGAAAAAGATTGAAAAGCGAGGCATAAGCAGGCGGCCAAACATAATGCTCGGGCGTGGCGGTAAGATAAAGAGGTACCGATCGTACCTACGATACATTGTCACCGTTGACACCAGCTTTACCTTGTTTATCCTTGTCGAACACAAATCGCCGTTGCCGTTGGTGTCAACATCGCTTTAAATCCGATAAATATCAAATTTTTTGATAAACTCAGCCAGTAAACTTACTTTGGATATAAAGATACCGTAGATCCGTTTACTTTACTTGGGAGAAAGAAGTTAAGCTCTCCCATCATACTACGTCTAGAACTATTGATTCGTCATTTTTTATAATTCCTCGCCTTGACGGATCGTTAGTAGAGCCAGAATATAATATCATCGACATAGATTTGGACTATAATGAGATGTTTGCCCTTGGTTTTGAGGAAAAGCGTAGAATCGAGTTTTCCCTTTGTGAAACCATTGATAATTAAATGTTTGGCTTAGTCTTTCATACCCCGAAGGCTCTGAGTTGCTTTGTTTAATTCATAAAAGAGGGCTTTATCGGTTTAAAAACATGATTAAGGATATTTACATCTTGAAAACCAGGGATTGTCTTACAAAAACTTCTTCTTCTAAAAAACCATTTAAAAACGTACTTTTAACATCCATCTGATGTAGCTTGAAATTCATCTAACTAGCAAAGGCTAATAGTATGCATATGGTTTCAAATTAGCAGCAGGGAGGCAGGTATTTTGCGTCAAAATCTACCCACTTAGATTTGGTTATGCCCTTGAACAACAAATGCGCTTTTTTATTTACTAAAAACGATACCGGTTTCATCGAGTTTATTTCGAAAAACCCATTTTGTTCAATTTATAGATCATTGAGGTTTTTGACTAAATTCGAGTTTACATCTTTCGAATTGTTCGAAGTTCTTTTTTGCATGGACTCTGGATCATCTAGAGCTTGCTTAATATTTAAAAGTACGAATTGAGAGACATAAGCACTATGTAGGCAAACATTATTGACAAAATTACAGTGGTATTACCTACCGATGGATCATCAATAATAAGGTTTGGAGGATGATTCTTTACCGTTCTCGTAGGCTTAGGTAGATCGTCATGTGTCTATCATGTAAGTAATTAAGATTCCACGCATGCATCTTGAGGTTTATCTTCCTCCTTTGCGAGCTCCCCCTCAATAGGTGCTTCTTTTGGAGAATTTCTACACTTTGGGGAGTTCTACTCAGAATGAATTTGGTATGTTTCCATCTCGATACACTACTAACTTCGTAAATCATCTTTAATAAACAAGCAAACAAAATGATTAGATTCATCAAAAGAAACATGAATAGACTCTTGAATACATTGGTCATTTTTATTATATATAACATATGCTCTACTATGTGATGAATAACCCAAAAAATAGACTCATTTGACTTAGCATCGAATTTTCCAAGTTGATCTTTAGTATTTAAAACATAGCACTTGCAACCGAAAACTTTGAAGTAATTAATAGTCGGTGTCTTACCACACCAAAGCTCATACGGAGTTTTATTCAATAAGGTCTCACAAACACCGGTGAAGCCGCGTGGCATGCGATGTCAGCTGCGTATCCCCAGCTCTTTGGTAGGTTGTGCTCATTTAATATTGTACGTCCCATTTCTTGAATAGTCCGATTTTTGCGCTCCACTACTCCATTTTGTTGAGGTGTTCGGGGTGCTGAGAAATTGTGTTTGATGCCATATTTATCACAATATTCCTCGAATTTTGAGTTTTGGAATTCTCCTCCATGATCACTTCTAATGGCCTTGATTTTCGTATTCTTTTCATTTTGGTACCTTTCGAACAGCCTTAGCGAGCTCTTTAAGCGTCCTCTTTATTAACAAGAAAAATAACCCATGTAAATTGAGAATAATCATCAACTATAACAAGTCCATATGCAATAAATCAAGCACATTTTGAGTGAAAATTTTATTAACGGATTTAAAAGACGTTTTATGCATTTTACCAAGTTGACAAGCATCACACAATTGTTCCTTTTAAATTTAATATTTGGCAAACCTCGGCGTGATCATGATTGGACAATTTAGAAATTAAGTCAATCTTGGCATACTAAATGCCTATGCCATAAACTTCGTCATCATGCCATACTTAAATACGTATACATTTAGGCTCAATCGAATCAAAATCGACACTTGGCAAGGCGTTATTAGAACAAAATCGTAATGACTAGAGGAGATACATTATGAGGAAACTGACACACTTGTTTTTAGAAAAAGACACATCATAATCATTATCGCATAATTGACTCGCACCCAATGGGTAAACTTAACGCCATCAACATACAATGCATCTTTAATTTTAAAATAATTTTTCTTACCAACCTTGACACTTTTTGACACGCTGCTGATTCATTGTTTGCAAACTTAATGGATCCACTTGCGCTATTTTCCAATTGTAAACAAGCATCACCCTTCATATGCCTCGAACAACCACTATCGATCATCCTTACACTCTGCTTTTTGGATGAAGAGTGGGTAACTACAAAAGAATCAAGTTCTGCGTTTGGTACCGGATAGACTTGGGTCAGCAATGGGGTTAGTTTTCAAGATAGTTCTTTGAAGCGATCCATTTTTGAGTCGTTTTCACGTGCGGGTATTAGAGTTTCAAGATCAACCAATTCTGAATATGACAATGAGAGACATTATGATTACCTTTTCGCAATGAGTCCACAAAAAGCGAGGTTCTGACGTAGAAGCATAGTTGAAGCATTTGAAAAATTAGCTCTAACAAACTTAATGGTGGAAGTAGAAGCACGGTTTAGAAGCGTCACAATTATCACCTACATTAGCCCAAAGGAAATAATTATACGGGGAGTTAAAGAGAAGAGCACATATTTTTGGGTTTGGAGGAAGTTCTTGAAGCTTAGGATGCACATGAAACCTCTCATTAAAGTTAGAGTTGGAAATAGGGGCAGGTGTAACTTCCTGTTTGATAACTGTCATAGTCTTGGGCCTCTTCATGAAGTACTTTCTAGCCAAGAGATTAGTTGTCTAAGGGTAAGGGATGCAGACTCAGTAGTAGATGTATTGAAAAATAGTAGAATGCATTCTTGGTAGGAGGCGCTTGTGTAGAATGACATGCACAGATTACATATGGAGATTTCTGATGCGGTCATGTGGAAAGGGAGAAACAATTTCAAATGCAAAGAGCTTTGATAGGAGATAAGACCTAATGCTGTCAGGATACCTTGGCACAAAGTTGTTTGGAATAATAGTATTATTCATTTCATGAATTTCATGCCTTGGATGGTATTATTAGAATCACAGTATGAATTTCATTTGTGATAAACGCAAATTCATACATCGGATCCTCAAAATGATATAAATTAATCTAAAACACATAAAATAAATGTATGAATCACGGTCATACGTTTGTGAGCGAATGAACCCCAAAACCCTCGTGTGCACCGTGAAAGACCGCTAAAATCCTCGATGCTTAACGGCTTACGAGAAATGGTATCCTCACAGATTGCGCGCATAAAGAGGGAAAGCAAGGCAGAAATCTTGAACTTAGAGTTTGAAGATGAAATAAAGAGTTGGAAGAGAAAAACTCTTCCGATTCACGAAGGTAAAGCTTTTGAGAGGGAGGTGGAGGTTTTTTATGATTCTAATGTCATGAAAAAATCTAATCCCCTCTTAAATCTTAGAATCACAAAATTGCCTAAGATTAAGCAAGCTCGTTAAGAAATCGAGTTTAACTCGTTAACTTAATTAGACCGTTATGAACTCTAATTAAATAATGAGTTCTGATGAGTTGTTCTATTTTAATTAACCCAAGTCAATTAAAATCTTAGCAGTATTATCACGAGATAACTTATCAAAGTTATTCATCGATCTCAATTGCTTAATTGATTAAACTTGCAAGTTTAACGATTGATGTTAAATCAACATATATATTTGAAAAATATATAAATATTGAAATCTGGAGTTACCGATACTCACAGTCTCGTTTAATTTGATTCGTGAAATATTATTCGAATATCATTGTATGTGTGTGACCTTCTAGACTCGGATAATAGTAAGTTGTATAATAATAATAATTGACGTTCTTATTATTATACTTGATTAATAATTAAAATACATGATAAGCTCGTAATACTTTAAATTATCTCGTGAGAGCCATGACTAGTAATATCTGGTCTTTAAAAGGTGAGCAGCTAAGTTAGATGTCGCATTTAACTGACCGTTAAATGAATTGATCTGATTGTCGCAGCGGGCGTAATAAAGGGAATCGGTCTGTTGATTTCCAACAAGTATATCACTCAAGGCTTCCAATAAAGAATAAACTAAAACAATGGGGGTTATTCAGGAGGATATGTGTGAATTCTATGGTAAGGTTGAAACTATCAATCACTTGTATTGTGGCGGCAACTATCCTTGTGCAGTTTGGAGAAAGATATTGATGTATTTGAACATGTTTCATCTTCCTTCTTGCTGGCAGAATGAGCTTAACTTTGTGGTTGGAAATGGTAAAGGGAAGAGCTTTAAGGCTAGATTGTGTAGAAGTGCATTTTGTAGTGTGGTGTATAATGTGTGGTTAGAAAGAAGTAGAAGAGTGTTTAAAAAAGAGAAGAAAATTGTGGATGAACTAGTGTTTCATATTATAAATAGTATTAGGAAGAAGGTGTCTAGTTGGAAGGATTTAGTCATGTAGCTTATATTATAGCTAATAAGAGTATATGTGTAGATTGGAGTTTTTCTCTACTCATCTTGAGAGGTGGATAGTTTTTGGGGGTATGCCCCCCTTTGTTGATGTAATTCATTTTGAAAAAAAAAAATACTTACGACTTAATTAGTCATAATGAATATCTAAACTCTACCTTCAATAAATCTCATCTCTATTGTATATGATTCCTACTTCACACGAAAAATATCCATCAAACTAAACTTAATATGTAGTCTCTTCAATCACTAACGGCTTGTTTTGTAATTTGGAACTTATATGTGTTGAAATTTGACCTCTAATAACCCAAGAGTTTACATGTAATTGTTCCACATTGAAAAATAAGGAGAGAGTTCACCACTATATAAGCCTAGGAACAACTCCACTTAACACCAATAGATTTTAGGTTGGTGACTATTTAGGCTTATGAAGTATAGTCTCTCTCCTCTTGTTGGTGTGATTCAGGCCCATTTAATAAATCTAAGATGGTATTAGAATACATGGTTGTGTGACTTGGGTATAAATAAAAATTGGGCCTTAGAAAATTAAAAAAAACAAACCATCAAAATAAACAAATAAAAAATGGACATTACATGTGAGGGGGGAGTGTTGAGATTTGACTCCTAATAACCCAAGAGTTCACATGTCATCGTCTCACATTGAAAAATAATGAAAGAATTCACCAGTCTAGGAGGAACTTTACTTAATATTAATTGGTTTTAGGATGATGTTTCTTTAAACTTATAAAGTGTGGTATCTCTTCTTTTGTAAATGTGGTCCAGATCCATTTAATAAATTTAAGAGTATGTAGTCCTATCTTCTAGATAACGACCTCATCAATAAACTATTCGATAGGGTACTATTAAGCCGATAAATGTGCGAAATGTTTGACAAAACATGACTCAAATTGATTTTTTAATTTTTTTAATAGCTTTAGGTGAAGAAGATCCATATAATAAGTTTAAAGGAGTAGATAATTAACATCATCTGCATAACATATCTTATGTCATTAGTGTGCCTCTTGATTTTTTTAATTGATAATTTCGTTTTTGTTAAGCTTTAATAACAAATGATTCCTTAAAAAAATAATGAATAATTTCTTATTCGGATAATAAATATAAAATCAGTAAAGATACCGAGCCGCCCCATGGGAAAAGATATCTATCATTATCATCAAACATGACTTCTGAATAGACATTTATTTTTGTAATTGGAAAGTCCAAAATTCATCAATTTCACTGGTTTTGCTTCGTCAATTTATAGTCACCAAAGGACCCTACAAAGTACATACGCTTATATCCTCCATTGATATGATTGTAAATACATTTTTTATTGGGAATCTTTGCCAAACGAAGGCCGTGGAGGCTTTAGCCAATAATAAGTTCAGGAGCAGAGTTAGAACTTAATTTTAAGGTGAGTCAAATAGCTGAAATGTTATCCACACACCAAAATAGTAAAATGATGGGTGTAAAAGTATAAAAATGCCCTGTTATAAATGTGAGCTAATAGCAATTCGCGTATTGAAATATTAATGTAAAATGAATAGTAATAGGGTATTTGAATAATACAAGGGGCTAATTTTGTAGTATAAATACCCTCCATTTCTCTATAATACATAAAAAAACTTTCATAAGAAAGAATATATATATCATTTTAGTGCTGTTGTTGGTTTTATAACCGTTATCAATGTAGGTATTATGTGCTATTAGGTATTAATCATATCACTTTGATATTTATTTTGTTATATGTTTTACCCCTATTATAGATAGCGGCAATCATCAAGTATTCTGTAATTATTCTTTGTTTACTATTATGAATGCTTTGGCAATATAGTATTCTATAACTTGAGCCTATTATAGATATGGCAGCTGTGATATGTCAGGCGTTATTATTATTTATGTTTACCTGTTATAGATAGCCAGCTATCAATATTTCAGCAGGCCTATTATGAATGTGACATACTCTTGGTAAATTACATAATTAGGAGTTTATTCCATTTATTATTATTAAGTTTATTTACTCTTGTTATGAAGTAAGCGGCATCTGTTGTTCTTCGTGGTTTTTATTATTATTATTTTATCTTGCTCTGTTATAAAGAACTAGAAATCGGTCAGGTAGAATTATAATGGTGGTTTTATTTTGTTTTCTCTTATTACTAGTATTCCGTCAAGTGCTACTGTAATAAACATGGTTGGTGGAGAGTTGTCTACATATCGTGTTTGTTACTTATAACTTGGTGGAGTATAAAACACCTCATATATTATTATCTCCGCTATTGTGTCATCTTATTTTATTTGTTATTGGCATGAATTATTTGTTTAAATCATATGTATTACATTATCATATGTAGTATGATCATACATTATGTAAAAATCTAACGAATACAACATATTTAACACTTAAAAAGTATGTTTCTTCATTTCTACTTGTAATGAGCAATTAAAATTAAATATTTTTCTACATCCTCAAGCGATTAAGTAGCAGTAATAAAAGCAGTATGATAATGGGTATTCTAAGATTTCTCTATAAATACTTGTTTCCTTTACATTTCTAACATCTTTCTCAAAAGTATTTTATAAGCAATTCAAAATGGCAAAATGTTTTTCTAATTAGACATCGCTATAATGACACTCTCTCTTTTCATAATGGGTTTTGTTAAAGTTGAAGAGATAGGTAAGGGAATGACGGCATTTTTGGTAATTAGCATTTTACCACTTCTAATCTTAGCTTGGAGAGATTTCCATGAAGAGTGAACTTGGTATTTGGCCAATTACGAATAAATTTATTAATAATGATGAATAAGTCATAATGAATAAATCTGTTTTTAAGTATTGATTCGTTTGTTTGTGATTTAGATCAGTAATCCAGCTTCTCGCTCAACCGCTCCCTCTGTCTCAAGGACCTTCCATGTGCAGGCAGAGTAGTTTATAAGATGTCTCGGATGTAAGGGGCTTGAAAAATTCTACTTGGGATAGATAATGCACAAACAAAAATGATTGGAAAAAAGAAAAAGAAAAAGACGAAGAAGAGGCACACATGAAAAATCTAAAGCCATAAGACCAATGATGGATCAATCTTGATGATCTTTCACACAATTAGAATATCAGATGGGGATCTAAGTTCTTATGGGGGAAGAACTCAAAAGAAAGATTTGGATACCCAAAGGAAGTTTTTGCTGCTTGTGATCGATGAATGGAACAAGCGGGGTTCTAAGACTTTAAAGTGTTATTGATTTACAACTCTTGCCTTATTTAAATTGTATCACAATTAGAATATTGGTAAAATTGTAACCCGAAGGGAAAAAATAGAAAAACATTTTCAACATTTATGCAAGACAATAATATGAATGAGGAATATAAATATTAAGGTGGTGCATGTGCCCTTTGATTGCAGAAAAGAATAATGAAGTTTTGTTGAAAAACCATGATTCACCCATGAGACAATGGCATTTCAGTAAATGCTGACTTTTAAAGTCGTGGTGGTTATGATCGATTTAGAGGTCGAGCGTGGTCAAGGTCGTGGTAATTTTTCGTGAATTCGAGGTCGTGGGCGATGGTTTAGGATATACTGATGAGCCAAAGAAAAGGGTAAGAAAACCCAAGAAGGTTCATTGAAAAACAATGATAATTTGGCTGTTTCTGAATCTGTGGAAAGAAGATTGACAGTGCAGGCGTGTAGAGCAGCGAATATCTTTGTAAAAGATATAAAACATATGAAAGAAAAAGAAAAAGAAAAGGAAAGAAGTCAACTTTAATGAACATGAACTGAGGATGACTCTATATCTTGAGGCACGGTGGTGAAACAAATGAAATGAACTTAGATTAAAAGAAAATTTAATATGATATGAACTACTTTATGTTTGAATAATGTGATGAATAATCTTCTTATGTATGCATTATTATGTGTGACATTAGTATGTAATGTTTGCTTTATATCTATGAAATAATAATATTGATTTATATGTTGTGTTGGTTACTCTCTCTTAAGTCTTATAACAATTACATGTTTCGAAGAAGGCTTAACATGAAACATGCTGGAGACATTTGCATCCTAGACAGTGGAACAACCCACACAATCCTCAAGAAGACATATTTTACTGACATCAATCCTACCAAAGCAGTAATTAATACAATTTCAGGTCCTGCAGACTTGATTGAAGGATCAGGTAATGCCATGTTCATATTACCAAATGGAACAAAATTTATCATTAATGGCCTTTATATTCGAAGTCAAAAAGAAACTATTAAGTTTTAATGACATATATCGTCAAGGTATGAAATCTTTGAAAGCGATGGCGAAGGTAATATGAAGCCATACGTATTCTTGCTAGTATTTTGGGAAAGAAGAAATATTGAAAGCTGCAAAATTACCTTCTGGATTACATTACACTTATATTCTTGAAATTGAATGTAACTTAGTAATAAAAGAGGATCCCAAAACTGTATTCTTGTGGCATGATCGTTTAGGTCATCCTGGCTCCACAATGATGAGAAAAATAATTGAAAGTACACATGGTCATCCCTTGAAAGGTTTAAAGATTAATAACAGAACATGTGAAGCTTGTTCTCTAGGAAAATTAATAACTAGGCATGCACCATGCAAACTTCACACGGAATCACCTGCATTTCTTGAAAGAATTCAAGGTGATATATGTGGACCTATCCATCCACCATCTGGACCATTGGTATTTTATGGTATGGTGAAATTACATCTAGTAGATGGTCACATGTTTGTTTATTGTCAAATCGAGATATGACATTTGCAATTTCTTGCTCAAATAATCAAATTAAGAGCACAATTTCACGATTATACTATAAAGAAAATTAGACTTGACAATCTTTGGTGAATTTACATCTGAATCATTTAATAATTGTGCATGTCAATTGGAATTATGAACATCACATTTCCTCATGTTTTACAAAATGGTTTGTGAATCATTAATTAAGCACGTCTTCGGTATATTGCTAGGCGTTGTTATGAGAACAAATTTTGATTACTGAGATTAAGTACAATTTTACATCTTTGCGTCATTAATATGTTTAAAATGATGCTAATCACCAAACATACTCCATATAGCACATTCAAAGAACCACATATTTCCCATATAAAGATTTTGGTTGTGCCGGTTTATGTACGCAGTAAGCTCGCTTGAAAGACAAAGATGGGACCTCGGAGGTTGGGCATATATGTAGGGTATGAGTCATCACCATTGTATTAGATATCTTGAACCTTTAATAGGTGATGTTTTTTCGAGGGCAAGGTTTCTTGATTGTCATTTTAAATGAGGCAGGTTTTCCTCCTCACAGGAGGGAGAAAAGCTTGATCGAGAAAAAGGACATAACGTGATATGTGTGCCATCTTTCTTGTGCCGGGACCAGTATAATAAATCATGGGGAAGAAAATGTAAAGAAAATTGTGAACCTGACTTAGCAAATCAATTGCCCCGATTCATTTCTTGATATGAAAAGTGACAAATTAGCACATGTGAAGCTATTAATACTCCTTCGTATTGAAATTCCAAAGCAAAATGATGTAGCAAATACATCAGGCACGCCAGGCGTGGCAAAACATGGGTTCAGGATAAAAATCCTCGAAAAAGAAAGGAAAAGATTAATAGGAATGAAGTGATCTTGATAAGACACTAAATGATAATGATAAGCATTGATAAGCATGCTCTTGAAGAAGAACAAGATGATGAAAATGAGATCATTGATAATGAAACTGAAAATAAGAATGATCTCGAGATTTCTATCAATTATGTTATCTGAAATCTTGGAACGAAAAAAATAAGCATATTGATGAAATAAAATTTCTCCATTGCATATGAAATTTATGAATGAAAATGATGATCTGAACCCAAATACGTGGTTGAATGTCAAAGGTCGACTTAGTTGGCCAAAATGGAAAGATCTGATAGATACTAAATTGAAATCTCTTAAAAATCGAAAACTATTTGGAGCCTAATGTGTGACTATTCCACGAAGGTATGAAAACTTGTTTAAGTGGGTATTTGTGAGAAAAGCAGAAATGAGAAGCGAGATTGTAAGATACAAGGCTGTTGTTGAGTTTTCATAAAGACGGAGTGATTATGAGGTAACATTCTCCTGTTATATGGAGCGCCATTACTTTTCGTTATTTAATAAGTTTGTCGGTATCCTAATAATCTTGATATGCATCACACATGGATGTTAATTACGACTATTTATATGGATCACTTGATAGTGATATATATATAGAAAATTCGGAAAAATTTAAAATGATTAAGCAGCTGTCTAAACCCAGGAAATATGCAATTAGGTTAAAAGATCCTTTTATAGGTTAAAACAATCGGACGAATGTGAGTATAATAGGTAAGTGAATATTTACTTAAGAGGACTACGTGAATAATCCCTATTTGTCCTTGTATTTTATAAAGAAAATAATATACGGTTTTGCTTGTAATCAATGCTTTGTCTATGTTGATAGTCTAAATATTATTGGAACTAATAAAGAAATCGAAAAACGATAATTTAGCAAGAAAGAATTTGAAATGAAAGATGCAAGGGAAGACCGAGTTACGCCTTAGTTTATAGATTGAGTACACTAAAAATGGTATTTTGGTACACCAATCAAATTACGAAAGGGTATTAAAAGGTTTAACATGGATAAAGGCCGACCCTTTAAGTACTCCGATGATGGGCGACACCCAATATTAGAAAGGTCCCTTCATTCCTAAGGAAGAAAATGAAGAAGATCTTGATGCTGAGTACCATTACCTCGATACAATTGGAGCCTTAATGTATCTTGCTAATTGTACAAGACTGATAAAAAGCTTTGCGGTGAATTTACTAGGA
Organism: Lithospermum erythrorhizon; assembly: GCA_019722365.1. NCBI lineage: Eukaryota > Viridiplantae > Streptophyta > Magnoliopsida > Boraginales > Boraginaceae > Lithospermum > Lithospermum erythrorhizon. The sequence continues at coordinate 121,537 of JADFUC010000062.1, read as the reverse complement.
AGATTTAGTTCTTGTCACAAAGAGACATTGGAAAGGGATAAAACATATATTCGATATCTTGAGAGTGGAATTCTAATCTCGGTTTGTTTTATCCTAACAATACAAAGCAGAGTTTCTTTGGTTATGCGAGATCTGAGTTATTTAATGAGATCCACATGTGCTAAATCCGCAGTTGGGTATGTATTTACATATGGTGACACTACAATATCATGGAGGTCCCAAAAGCAGACTCTTGTAACAACTTCTTCAAATCATCTTTGAAGTTATAGCTCTTCCGCAAAACAAGCAAAGAGTGCAGATGGTTAAGATCAGTCACACAACATATCCAAGGAGCATCCGGTTTACTATTTGATAAAGAATCGACAATTACGTATAGAAGACAATCTTTGCATGTGTTAATCAGATGAAAGAATGATATATCAAAAGTGGTAGGATGACACATCCCACAAGTTCTTCATTCGGCTCCAAGAACTTGAAAGAAGCAAGGGTAGATATCCGGTATATCCGTTCATGTGATAATGTAGCGGAATCTGCAATTTTGCCAAATAGTTTTCAAAGAAGCACATTCAAAGTATTGGAATGCATTAAAGCTTCGAGATCAGACCAAACTCACTATGTTTCATTGAGGGGAGCATCTTGTTGTACTCTTTTGTCCCAGCTGGGTTTTGCCTCATAAGGTTTTAACGAAGCTGACATGTTTCCATGTAGTAATATTGTTTGATATTTCCAAAGTGTTATAAATGTGAGGCTATGCTTAGCACAATGTGGAAATATTAATGTAAAATGAATAATAATAGGGGGTATTTGAATAGTATTAAGGGGTAATTTTATAGTTTAAATCTCATAGATTTCTACATAATACATACTAAAAAAAGCTTTCATAAGAAAGAATATATATGTTTGGTGCTTTGTGTGCTAGTTTGAGCCATTTGATATTCGGTTTTATAACAATAGCTTGTTAGTTTGCAAACTAACAACTAGATAAGTGTTAGTTGTCTACTCCCTTTATTTTTTTATAGTTGTCGTTTTAGTCAAATTTTTTCATTTTTTATAATTGTCGTTTTAGCATAATAAATAGTTTTTTTACATTTTCAATGTAATTTTCAACTACTTTTTCTCTTGAAATAAATAACCAACCAATGATATTGTTTAAATTGATTGTCATTCTATATTTTCATCTTTAATTCTTTTCTTTTCTTAATCTATGTGCAATTTGTTAAAAGCGATAACTAAAAAAACGGAAAGAGTAATAAACATGCAAATTGTTCGCTTCTTACTCAATTAACAAAAGTCTAGGTTCCTATTTACTCAACTAACACAAGCGTAGGTTGCTCAATAGAAAACTAAACAAGAACAACGTTCGTCAGTTATCTAACAAACAAGGAAGTTATACACGAGAAAATTTACTGAGTGCTTGTTAGTTTCTTGATGTCGCTCATTTATTTTCATTAATGCAAAGGGAGGCGTGCTTGATACACAATGCAATCGATTTATTAAATATTTGATATATTTTTATGTTTAATTCGAAATCATTCTAAAACTGTGTAAAAACCTACAATCCTTCGAATTTTTTTTAATTAATATTTTTATTTTTTTGATGGGATACTTTGATCACGATTAACTTTATAAATATAATATACAAAATTATAATAAAATACGATATCCGTAGATAGATATTATATCAAACTGAGATGTCATAAAGACATACAAATATTACTTTAACAATTCGATATCATCATTAACTATATTGTGAATTGTTCATTAATTGGTATAATCGAATTATTTGCTTTTATGTTGGTTAGTTGTTTAAAATATAATTTAGAATTTTGAGGATCCCAATATGAAATTTCTATTAAATAATAATAATAAATAATTCATAAATGTAATAATAATAATAATTCTACACAAAGCATGGTTATTTAACTAACACCTATTATAATAATAGCAATAGTTCTACCAAAATATTTAACTAAACATAAATTATTAAAGATTGAAAATGACATGGTGAAAACCATATTGATAAAAGTAATAAATTAATAATATATCCTCCGTTCCAATTTACTTGATCGCTAGGTAAAAAGTATTTATTAAGGGCTTGATTAATATTACTAATATATCTTTAAAAGGTGCTAGCAAATACTTTTTGTGTATAAAGTATAATTTAATTATAGTACGCATGACTGTGCGATCATCCTATACTCGATGACATTATTTGGAAAAATGGATGTGGGTTTAGAATTCCATGAATACTAATCAACTCGTTCAGCATTGCAGGCCCGGATGAACCGTAAATACTTTGAGATATCAAGCGCATGCGGAGGAAGCATTTTAACCATCATTATTTAATTCATTCTTATATAATTTGCATGTCTGCATTATTTAAATTAATTCTTATGTAGGTAGCAATGTAATTATTAACAATTCTATTCTTATGTTAATTCTTTAGATTCATTCTTATGTGATATTCTTTATTCATTCTTATGTAATTAATAATATAATTAATTATTTAATTCAATTATATTTTATTTAAATAAATAAGAAAGAATGTATTTCTATTACAAACTATGACTAATAACTTGTTTAGCTAATAACGAATTATTGGTGATGTTTACTTTCTTATAAACTTAAAAATAAGTAGCAGTTGAAGTTGTGTTTTATAACTAAGCTGGCATGCATATAATTCGCTAGTTAGCTTCTGAGCCACATGCTTGGCGTTTGTTAGTTAAAAACTATAAGCCTCAGCATGTTCGTTAAGCCCTGAAAGGGCATCTTCACCGCATTTTCTTTGTTTGAATGTGTGTATATTGGAGCCCGTCAAATAAATACACATATTATATTTTATGAAATTTGAAGGGGTTATAATAAAAAATACTTTATTTTTTTAAATTTAAAGGCATAAAATATAATTTTTGAAAATAAGAGGCCAAAGCCTACTTTTGGGTGCCCCAAACTCCACCTCTGAATAAGCTCAAAACTTGACCTTATTTTCGATCTACATTTTGTAATTCTCTTGATAGATAATCTTCTGTTGACATGGTCCTATATGAAGATAAAAAAGTACTTTAGTTAGGTGGTAGACTATGTCTAACTATTGTAGTTAAAAAGAAAAGCGATAAAGTATGAATTAATTGACTAATGTTTGCTTAAAATTTTTGTGGTCCTACATACTTGGGTCTCATATGGTACACAATGCTTTTCAAGATGTGAATCATGCAATATACTAGGCATCAAATTAGCCACCAAAAAAAATAACGTTTTTAGGCATGATTTAATCTAATGGCTTTTTTTGCCTTAGTGACAATAGCATTTAATTAAAAATCCTCCATATATACAATTGGCTCGTTTAATCTTGTTGAAAAGACAATTTGTGAATTTGCCGAAATCAAGAACAATGTTTTTGAAGAGAGAAACTTCTAAGTTCATATTTATCTTTATTATGCTTGAAAACTTCAAATTTCATATCATGATACTTGAATAAGAATTTTTTAGAGGGGAAATGAAATAAGCCAATATTATATAAATAAAGAAAAATATACAAAAAATTAGGAAAGCCGAGCAAGCTTAAAATTTTTGAATAAATGAATGGTATAAAAATATAATTTTTAAAATTTTAGGAGGGACGACTGCCTCCCCATACACCCCAATTCCTCCAGTGATATACGAAGTATATTTTTAGGGTGTTGCTCTATGCAATCGAAAAAATCATATAATCTAAGTTTAGAGATTGATTTTATAAAGTACGTTTTTGGGTGTTGCTCTATGCCATATAATAATAGTGTGATCAAGTTTATTGTCATTTCATTACAAATTGCATATTGGTCCTGATATTATACATAAATTGTATATTGGTCAAAAAGTAAAAAGAACCATAACTTGTTACTGTTGTTAATTAGCTATAGGTGTAGTTACCATATGTAACCTATAACTATAATCTTCAATATATGATATTTAATTTTATAAAACCTTGAATTTATAGGGCATAAAATATATTGTAACGATGTCGAAGGTCCAGACTGTCAAAAATAAATTAAAATTATTATAAATTTCAGTCGACGAAGGTGTAGATCATCATTTTACCTTTTGAAATAAACAAGAGATTGAGACGAAACGACTTATGTGATCGATTATTTGTTGATTTCATTCTCTCTAGAAAATCTTAGAACGTAATGAAAATGATCAGATTCTGCTTTTTTAATAGTTGCCTTTAGAGAAACATAAAGGTGAAATGAACATGGACAGTTCATCTTTTTCAATTTCTTTGGGCAGAAAATATAATGTGGTGGTGGTCTACAATATATTGTATTTAATAGAGTATAACATGAGTTAGGATGCATCTTTCGCCTTTTAGATAGAATATGGCAAACTCTAAATCTTTTTCATTGATTTTTTGTTCGTATTAGTTTTGTCAAGAATTGTTAAGATCACAGTAGTAGTATTCAATACGGAGTATTCTTTATGATAGCTCAACTCAGTTTGGAAGTCGTCTGATTATTTGGGGAATTTTCTTTTGTACAATTTGGGGTTATGTTTTACGCTATAACTCTTTCACTCCTACCAATCCACAATATTTACCTTATACAGGAGAGTCCCTTAGAACTTCGATTAGTATCTTACGTTGAAGAAATCAATTTCAGCCGTTGATAATATTGTAGCCGTTAAATTTTTTAGACTAAAATACAATTATAGAATAAAAAATAACATGCCTACAATGCTAATAAAGAAGCTCCCGCCTAAGCGGGGTAAGAGGGGGCGGATTGTATGTTGCCTTACCATTGTGCTAAGTATGCGAATCTTAGTATAAGTATGTATAAATGATGTTGGTTAATAGAGTAGGTTGATTTCTCATGATAATTTATTTGTTAAAAGTGGAAGCTTTATTCCTGAAGGCAATGTGCGATTCTTCGTTCCAGCCCATCAGAAAAGCAACTAGTGCTTTTTGTTTATGTTCTTTGCTTTGCATTTGGAGGTGCGGTTAACTTATTTGATTTTATGATGTTAAGGTTTCAGATGAGGCATATCTTTTATTTGTATGATGTTAAGGCTTAGATGAGGTGTGTAAAATGTTAGCTTGTTACATGAATTTGGATAATCTTTTAAAGTGATCGTTTGGAATACGGCCCCCCCTCCACTTGTCTCATACCGCCTCCTAAAACCCGGCCCCCACCCCTGGAAACCACCACCCATGGCCCCACCACCTAAAACCACCACCGCCACGTCCACTTCTTCCTCCTCAGCCTCCCTCCCACCTCCAATTATCCAAGGTAAATAAAAGGTGTTCAAATGTTGTTTTCGATTAGTAGTATATGAATTTAAATAATAATTTTAATTGCATTTAAGTTGTAGTATGTGTTGATAATTGTAATTTGTTTGTTTGTTGAGATTTTCCAGGTTGAATAATGTGTTGTTTAATTTGAAATTACATGTTTAAGTTGGTTGTGATTAATTTTTTGGATGTTATTTACAAACCATAATAACATGTTTAGAAGTTATGATTTGTTTTGTTGAAATTACATGTTTATTGAAAGGGGTTTTATCATTATATCATAGCAACGATATTTTATTGCCTGACTTCAAAGTGCAAATTTGTGCCTTATGACTTGTGTGTTAACTTGGTGGTATTGTTCTCTAGTTTAAGATTATGTCGTTTTCTTGAGATGTGATTGGTCGAAAAATTGAAGTAATCATGGATATGAAGACCGGAGAATTTTACTTATTTTGTTTTTTATTTGAAATTTTGGTTTAATCCATATAATTAATCCCAAAGCAAGTGGCGTTCATTGCCTTTTTAAATCTATATATTATTTGGTTTGTGATTTCTATTTGGAGTAGTTGTTACATGTTCCAATTTTGACTTTATTTAGTTCACTTGTTGTTTCAGGTCATAAAGCTGTAATAGTAAAGTAAGTTAGAATTAACGAGTAATGGGTTGTTGTGATGCTTTTGTTGCATGTTTTCAACACCTCTTTTATGAATTATAGACAAGTAATAAACATACTAGTACTTTGTTGCATGTTTTTATATTAAGTTAATTATATTTGTAATACATAATCTGTAACTTCAGGTAAAAATCGATTCAGACAATGAAATTATTGAAAGCAAATGAAGTTAAAGAAGCCCGATTTAGTATTGAAGCTGGACAGATGGAGTATGTTCTGAGTTTTAGTATGTCATCATATACTATTAAGTTTCAATTATTTGTTAGGTTTGTTTAATCTCATTATAAATGGATTTTAGTTTTGATAAGTGAACTTGTTTGATTGGTGATTTGTTTTCAGGTTGAATTATATGCTAAGGTAGTCAAGAGCATGTTATGATTTTTTTTTTTGGTAATCTTTTGGTGTAAATATTGATAGTATTCAATTTTGTGTAGAATATTTTAATATTGATGTAAAATTTAATATTATTGTAATAAATTTAGGGTAGTGACTTTTTTTTATTTTATTTGTAATTTTAGTGATTAAGAAGGTATACGTGAATAATAATATAGTTTACATTATTTATTTTAATTTCTACAAAATATGCATTAATAAATGTAAAATAATTTTTCTTAATTGATTAACTTAGAGGCGATTCGCGCGAGTCCTATTATAATGGCATTTTTGTGCCCTCTTTATGCTTTTGAAGTCATTGAAATGCTTTTTGTTGTAGTGTGTGCCTTTGTGCTTAACAATGAAAAAAAAATAGAGTGTTTTAAGCCAATCTCCATTCAGTGAATTGTTAATGCATTAAAATAAAAACACAAAACATTAAGCTTTTATTTGGTTGTGAAGTGATAATAATTCATTTTTGTGCAGGTGTCAAAGAAGGATGCTAAAAAGTAGCTTCTCATTTATGGTTGTGTGCTTGCATATATTTACTGGTTAAGGCAGCTCGTCATAATTTTCTTTAAATTCAGGCTTGTTGTGTCTGGCATGTTACATTGAGTTGGAATTATTGTTGTATTAAAATGTGAGGGTTGTCAACATATATTGTAAAAGCTTTGTTATTATGAGTAGAAATATTTTAATTAGGTTGGACTGCCAGTTATAATACGTGGGAAGCTTATTGAGTTTTCTTCTATTACTTGTGGTTTATAATATATAAAATGGATGATTAATGAATTTAGATAGAATCGTCGAGGTTTAATAAGTTAGGCTAGTTGGGTTGCCTACTTGTGTGTTTATTCATGTGTGTCTAAAACCAGTCTCTCATGAGGCTATGTCATCAAAGCTCTCTCAGTCAGACTCTCAAGTGTCAAGCATGTTTATCTCTTCTTGACGATACTCTTTACATAATAGACCTTATAAACCAATAGTAATGTGATCTCAGATTGGAATTATGGAAGATTGGAGTGCATTAAGATTTTTCTTCATTAATAATAAAAATTAAATTATATCATTTTATAATATATATTTTTCTACTTCCGGTATATTTTAGGTAATACTAAACATTTTTTCTCAAATAACAAATTATTATCATCAATTATAAGCTTATTTTTACACTTTTAGGTAATGTCTATCAATTTGTTCGAAATTTGGTATACATACTAATTAGGTGCATAGATTAATTTCAATACACTTACAATGGTACATTTTGGTACATTTACTTTTTTGGAATTTTCTAAATGAAGCAAATGCTGATAGTGCATTTTGATAAACGTATATAATTTTTACGTTAAAATTGAATACATATATCTGGTATAAGTTAATGACCATGTAGTTAAAAAACCGTAATTATCTTAGAATGTTCTACCAGGTCTTAATGAATTTGGGTTGGTTAATCGTTTTAACAAGTCTATACAGAATAACCCAGTTGTTGAAACAAAATACTAGCTGCATCTACTGTGTCAATCTTAGAGCTAAACCAACAATGTAATTAAGATCGAAATACAGGTTGATCTATTATTTAAAATCATATAACAATTGTCAGATTAGATAATTAGGGATATTAGAGATGATGAATATATTGCCAATACTCTAATAGGCAAGATACAACACTTCCCTGTAATCATATTCAACAATAAAAATTATTTTATTTGTAAAAAATTAGACACACAATCCAATCTTCCATACCCTCATTAAAAGGAAAAGAATAAATGAATGTAAATCAGTATCAACCATAGATAAACAAGTAAAAGTTAAATAAAGCCCTTCTCTGATCATTCTGATGTTATATTCTTTTATTCTTTCAAAATTATTTAAATGATCAAATCCCCAACAAAAAATTTATTACTCATTATAAATAATTGTTTTAATTTATCGTCTGACTTTGCGTTGAAGTTTTATTTAATCAAATAATTTTCTTATTTTTATTTGGTTAATAAAGCATCTATAAGCCAAAAATTATCTGTCGATGATTGTTTTAATAAAAAAAAATTATTCTAAACAATAATATAAATAGAGATGGAGGGAGTATCAATTATGACACAATGAATCGACTACTCATTCCTTTATCAGCTATGGATTTTTTCTCAAGATAAAAGAGCTATAGTGACCCTTCTTGTTTTCTTTATTGCCCAAATCTTTTCAGACTAATGCCTATGTACAGTTTGTGCCATTTGTGCCGTGTAGAATCCACCTCCATATGCCCATCTTCTTATTCATTTGAGGGGGTGTTTGGTATTCAAGTTGGCTCATAAGCTATATATGACTTTGGTATAAAGGTAATTAGGTTAGGTACATATGTAATGTAATCTCTTATGGCATGCATCTATCCTACATACTTAGACACATACATAGCTTAATTGTTGTGATGGTTAATTAGTGTATCAATTTAACGAGAATCTTTATCCAGGTTCTCAGTTAAAGTTCTAGCGGAAGAATATTTTCTATGCTGCGGTTTATTGAATCGGCATAATGAGGCTTTAAGTCAACAACTGTGGCTTTTTACCAACTCTAGAGTTTGAACTTTAAATTAAACGGACTTGGTGAAATATTCAAGTGAAGATGGTGTTTATGCAACAGACTTTAGAGAGAAGATAAGTTGTTTGCTAGAGGCACGACTCCTCATTGTAGTTAATACATTAAAAACTATTTGATAACATATGTAATTTATAATTTCTATCGTTAGTAAAAAAAAAATTAATGACACATCTCAATTGACTAAAATATAGGGATAAATGAAGTCTTACAAATAGTATATCGTTGCTAAGTTTCATATAGAAGGGCTCCCGTCCGAATAGTTAAATGTTTATGATTAGCTTTTCAGGAAATGTCCAAACCAATAATTATAACGAAATCTTTCAATTTAGTGTTAGATAGACTTGCAAAATCGATAACTATTGAAATATTGATTCGAATTAGACTATTAAAATATAAATTGTCAACCGATAGAGCAGAGATTGAATCAAAGATTATGAGTGGGTACAAGGCGTAAGCTCGGCGGTAAAAAAGCGAAAGTGCTAAATACGGCATCTAACCTCTTCATGCGGTGTGGTTGAGTCACGTAGGTGACAAATCTCACATTGAAGTGTTTAAGGAAGTATAAATATAATTTAGTTGGGACATATCCATGATTCCACCTCCTTCGTAAAAATCTCATGGCGGGAGCATGGAAGGAACATTGGTGTGATTTACTTTTTAATTTAACAGAGTAGAGGAGGATAACATTATGTAAGTATGATAAGGTTCGGGGCTATTACTGAGTAATACGAGGTTAATTTGGCTATTGATCAATGTGCAACAACTACACTCCTTGCTCTGTACAAGCCTTAAATCTCACCAACCCCTAACCTTATTAGCAGCAATTATACTACTATTCTACTGTATTATTGTGTGCTGAATCTAACAAGAAAGTTTCAAATTGGACAATGCAACAAACTTGTTCATAACATTTTGATCAATTTATTATTAAGCAAAAGCTAGGGTCATGCCACTAATCTTTATTTCATCGTTTTATGTTCTGTATATATAAGCATTAAATTAAAAGGCCAGACAAGTCATTTCCAGTTCAACAATAATAACTATCTTTATATGAGGTGGTCTTCTAATTTTATTTAATCACACAAATTTATTTTCCCTAAAGTTTTTGTTGCTTTAAATATATATTAGAGTATCTTTACATTTTGTACATTTATATACCTTATTCTTAGCTATGTAATTATTTTGATGATCATAGTTCATTATGTAAATCATGATTTGTAACCAAGTAGTAATAATAGCTTACATCATCTTGATTATGCTTTTGCTATGTTTTTTTGCTCCACAATAAATCTATATATTGTCATCTGGAAGAAGGATTCCAGTATGATGTGAAGGAGAGCGAAGAAGACACAATGGGACAATAATGAACTAACAATTGTAGACTTGTTGGTGTTGAAGTCAACTAATAGCCTTGATAGGCAAAAAAAAAAGAGGTACTTTAATTTCTTAACATAGTAAATTAGTAATATTACAAATGTTGCATGGAATATGATAACTTTTTGATTGCTCAAAATTGTAGTAATTAATGGCAGTGGGAGATTAAAGTTTATATATATTCATATATTGCACTCGTGGAAAATTAGGGTCCATTATATTTTTTGTTTATTAATGATAAAAATATAAATTATATCATTTTATAATATATTTTATTTTGGTATATTTTAGGTAATACATACCATTTTATCAGGTTTGTGTCTCAATTTAATTTTATTTTTCACATTTTTTAGGATGTCTGTACCAATTAGATAGCATATGTGGTTTATCTTTTTATGTTAAGCTATTCCTTAAATATTCAACTATAACCATATTAGAGGAGCTTAAATTTGGTATCATAAAACATCCATTAAACTTGAGTTACAATTTTCATGAATAATATCAAATGCAACATGCATTTAAATGTATGCCATTAAATATGCTTTCTTTTTTCATTTATATATATATTCTCTTCTCACTTTCTTCCCACCAAACGAAGCCTATATTTTATTATATTTTATTCTACCTTACCATATATATGACCCTACCATATATATGACCCTACCATATATATGACCCTTCTTGTTGTACACCAAACTCCAAATCACCTACCCTCCATGATCGAGTCACAGAATATAGAGTATTTGTACTTTTGATTATACAAATATAAATACTATCACTTAGGTATATTTAAAAATATACAAAAATTAAATCCATTTTGACAGATCATTTTAAATTTTAGTCCAAGTTAAACGAGATCAAGTTGTACTTATTTGGTTGGATACTAATTTCTCCTACTTCACACACACACGAGAGATCGAGAACTTCTTTTTCAGCCTTTATTTGTTGCATATAATAAATAGTGTTCTAATTCAAGTATCTAACCAAATAAGTTTTCTTAGAATGTCAACTTTTTACATTGTCATATATGGAAATATATAGGAATTCAATTATTTCATTCCCTTTCCTATTATTATTTTGTCATTCTTTCCGTTATTCATATATAGTCATGTTTTTTTAATTGACTAAAAATTATTCATGTTTATTAGGCAGTGGATGGAAAAGTGGAAACAAGATGAAAGATGTTGAGATTTTTCCTGTGTGGGACAATGATTAATAATTTGATCATATCCCTAGGATGAGTGATTTCTTTGCTATGTTTGTCAAGTGAGCCGTCCTCCACAGTTTAATCTTTGTTTCGTTGTCTGTTCGACCTTGATATTTTTTTCCTTGCAATTACATCGTTGTCAGGGCTAACCTCTAATAACAATATACCATAGATATATTTTTATATAACATGTTGAACATTAAAGAGTTATTTGAAAAAGATTAATATTTTGTAAACCTTTAGTTTTTTAATTGATTTTTTCAATCTTTCATTTAAATTGATTTTGTAGTCCTCATTTACACTACTAAAATACAGAACGATAGGGGTCGCATAACGTCGATTACGTGTTATTGTGCCGACAAGTAACCAACCCGAATGAGCTTGTGCAGCGAAGAGTAGGTAGTCATTTATTTATAGGTGTTAAGATCAAGGTCGAACAGCCAACGAATATGAGGTATAACATTGTGTGGACTGCTCACTTGCCAAGCTTTGCATGGAAACCAACACCCTTCCTTTATCTTATGTCCCATTTTATTTGTCACCTTCGAAGTTTAGCTTATGTGTTGCTGATGAAGACTTTAGTGAGATCATTACCTTCCTAGCAAATGACTTTCCTACTTAATTGATATACTTCAGGTGCTCTGATCTCTCTCTCTCAAACTTTTAAATATGATCAATAGTGCAAATAATATCCCATATATTCTTTACTAACTTGATAATATATTTTGAAGGTTCTTAATACTTCCTAATCTCAATCTGCTGATGATGACAAATTGAAGGTCTTTAGAAGGCATAGGCGGCAGCGGGGGCATCATAGTTGGTTAAAGTGTAATGTTCGTGTATCTTTTATTGTGCTCTTTGTAAAGGGAGTATCTCTACCTTCTTTCGATCTTGTGGCTCCTTCGTGCATCCTTGTTTTTAAAATTTAATGCATCATCGCTTTTAGAGTAAGTTTATATCGTAACTACCCATCGCGTCCTTAATGCATGGTGTACAATGTTTTTAAAGTAGGAGCGTAGCAGGAAATAAACTTTGTATTTCACAAAGAACAAGTCTATTACAATAATCAAAGAACAACTAAAACTATTATAATTCCAAGCCTTGAATTATAAATTAATACTTCTAATAATACTTTATTTATATACAAATGTATTGTTGAATAAGACAAGCTAAAAGATATTTAGTGAGAGAAGATATAGCAGCCTTAGAGAACTTTTGAGGTACGTAAATGGTAAATTACCGAATTTCCCAAGTATGAAATAACCATCAAACTCCTGAATGTATATTTCATAGCTCTTTGATGTTATATGATGTATATTTATATTCCCTCCCGATAATGAAAATATGTATTTATCCTTATTAATAACGTAAAACTTTAACAAATTATAATTTGTTATCTTTCAAAAAGCAGAAAAACACCAATTCTAACATTTTCTAAGTCCCAAAAGCTGGCAAAAATCAATCATTTGATCAAAGAACCATAAATCTTTATCTCAATCGGCCCCTTGAATCGGCCCCGGACATGACCTATTTTGAGATAGGTTTCTGCCTTCTTTTCACTTTGTACTAAATCTCACAACTAGTAGCTGATATCTGACTTTTTACAACAATCCCCCACAAGTTGTGTAATGTTTCTTCCTGCATGATGTATAAAGAAACATAAGCATGGGATGTATTGAGATTGGACCCATAAATGCTAAGTAGAATGCATCTTAGAGGTTTGTTGCTAAATCTTTGAAAGAGCGAGCGTCACACACTTATCTTAAAATTCTAGTCTTGTTAAACAATCTTTTGCATGCCTTTGGTAAAACCTTATCTTAAGTTAGTAACATTTATAGCTGAAACTCTACTAATGAAGTGGCCACTTACATGTTTACAAAGGTGGAACTGACTCGTCTCAGTTACTTTGGATGTATTCATCATTAGCGTTGATAGACAGTAGTTTTGACTAGATACTTCATTAAGATCTGTGGTCATCCTCAATGCTGCATAAATGGCTGTCAAGCTTCAAACTTAATGACAAAAGTTAAGCTAAAGCACACTGCTTCGTGACTTATTGTACCTATTAAAATTCTTATGTAGAATGATTTTAGACAAATTGATTTCTTAATCTATTCTTTTGAATAAATCATTGTCTTTACTAGCTCTTTGGAGAGAGGTTCATTAGCAGATTACTAAGATTTATTCGGAGTTGCAAAGTTAAGGTGATTACCCCGACGTTATCATCTAACAAGTGTCTAAAGTTATGTCTCTAGACTTTTCATTATAGACATCACTATAAACTCGGTGTCTTGACACTATTATCAAAACAAAGTATTCTATAAATCGGTTGTTGCCCTGACTCTATTCACATAGGAATTCCTTAACAATTAACCCTTGCATCTTTGCTGAGCTATAAACTCATTCCATGGTAGAGATGTGCTAGCAGTTGCTTCTTAGAAGCCCAACTAATGTACCACCACACATTGTAAAGATCCGCAATGAGGTAGCTTACAATCATGGATTCGAGTTAATAGCTGTGTGTGGTTTCCTTCTAATCTTTACTTTGGAAAGTCACTATACAGCTATAGTCACATATTTTCTTGAGATTAACCAAGTACTATCTTTGTAGCTTTTGATGTTCTTCACTTGGACAACTAGTGTATCTTGACAACTTATTCCAGCTGCATATACTATATCGGTCTAGTGCAATGTGACATACATTAGACTCCTATCCAACTTTTAGCATAGTCTATTAATTGAATGGCTCACCCTTATTCACTTTAAGCTTTACTAAAATCAAGCAGATAATTTACGTCTCAATACAGACAATTTAGACTTGCCATTTCATCTTATTTATGTAATGAGCATGGTTTTAGTGAAAAAAACCATTCAAGTGTCTTTTACGCCCAATCAGGATCGTATCTACTTGGTTTCAAATCTTTCATTTGAAACTTTGAAATAAAAGATATTTCTTGGTAATCTACATGCCTTTCATGATATCACTAAAGATAAGCATATCTGTCAACATAGGATAATCATACAATCGCCCATTTGATTTGTAATACACACATAACACTATTGTGTTTGAAATTATTTTATGTAATAAATTCGATTCTGATGCTGGTCTATTTAAGTCCATATAAGGACTTACAATTTTACAAACTGTGCCATTTATAGAAAGTATAAACCCTCGAGTTCTTCCATGTATGCTTTCTCGTCAGTACCATTGATGAATGCGGTTTTTACATCCATTTGATGTACAAAATAATATAAAATGCAAGAATATCTTATCAGCGTGATCTAACCGCAGTGCGTAGAATTATCCAAAATAGTCAATTCGCTCTTTTGAGTGAATCATTTAGCAACAATCTTTGCCTTGTAGGAAGAAATAGATTTCATTGGTTTTCTTGATTCAAAAGACCCATTTTGTATCCTATGGGTGTTCGAACCGGAAAGGAAATCAACTAAATTCAATGCATTGGTGTGATGAATTTATCTCACCATCATGGCTTTTTTCCAAAAATGGGTATCTCCCAGATGCCATAGCCTCTTTATAAGTATGATAACTGGAGTCAACTTGAAGACCTGAGAGTTTTTTATAAAGTCGTCTCATTCATCATATACAAAATCAATAAATCCGGAGAATCAAAATCTGAACTCAAGTAGTTAGACCCTTCTTTCAATTGAACCATTTTCATCATTTCCACTTGAAATGATAAGGTCATAACTTGTTCTCAAAGAACTTCAACTTGAATAGACTCCTTGATTTATTAGTCTACAAGCTCGATAGTACGTAAGCCTTTGAATTTGACATATCAACAGCTCTTTCTTATCCACTCTAAGACCAAGCTTTTTTAATTGGAAATCAAGATCTTTTAATATGCAATACTTTACACTTTAGAAGCCAATCAATGTTAGTTCCTTTCATTCCCATAGATTCGTATAGTGAAATCTTAAACACTTAGAGTATTCTATTGTTTGTGATAAGTTGTGAGCTTTCCTCCACAAATCATTTGCTATTAGTTTGGAACGTGAATTTAATAATATCTACAGTAAGATCCCCATTTGGTACAAATGTCACTATGAATCAATTCCAAGGGTTTTGTGTACTGACTTTTCTTTATATGACTTTTAGACATTTATTTTAACACAAATCTCACATTTATCTGTTGAAAATTATCCCTTGTTCATAACAAAATAAAAAAATACAATAAGATGAAATAAATGTATAATAACGAATTCACGAAAGCATACGCGATATAATTCACGTATGAATACGAGTATTCTGGCCGGAAATGATGAACTTTCGTCTCGAATCACTCAGTTGAATCCTCAACATCTCAAGTGAAATGCCTCCCGGTTAGTCCACACCCGAAGCGGTTGAATCACCCGATTGAGACTTGCTAGAATCTGATGGACAAAATTTGAGTCAAAATTTTGACTCAAAAAACCCTAGAGGATAGAGGAGGCTGTTAAAAATCTTTAGGGAGAGGATATTGAAATTCTTAGGTTTTTATTTAATCTTTTTTCTTATATAATCCCTTTGGTTTCGGTGAATAAGCGGCTTCGTTTGATAAATAGTTAACTCGTTAAGCGTTAATAACCATTACTTCGCAGTATTAAATAGCTTATGAAGTTACTAATAAGCTTCTCGTTAAACCATCAATTAAAATAGCAATTTAATTGATTCGGTTTGTCCAATTTGTGTTTACATTATCAATGTAAACTCGATTAATTATCGTTTGTTTCAATAAACTCTCAATTGCCAATCTGGTTAATTACATGAATATATTTCAGCGTCATTTGTACATGTGTGACCTTACGGGCTCGAGATAATATTAGCCGTATAATAATATAATTGACCATTATGATTATTATATCGGTTATGCATGGAATCTAGCAATCTGACATAACCCACGATATTATCGTGGTTTATTTTAGTAATTGCAATTACATTATTGAACCTTGGTTTGACGTCTCATTTAACTAAAACTAGTAAATGAATTGTTACACAATTGTAGCGGGCATAATTATAGAAATCAAAATGCCTAATTTCAGCATTATCATCATTAGACCTTGACATTTTATATAATCATGTTTTGAATATAAAATTCAAACAACCATAATGCGTATGTCTTAATCTAGTATGTCATGGGCCAAAGACACACCAGAATAAACAACGTTTACTTCATTAACACAAATTGAAATGCTTTAACCTTATCACTTAAAATGCTTGACACTTAATCTAGTATGTCATAAAGATAAAGAACCATGAATAAACAATTTGCCATTTAACACAAATTGAAATGCATCAACGGGTAACTCATTCTATGAATACTCCATTCTTTATGTTCTGACATATCACTTAAAATCATTCTTACAAAAAAAAATTGCTGAAATTAGAATTCTTTAAGAGAATGTACATAAAAATACATTAAATAAACGAAAAAACTAACAAAGGTGAACTCTAATTCCTTCTCCACCACAGACCTTTGCTCTAATATTGTTCAAGCAACATACTCTTCTCGTTGAATGTTGTTTGTCACCATGATTACATTGTTTTAAAATATGCATTCTCTTATGTAATGCTGGGTTTTCTAATGAAAACAAGCCTTATGGTTCTTCTTAGTGGAAAGATTTATCGTTCACTTTGGACATCACCCTCTTCTTTTCCTTAGGCGTTGAAGTTAGTAGTATTTCTAGAATTTTCTCCAACAGTAATTGAATTTTGTTACCAAATCATCATTCTACGTCTCTGACATTTCTCAAAACAATTTGTAGACTAAATCATTAGAAAGACTTCATGATAAACATATATGTCCACTTCCAGAGTTTGAGTTAACTGAGAATTTGTTAAAGAAAAGTGGTGTATATTGATTTCTTGTTATGCCCATTGAGACAATTGTTATAACAATTCATTTACTAGTTTTGGCTAAATGAAGTTACTCCAAACTAAAGATAATTTCCAATAATGAAGTAATTGTAAATTACTAAATAGACCTCATGATAATATCGAGGTTATGCAGTTAGCAGTCATTAAAATCGTTATAATAATAATGGTCAACTATATTATTGTAGCTAATATGATCTGAGCCCAAAAGGTCACACACATAGGTGGCGTTAAAGGTTTTCTTCATATGAAATTAAATCATGATTATTAAATTGAGTTGATTGAAATCTTGAGATGCTAAATCGAGAGTTTTACATTGATAATGTAAGATACAAATTGGACGAGACCGAATCAATTAACTTGCTAGTTTAATTGACGGTTTAACTAGTAAAGCTCATTAGTGACTTGTTAGTTACTTACTCGTTAGCATTTAGTTAGTTAATGGTTTTAACGAGTTGGCTTATTAGTTAACGGGTCGAGCTATTCGGGTTAAAAGGGAGTGGGCTATATAAGGAGTTTCATAAGATGAAAAACCTAACCTTTCATAGTCGGCTCTTCACACCAGCCCCTCCCTTCTCCATAGCGAACTAAAGAATGGCTTTTGGCTTGATTTTAATTTCTCTAATTGTTCTTGAGGTTCCTAGCAAATCAATCGCGTGATTGATTATAATTGGAGGCATCTACCATTTGCGGTGCTAATTGCTAAAGAGATCAAAAGGAGGCTTCTTGAAGGAAAAGTTGGTGACTTGATGCCTATAAGTGCTCATTTTATATATATATATATATATATATATATATATATTATAATTTGATTATATCGCTTTGAATGATCACATATGCTATTTGTTTATGAACAAGTTTTTTGCATAAATTTTCCAATAAATTGCTCCAATCTATATATAATTAGAAATTACTACTAATTGCTCTTAAACGGAAGAAAGAATTTTCCAAGTCTCTCTAACTAGATTTAACACGTCAAGCTTTTCATCAAACTTAAACTCAAAATACTTATGACAAGTCTACTCGGTACCAATTTTAACAAAGTTTAATTTAAAGAAATCCACACTCATTTCGATGGTAAGAGCGAATAGATATCCTTAAGTTTTACGGTGAGGTGGTAAGAGATGTATCCTACTGACATCTCATCCGCTTTTTGCTGCAAGTCTCCATCTCCTTGTTTCTTCGAACTTGTATTAGTGTCGATGGTGGAATTGGTGGAAGATCATCAGATAGATGAACATATTCAAAGATGTCAAGAGACACCATTCCAGTCTTGTCTAGTAGTTGGAACCATAGACTTGTCCTAATTATACCATTGTTGAACACGTTCGACTCCGTCATTATAAAGACCTCTTAAATCATCCTCATCCATGAAAAGTATTGTATTTAGTTAGCCCAGGAAGTAAACTTTTATTTCACAAAGAACAACTATTACAGACTATTAAAAGAACAATTAAAACTACTACAATTAAGCAAGTTGGATCACAAATTAATGCTCTAAATACCAATACTTTGCTTTATACGCCAAAGGTTGCATTGTTGGATAAGACAAGGCTAAAGATGTTTAATTGAAGAGAAGATATAACTTGTATGAAAACTTTTGACAGTAAAAATGAAATGGTAATTATCAGAATTTTCTAAGTATGAAATAACCATCAAATTCTAAATATAGCTCAATGATTCAACGATGTTGTATATGATGTGGCATGTTTATATTCACTCAAATGATGAAGAATATGTGTTTATTACCTTGCAAAATGTATAAGTCCATTAAGTTGCTATTTTCAAAGGCAAAAGCACACATTCAAACATTTCCTAACGTTCAAAACAGCTGGGGAAGTATTATTGATCGCCCGCAATTTGGCCTAGAGGCCCGATTTAGGGCAATCTACGGTCTCCAATTTGGCTGAATCGGTGACGGAGCCTATTTTAGTACAGTTTTCACTTTTCTTTTCTTTTCCTTTTGTGCCTCATCTACATGATTATTACACAACTTTTCTAAGAGACACTCTGAGGAGGTACGAAGGAGATAGATGATTTTGCTCTTTTATGATATATCATACCCAAGTGATTAGAACTTAAGCTTTGTAAGAACCATTCTTAAATTTCAAATTTATATGTTTGGAAAACATATTAGAGTTATACTCATCAGATATTTTTGTTAAACTATCTTAGTAATATCCCTAAAAATAAAACTAATGATCTTACAAAACATTCACCTTAACTTTTATGTTCCTCTAAAATTAAAATTAGGAAATAATTTTAACATAAGAAGTCAGATTCTCTAAATTACACCTCTCAAATATTAAAAAATAAATGAGAGAGACAAAAGTTGTTTAAGGAAGGGATGAGAGAGAATAATATTTTATTGAAAAAGTGGTTTAAGGGTGGTGATAATATACACTAGGTGAGAGAAATATGAGGAGTGGGTTTAGGTAAGCAGAAATTTAAGTAATCTGATTTTTTTCAATATCTTTAATTTTTTCCTCAAATTTAAAGATAGAGAACTATTTAGGTAGTATGATGTGAGTGATCTTATAAGCCATTGGAATTTTCAAAATATTTTCAGTTAGACTTTTCCCTAACACTCTTGGCGATTCTTTTCCCAGTAAAAATTTTCCAACCACAGAATTTACTGTCTATTTTACCACTTAGCTGACGTCTGTAACCAAATAGTGGCTTGTATCTAACGTATGCAATACACGTTGGATCAAAGTTAACAATTTTTGGGTAGTGCATGCTCATTTAACATTCAAACGTACATACTGCAAGTGCATTGAGTTAACGAGCATACACAGAGCACATTGGATCTATAAATTGATTTGTTAAGCTTTATTGTTCAATTTTTTCGATCAATTATTAATTACTATTAACATATACTTAATTATTACTAATTATCAGTTATTACTTTATTATAGGTTATTAAATTAATTATTTAGTTCAATTATTACTTAATTTTGTTCAATTATTAATTATTCCAAAGTCAACACATGTAAGGTTTGTTGGTTTAGGCAACTAACGAGCGCAACATATATTCATTGTCTAACTAAATATACATAGTGCACATTGGATTGGAAAACAAAATAATACATCATACATGCTGGATGATTCGTTTTGACATACACTTATGTACCCGTTGGACCCTTATTATTCTATTTCATATTTGGCATAAACCAATATAATTTATTATTTAAATAATTTACCATAAATAATTTGACACTCTAACGCTAATTTGAATATTATTAATAACTTTTATTAAAAAAAAAAATCAATGTTATTTAAATTCAAACATGAGATATAAACATTAGAACAATGACTATATTAACGAAAAATATGAAAATAATCCTAGTAACATGAATATAATACATTAACACGATATTAACAATATTAACTTTGACATTGAAAATATATACCCATTTATTATCGAATATGAATTATGTCTTTTATTTTCAATATTTTATCGAATATATTTAATTATTAATCGTTATATATTATCAAACACCTTTAAATACTGATTATAAATAGACTTATCAAATGTTATTAAGTGAATATATTTTCAATGTTAAAGTAAATATTGTTAATATCATTTAATGTATTATGTTCATATTTAAAATTGTTTTCGTTAATATAATAGTCTCTAATGTTTATATCGTTTTAATGTTTATATTTTCATGTTTTAATATTGTGCTCTTTACTTTAATTAATATTCCGTAACATACAAATATTTACTAGCATACCATAGAAGTAATACTATATAATTAATATTGATTAATTAATTGATGTCAATAGAACAAAAATTAAACAATAAAGATTAACAAATGTTTCATGCATATCCATCATTAAAAAAATAATAGTTAATAATTATTGAAAAATAATAATAGATAATTAATAACATATAATTAATTAATAAATTATAATTAAGTAATACATTAATAATTGATCGAAAAAATTGAACAATAAAGCTTAACAAATCAGTTTATAGATCCAACGTGCACTGAGTGTGTTCGTTAACTCAGCCGAGCGAGCATGACATACGCTGTAATATTAAATGAACATACACTACACAAAGAATATTAAGTTTAATCTACATGTGCTGCATACGTTAGATAGTGTTTTTACCACGCGTTAGGGATAAAATGGGCAAAATTTAGTTGCTGTTATATTCACCCCACATTCTTCTGTTCGAATTGGTACTTGTTGGCTGTTGCTTCATCATTGGCCAAACTCAATTTTGGAGTTTTTTCAAAGTCACTTTCAAATTCAAAATATATATTATCTTTTATTTGATATATTATCATTGAGAAATAATTAAGAGTGATTCTACTTAAATTATTAAAAGAGAAATATTCATGATAATATTGTATTCATGAAATATTCATGTTAATAATATTATTATAATTATAAATCAAAGTTATTTAGTTTCAAATAATATACATTATAAATAAAAAGCAAAATATATTATACGTTACAAATCCTAAGTTATTTAATATTATGATATATTATTCTATGAAATAAAGTAATAAGATTCTATCAAATAATATCAAACTTATTATTCTATCAAAATATATTAAATAAGACAAAATCTAATTATTGGTATTCGATATTATTCTATCAAATAAAGTAATAAGATTCTATCAAATAATACCAAACTTATTATTCTATCAAATGTATTAAATAATACCAAATCTAAGTTATTTAGTATTACTGATATATTATTCTATCAAATAAGTATTAAACCCTTCGTTTTATCATACTTAGATAGTAAGTTCATACTCTTTAACATTTATTTATAACTCAATTTAATACTAAATGATGCTAACATAATTGAATAGTGTGTGAAAGCTTGGTACCACGTTTATAACAATTTTGAGAATTTAATGTAGCGGTACCACGTTTAATTGAAATGTTACCGCGTTTAATTGGCTTGATGCAAGCGTTTAATTCGAATGGTTACCCACGTTTGAAAATTATTTCGATTATTTATTGAATGATAATATATCAAATGGTAAAAAGTATATTAAATATTACCATATCTAAGTTAACTATCATCGTTGAAATGATTTTTAATTAGAAATATGTTTTATTGTTTAAATGATAATATATTATTGAATCTTATGTTTTTATTCATATGTATATTATTTGAAACATAATTTGATTTATTATTATACACATATTAAAAACTATTTCAACAATTTGATGGATTTTTTTCTTCAAATTAATAAGCTTAGAGTTTGGTATTATTTGATAGAATAATATCATAATACTAAATAACTTAGATTTGGTTAAAATAATATATTGTTAAACTTTGAGTTAAATAATATATTATTTTTATGAAAACTATATATTATTGAATATTATGCTTTTATTATACGTATATTATTTGAAACTAAAAACGATATATTATTATACGCGTATTAGCAGATAAATTGACTTCTTCTGATGGTTGCTTAACTTATCTTTGAAATGCATTAAAGATTCGAAGGTTGAGTGTCGCTACTTCTGCATTATTTTGGTGTAATATGCTTCGAAATTTTGGGCCAAAGCCCAATAAGCGGCGGAGTATTGTCGAAGCGTGGTACTTGATGCCGCGTTAAGGCACTCCAGTACGCTTTAAAAGTGGTGCCGGGCGAATAAGGGCGGTAACCGCCGCGGGCGGACCGGTTCGTTAAGCGACTAGGCCCATCGGACTTGTTACCGAATTCGTCGGTTCGATGTTAAGGGGCGGACCATGCCATGGGTTAAGATTAGCCACGTTTAGTTCAGCTTATACCTTACAGGCTTATGCAGATCCACAGACTAGTGGCACAGCACACACAGACCACAAAGTCACAAACACTTGTATATGTTCGAGTGTTCGATTATTCACTAAACTCTAAACCATGCCCAATTAGATATATCAAGCGGACATGGCCTAACGCTCAACGTCCGTTAAGTCTAGCTAGAGTGCATTTTCATGTCCGTTTCCGAGGCCCTTGAGACTTTATTGATTGTTGATTTGTCCTCATTTTTCACTTTTCAATATCACTCGACTTATATTTGGATGAACTTATGCTCATTACTTAAATTTGATATTTGAATATCGATAGTGAATTCAGTAAACAATGGAATTAATCATATATATGGTTTTTTTTAGACTTTAGTGAATAGACAACACTTTTCAATATCGTATGCCAATTGAAAGCGTAGCAAATAGTTCAAAAAGTTATATGGAATTAGTATATATATCATATGATTAATTTTCGTATAAACTCATGAATTATTGAATTACGTTCAAACAATACAAAATATCAAATATTTGAATTGTCCCCTAAAATTGATTATAGAATTAATTGTCACAATAATAGGCCCGACTTTTGGTGTTAAAGTAAATATATTTTAGATTTTGGGGTACATTTTAAAATGATAAAAAATACTTTTTTAAATCCCTACCCCGCCCACTTCTACTTTCACCCATATTTTTCTTCCGTAGCATGTCCCCCACCCTCACCCCATTTTAACACCATCACATAACCCTACCACATGACACCACACCATCGTCCACTTTGTCTTCTTCGTGTAATGGGTGGGGTGGGGTAGGGAAGCGCTGGGGCTTGGAGTACTTAGGGTGGGATAGGGGTTTATTTTAATTTGATTAATAGAATTTTTTAAATTATTATAAAGCCCCATATATTTAATTATTTGAATATGTACCTCAAGCCTCCAATTTTTAATTGTTAAAGTAATACCAGGGATAATTTCAAATTGATAGTTGGCCTTAAGGCAATCTAAAATGTTTGATACCTCTCGAGAGGGAAAATTGGAGCGTAAATAATAGATTAAGTCTATTATATATAATATAATTATATATATTTACACCTGATGACAAATTATACTCGAATAAGTTATATATATATATATAAAGATGTGTGTGTGTGTGTATCCAAATATTATTCTTTGAGTGCTGTGCGTACCATACTTAAGTCTCATCATGAAGTGCCTAATAAACTACTGTACACAAACACT
The DNA here is from genome assembly GCA_019722365.1 of Lithospermum erythrorhizon. Lineage (NCBI taxonomy): Eukaryota > Viridiplantae > Streptophyta > Magnoliopsida > Boraginales > Boraginaceae > Lithospermum > Lithospermum erythrorhizon. The sequence goes on along the minus strand of JADFUC010000062.1, from coordinate 97,182 downwards.
ACTTCATCTCCTTATTAATTTAGATTCATTATTTTACACGACAAAGTGAAATGTAATTATATACTGTATTAATAAGTAAACAGAGTAGATCATCTTCTCTTGTTATGCAACCTAGGATGGGTTTTGAATAATCTATTACACAATATATAGGTTAAATAGAAACTATTTCCAATCCACTTATAAATAAAAATAGCTTGAATTTCAATTAAAAAGAAAATATCTCCTCCCTCACACGTCGGTTATCCAAATCGAAATTTATATTATTTCATCAGTAGATTCCAACTTCACCCATTTCTAACGTTCAAATGATTGATAAATAAAGACTTGAGACTATTCCATGTTACTACTACTTCATCTCCAGGTTGACCAATTATTAGTTAGCTTGTCAACAAGCTGCAGAAGGATGCCTAGCTTGATGAAGAAATGGCACATTATTAGCAGTAGATAATGTGGCGGTAGGAGTTCTTGTAGGACCCCTATCTTGAGTCATGGTTGAGGTGGTTGTGGTGGTGGTGGTGGTGACACGCTCACATCGAGGGCACATGGTTAGATTTGATGCTGGCATCGGCTCACAACCATGCGGCGACATCACCGTAGGAGGGCCTACTTTCATGGCTCTTAGCTGCTCTACCTCCTTTTGCAGCCTCCTATTTTGTTCACTCAATGAACCGAACCATCTCTTTAAGTATTCGCATTCCATCTCCGTTTGCTTCAACTTGCTCCTGTTTGTCAAATTCAAAAAGAAAAAGACAAAAAAATTAGTAGTATATTAGAAATGTGCATGCTACTACCTCTCATAAAAGATTGTCACAACTTTTTTTTTTATTATTATAATTTCAAATTTTGGCCTTAAAATATATTTGTTTGTATTATATAATATTTTACAAAAAATATATTAATGGAAAGAGTTTGAAATGTATTTTTCATTGATATAGTTTTCATTAATTATAATATAAACAAAAATATCTACAATCAAAGTTTAAAAGTACAATTAAACAAAAAGTTAAAAGTGAACAATCTTTATAAATGGAGGGAGTAATATATAAGCATGGATATTTGCTCGGATATTACGGATGGAGTATTAAGATATTCATTTATTGCGTAGTCTTTAATATTCACAGGTATTGGAGAGTGAACAATATAAGTCGGTTTTACGTATGTAGATAGAGATCATTGTTCATATAGTTTTAGATACTGTCATTGTGATGTAGTTTGGTTTTTATTAGTGATATTATAATAATTTAGTTTTTAAAAGTGTCACATATGTTGCAATATGATCCTGAAAGTGATAAATGTTGCACATTGGCCCTTGTTTTGAACGTCCAAATCAGGAACTATATTGCGACATTTGTTACTTTCGAAGACATACTGTAACATTTATATCATTTTCAGAGACTAATTTGCAACAATATCATTATCTAAAATTAAATTATACTAGGATCACACTATCTGAGATTATATCATCAATTAACTCTATGAAAATATATAGTGGTCATATACTCTGTTGTATGTAATGTATGGTCCAAGGTTCAAACTAACCTCACCCACTTAATTATTATTTTTTATTTTATTTTAGTATTTATTTTAGATGGGTCAATAATTTGCTTCAATTCATCATTGTATCAGGTTGTTAAGACAGAGATAACATCATTATTTTAATTTGTCTGATCTCCTTCTCTAATTTCCCGTGTTTTCGGGGGCTTTTAGATTACGTAGGGCAGCTTATATTGATCACCTACTAAATCTTGAATCATGGTCGTGGTGGACCAGAAAATAAATCTGGGTTTGTGCTTTCTGTAGTGCATGAGTTAGGATCATATTAATATATACTAATACCTATAAGGCTATTATAACCTACATATATCTGATAATCTGAACCAGAAGACAACCCTACTAATAAAGCAAGCAATCATACATTCATACTTTTACCCCTAATATTTGGGATGTGATTGCAAAAATAATTATAGTGGGGGTACATACATGATAAGGTAAAACATATCGGAGTTACAAGAAAAACATATATATGGGCATACATCGGAAAAGATTATATTAACAGTTGCACTATATGTATACAAAGTGCACTATATGTAATTAAACTAATTAATTTTTAGCAATCCACCGGCCTGGGTACATAAGAAATAATGTTCTGAGAAATGAACATTCAACTGATATAGTGATGTTTTCAGAAATTTAGAAATTCTATAAATAAATGGAAATATACAAATGTTCATATTAAATATGATATTCATTTCTATTCAAACAAGTTAAAAGAAAAATGGATTTAATTCCCATCATGAAGGGATTGTCGGGTAGGAAGATTTTATTCATTTATAAATAATGTTTCTAGAAATGTAAATTGACATATTGTATACAATGAATATACTCATATATTTTGAGTTTTGACAACTGAAAACCGACTTAAATACCTGGTCGTCCGTGGTAACATAGGTAATGCTCATTTATGACTTTTTATTTACGAGAAGTTAATATATGTATATAACGAGTAGTACTACATACCAAACCGTATTTTTTAAAGTATCGGGTATATATTACTCTCTACTTCATGCGTTTATTTTTACTTGTATTCTTAGCCTTAATTTTTGCTTCTCTCAAAATACTTGCTTCTAACATGTAAAAATTATAGTTTTATATTTTAAATTAATTTTGGACTATCTTTTATTATTAAATTATCAACCAACCAATTATATAGTTTTAATTAATTGATATTTTACATTTTTAATGTACTTTTGACTATTTTTACTTTTCTTAATTTATATATTGCATGACTAAAAAGATAAGTAAAGAAGAATGAAGAAGGTATTTTTTAGTTGCCCCTTAAGGAAAGAAAATTTAATATTCCTTCCAAATATTATTAATATCCCATATTAATTGATGGTTTTTGACTTACTAGTGTAGTCAAACAGTAGTATGCACGAAAAACATAAGTACCTTGCCCTGCGGTTTTGAAACCAAACCTCCACTTGCCTAGCCTTAAGATTCAATCTAATTGCCAAAGCCTCTTTTTGTCTCTAAATAAATGAATTTACAGTAAATTAAAAATGAAAAAGGAAATTATGGAAATAATAATAAAACAACCTAAAGAAAACGGAACTTAAGAGAATTAGAGAAGGGTTATGATTATGGCTTACAGGGTTGAGGGTATGATTAATTCTGAAGCTTTCTTCAAGAAGAAGAGATTGTTCTTTTGTCAAACGAAGTTTCTTTCTAGGACCACCACCTCCATTGTTTGTGCTCTCATCTTCTTCCTCTATGAAATCTTCTTCTCCTCCTAATAAACCAGATGGTACTTGATTTATATCAAAGTCTCTCATTTCACCCCCACTTTGTCCTGCATCGATCCATATATATCATATACACATAATCACACTCAAATAAATCTTAGTAATATATTACAATCAACTATTATTGTACCTTCGTATCAAACTTGGATCATAAAATTATTGAAAACCCTAAAGATGATCAATATTTCATTTTATGAAGATATATTATCAAATAATAAAAATTAAAATTTAAAAATGAACCTAATGGAAGTGTGATATTTAAAATAAACTTTCAAGACTGAATCAAAACTAATATCTTCTGAGTTCTTTCTCGATACAATTGTTTATTTTGGATCCATCTCAATACAAGTACCTGAAGATGAAGAAAAACCAGGGATTGACATAGTTAGCTCCAAATTTGTAGAGGATTCTAAGGGAGACTCCATACTGACCTATTATGGTGAAGTAAAACAATAAGTAATATATGAGCCAATGATTTATATACTTACAATACTCCTATTCAAATAGGGAGACAAGAGAGTGGAATGAGATACATAGACAAGGATAAAGTAAAAAAGAAATAATGAGAGGGAACAAGCAGGAACAAATAGATTGAAGAAAAGTATAAAAACAAAAAGGTCAAAGAAAGAGAACTTATAATTGTTTAATTTGTTTGATAGAAGAAAATAATTGTAAAAAGAAAGATAAAGATGGCAATATTTATTGAGGTCTTTTGTCTAGGGCTATTAAGATTGTCAAAGTCCATTTGATACATGACACGTGTCATCTGACTATGAAAATTTCCATGAAAATTGTAGGTGTATGACCAACATATTTGATGGTCTCTCCAAAAAGGGGTGTGCAGAGTCTAGCTCCCTTGTCGGGTTCAATGTTCAGCTGCTGAAATGATTGGCAAACTTCTTGAGCCTCAAAATAAACTTTGAATAAATCTTCAATTTTATTTCCTAGGAATTAAATGCTTGATTTTGATCCAATGTTAGAAAGGTGTGAAGCCGTGTATTATTGGTTCATCAAGGGGCTATTTTACCAAATTTGAATTTAATTTAGTCGTTCGTTCATACCATCTCCAGATTAAAATTTAACACTTCTCTCATATCATATCATATTATTCTTTTTATTTTTTATAATTTAACATCCTAATTTTTACCAATACAGCTAGGCAACTAAATATTTTCTTATTATCTTTAAATCATCGACATTTATAAAAACAATTCTGATTTTTATTAAGCTCCTCATTTCATACACATTATTATTAATTTTATAATATTGCTTATTATATAAATATAATTACAAATTACTCATTTTATTAATGCAATAATTATTATATGATATTTAAATTTACATATTATCTTGAAAGGTTTGAATAAAAAGAAATGAAAAATTGAAAAAAGATTCAATTTTTTTTATTGTCCAAATAACACAAAATTAATCTCTATTTATAGATCTTGCAAAATAAAAAATATTGATGAAATAAAAATTTAATTTTTATTAAATTATTATTATAAAAAGTATCAAATAAAGATTTGGTGGATTTATATTTTAATTGAAGGTGTTGCTTTTTGTTTTGTGAATTGGCTCCCTTTGGCGCAGCCGTACTCGCCACTCCCAGTGCGCGTTTTCTTTTTCTTTGGCGGGTCGCCTTATGATTGCGCGTAGGCAAATTTTGTATTTTCCTTTGGAGTTAATTTTAACACTTGAATTGTAGCTTCTTTGCATTGAAAAAAGACCCCAATACTCAGTTAACATCTTTGCGTCTGGAGTTGGTTTAGTGTATTTAGACGGCAGACTTAAGAGTTTCATTAGGATATATAAAGGGTAATAGATTGGTTTAGTGTATTTAGACGGCAGACTTAAGAGTTTCATTAGGATATATAAGAATTTGATAGATTTCAACGCTCTGTATTAATAATACGCTTCATTTTTTTTTTAGTTGTTGTTACAATAGATTTTTATTTTTTTAATTGTCGTTTTAGCATAATAAATAATATTTTTACATTTCGATATCTTTTTCTTCATTTTCTCAACAAATAACAATCATTGATGATATTGTTTCCATTGATTGTTATTCTACATTTTCAATGTACTTTATGACAACTTTTTTCTTTTCCTTAATTTATGTGGAAATATCTAAAAGCCCAAAAAAAGCGGAGGTATTAAAATGTTGTTAATGGTCTTAACCTTTTTTCTTTAACTTCTTTTTAATTTTTTTAATGCGTCATGAACAAATGTGATGAAAATTTTGATGCAAAACTTGTTTAAAACTTAAACAAATAGCATAAATGATCATTTAAATGTATATAGTGAGTTACAATAAAATACATATATGCATGCTCTACGTATGAATACAATGGCTGCATCGGGCAAGTAACAAAAAACTTTCACGAAGCCTCCTTTGAATTTCAATTGAAGCGCCTGAATTGGCAATGCCTCTAGTTAGTCGCATCGAGGAGGGTTAGATCCGATGCTTGAGTTTGCTAGAATGTGTGAGAAGATTGGATATTAAATGAACAAATTTCAATTCTTGTCTTAAATTAGACCGGTCATCTCTTGGGAGAGAGAGCTAAACTCGAGAGGAAAGATTTAGGTTTTTGTTGCTTAATGAAAATCTAATAAGAGATTCACTTATATAGAGGTTTATTATTTAACTTTAAAACTTGACCGAATTGTTAATGAGCCGCCTCGTTTAATTTAATTAAACTGTTAAGTAAATTAAACACTAACATGTTATTATTAGTAACTAACATGTTACTAACGAGCTCAACTATCTATTGAATTAATTGATTGAATAATTAATTAGTCAGTTTATCTAATTTATATTTTACGTTATCGATGTAAAATTCACAGATTGAAATATTAAGTTGATTCTGATCAGCTACCGATTTAGCAAGCGTTGTTTAATTTCATTCATGAAATATAATTCCACTTGTCGTTATGTGCGTGACGCCCACAGGCTCGGCTATATAATAATATAATTGACTATTATTATTACAACAATTATCGTGAGATCTGTGTCCCGGCGTAATTTAGTTGTAAATCACGAGAACCCGACTAGTAATTACAATAACTATGATTGAATATTTCGTTTATACATTCACTAAACTAGTTAATGAATTATTCTGGCTTGATTGTATGATGGACATAATAAATGAAACCAATAACTATTAATTTTCAAGCGCTCTCAAACTTTGCCATGGGCGATTACTTTCTGATTCCTTTGACTCGCGATCTACAATCGCGAAATTTGTAATAAGTGTGTCATGGCTTGCTTGACTTTTTTACTCGAACTATGAAACCATATTGATAAACCGACAAATGGGAGATGCGCTTATAATCAACCATGATTCTCGAGAGGCAGAGATACATGAATATAAAGATAAGACGGAAATTCATATAATATGTCAGCATCTACTCTGTACTGTTTGTGTTACCTAAACGTATGCGTTATGATGCTTAAGGCGGGGCGTTTGACATAGTCAGCCTTGAGAGCTCATATAACATACATACTTTTATCACGAAGGTCTAAACTAAACTTGAGAGTTACAGAAAATTCATAGAGACACGAGATATACGTATCTTACATGATTTTGCATTGATGAAATCAACTAATCAGGTTAGCACAAGCGGCTTGACCCATAAGATTGATTAGACTTATAAGGTCAGTGATCCAGAAAATCCATCATCAATCAATCCTTATGCTAGTCATTAAATGCTGGTGCCCACTACTTGTCGGCGTCGACCATAAATATTAGCTATCTTTACGTTTACAGACTTGAAGAGTTTCTCTTGTCGACCGCTACCGGGTTGTCTCTCTAGAAACTATAGACAGCTTAGGAATTATTATTTCAACCAACTGTGAAAAATAAATTACTATATGAATGAACTACGCATCCATATAATGTAGTTAACAATTAGATTATAAAACAAGAATTACCTTGTTCAATCAATTACTTAACTTATTTCAGAAAGTAAGTGAACTAGCTCCCATGAACCTTGCATTGTTCAGTTTCTTTTTCGATCTCGTGAATTCAAACTTTGATTTAATCACAGTATATATCCGAGATCTTGCTCGAATGCAATGGATCCTTAAGCTGCATGAATCTCTTAGGTCCTTTAGGACATGCAAAATCGGAAGGTAATGATTACAATCGCGTCGCAGCAAAAAGCTACTTCTAGTAGTTTTTACATCCATTGCTTTCGGTTTCTCGACCATGGAATCGTGATGGTTGAGATTATCTGACATAGTCATATCATTTGTGGACAAAATGGGTTTTAAGCCTTTTTACCCATGGCTTTATGGCTTGGGTCGGATTTCTTGTCCACTAGTTAAATCTCATTTTGGTCGACCGATTTAAACATTCGAGACTATAAGTTCAATATATATTAAATGTTAGACAATTAATATTTAGGATTTAACGATATTGATGATATTAGAGTCACGATGGCTTCTTAGAATTAAAAGCACAAGTGATACATATTAATATAATATTCGGTTAGTATTATTTAATATATTACTCTTGTGTATCCCGTCCTGAGGTCACCGCATGCTTGATGTCAGAACTAATAATAATATGTATCATAACTTTCCGGGTTAAAGTGAAATATGAAGGAAATATTCGGGACGAAAAATCGAATCGGTATAGGGGGGATGTAATTCGACTAAGACATAGTAGATGATAGAGATTCCGGAATCTTCTTCATGACTTCTCCATAAAAAGCTAAAATAGTGGATATTTGATGCCTATAAATAGAGTCGGCTTTTGGAGAAAAACTTGCGCATAATTCTTACGGATTAATATTGCTAGCGGCGGAAAGCGGATGGTTCGTATCACGGCGAGTATGCTCTAGAGTATCCGCGCAATAATTGACTCGAGATGCGTTTTTCTTTGGAAACGATTAAAGTGAAGCAGAAGCGATAAGAAAAACTATTTCTTCCTAAAGGGGGGTTAGTCGAACCATATGGAAGGGGATGTTATTCGGATTTGCTGTTTTTATATAATTTGTAGCATCTGAAATTCACATCTAATTAGTTTAGAACTAGTTAGATATGAATATAAGAAAAACCAAACAGTTATATCAAATTCCGATGATCAATCTCAATTTTGAAAACTTAATTTTACATTCCCTCTAGTTTATTATATTTATAGTAGCTTATAAATATTTGCTTCAATTTACTTTCATATTTTATATATTTGCAATGTATTTTTTGGTCATATGTTCCTATTAATGGTCCCCATACTCCCTATTAATAGTGATTGGATAATGTTAATATCCTTACAATTATTTAGTCATTGATACATTCATTTATTAATGTATGTATCATTTATTAATGTGCCCATGTAAAAATTAAGTCTTAATTCATGTAAATGACTAGAATGATAAATATATAATATTGGGTTAGTGCTATTTGAGTATAATTTAATTTTTCGAAATATAATAATTGGAATATAAATTTTTAATTGAAATTAGTTTAACGTTTTTTGCTTCATCAAATTGTTTCAAAGATTGGTCTCTGGCATAGATAATTATAAAGTTTCGATTGACAGTTCTATCTTAGTCATTATCCTGTCTAATTTTCTTATTACTAAGAGGAAATAAAAACAGAGTATTTGTCAATGACTCCCAAGGAAAATTAGGTTACATCTCACTCTAAATTCAAGAGAGTTGTATCTTGAAATGAAGTCCATTAATCACCACCCACTCAAAAAAGTCTATTAGTCACCACTTGGTACAAACTTCAGAGAATGTGGTATGGTGCGCTTTCTTCTTAATCATCAATTACACCATTAGAGGATATATATATGGTGGTGTCTTGTTAATTAGCATGTCTACAAATGAGACATGATTCAGATATTAGATTAGGGAATGTACGGTAATGGGATTTATAAAGCCATTTTTATATAAAGTATATACTCCCTCTGTTCCATACTATATAGTATTTGGTCATTTAACAAAAAAATATTTTTTCATATTTGTTGATTGTGTAAGATTTTAATGTAATTTTTTCTCAGTTTTTATTTTTGCCCTAATAAATATGTGCATACCTTGAGAGTGCCTAGTACTTTTAGAATATTTTATTGAATTGATGTATATATAATGATTGATTTTGTTTTTAATTAATGTAGGATACAGTACATATATAACACTTCTCCCATGAACTCCACTGTCGGTATGCAACTAAAATTGATAGGTTAATGTATGTACTCATATGTCACTACTCACCACATACATGTCATCAAGCATGATTTACATTTCCTCACAAGCTTTTTATGTCGATCGGGGTCACACATAATAGAATTACTTCAGATCAACAATATTTAATCTTGCAATTTTTATGGGTTAGAATGCCGAAAAACATATATATTAATGATGTAATATCCTGATTAAATCTGATCAATATTAACACTAATTTAATAGTGATATATTTCGATCTTTATCTAAGTCACATTCTCACACGAATGCCCTGCCTACCGCTATGCCATCTGCTTCAAATATTTTTTAAGTGGTGGCTTTTGGCAAAAGCCAATTAAACTGTGGCTAATCTTTATGATTAGGTGTTGTTCATCTGAGCAAAAACATGATGATTGGGTAGGGAACAATGGGGGCAGACTTGTTTTCTTGTTCTGGTGTGAGTGGAGTTCATAAGCCATGGCTTGTAGTTGTTGTGGTGGACAATTAGGTACATTTTACTATGCTATCAACATTGGGTTCTAGTTTGTATTCGTGCCCAATAATTTACTTTCTTTGATAGTCCTCCGATTTTTTTACTTGATATTCTAATTTTTTTTATTTAAAATAATTATCGGCACACAGAATTTAATCTGATGTTCGTTAATTTTTCTTTTAAGCATAAGCAATGTATTGAAAATTACATAGTAAATATATAAGTTTTACATTATATTTAATACTATTACTTGTTGTATAGTTATTAATTAGAAATATATAGATAAAATTCATTTCATTCTTAATTACTTCTTAATTAATGTAAAAAATGTTAGAATATCAAATAAAAAACGGAGGGAGTAAGAAATAATGTGTCCATGTGCATTTGTCATTTCTATATGGATAATGTATATAATAATTGCATGTATATACGTATTTCGCCATGCATCATGATAGTGAATTATATCCATAGTTTGGCATGAGAAAAAGAGGTCAGACGTGCATATATGATATATACATTACGATATGAGATGACTTTAATGTCGTTTATTAACTAGCCTTGGCCCAGTTATATATGCAGCGGTCTTTATACGTGAATTATTTTATTATTTTTATAATAAAATTATAATGAAAAGAAAAATAAATTTTAAAAAACCTAAAAAGAAATAAGATAAAAAGTTACCATGAAGAAAATAAAGATATAGAGTATTGTAAAACAATTTTTTTATTTTCTTGGTGATAATTATGGTATTACATAGTAGATAATATTTATAGTAGCACGAGTTTATGGAGAATTTATCGTATTTGAAGCGATTCTGTGAAAAAGTTACTATGAAAATTAAAATAATTTTTTTTTATCGAGGAGGGAGTAAAATAAAAAATATATTATTTTGAAACTGACTTTGTAACCCATGCGTCACGCTACAACGTTATATATAAGTATAGTGCTAATTCTTATGTTAAGATTATAAAAATGATAGAAGAAGATTCCTCTTCTATACTCAGTACCTAATTCATTTTTTACTTTCTCACATATTAAAATAAATTTTTGATCTTTAATTATTCTTTAATTATATTATTAAAAAATTTAAAAATTAATATTATGAAAGTATTTTAAAAGCCAATCCCACGATGATATAAATTTTATATTTTTAGAATAATGAATAATTAATAATTGATGAGTCCATTTCTACTTCACCAGTTTTTGGTATCTTGACGCCAAAAGCGTCACCAGAGAAATGTCGTATTAATTAACATGGCGTTTACATGGCGAGCTCAAATACTGACTATGGGCGTCGCACAAAAATCGGCGTCGCGAGAAATGTCATACACAAACAAGTATGATGATTGTGTGACATTTAGAAAGCGTCACCGTCAATGGAATAACCGGGTAAATTTGACTGATAAACCCGTCTGGCATTCGCGCAATTAGCGCCTTAATTAAGAAATGTACTTAATATAGAATAATTAAATTATTCGTATGTGGCAAAATCGTCACATAATAAAACACCCTTAATTAAGAAAATATACTTAAGATTAATATAACTAGATTTTAATGTAATGTGGCAGCAATAGCGTCGCTAATAAATATTAAATAAATTATTAAATTGACATAATAATAATCTCTACGCCGTAATAACGTCACACATTTTATATTAATTATGTAATTTATAAAATATAATAATATTAATAACGCCATAAAAACGTCACACGATTAATATTAGATAAATAATTAAATAGATATAATAATAATATAGGCAGCCATAACGTCACACACTTAATATTAATTAATTAATTTATAAAATATAATATTATTAGCTGCGCCATAAAAAGCGTCCATAATTAATATTGGATAAATAATTAAATCGATATAATAATAATATGGACACCATAATAACGTCGCTCTTAATATTAATTAATTAATTTATAAAATATAATAATAATGCTTAGTGCCATAAAAACGTCACTAATAATATAAAATAAATAATTAAATCGATATAATATAATAATAATATGGGCGCCATAATAACGTCACGCTCTTAATAATTAATTAATTTATAAAATATAATATTATTAACGCGCCCTGGCTTGTCAGCGCTAATATAAAATAAATAATTAAATGAATATAATAATAATATGGGCGCCATAATAGCGTCGCGCTCTTAATATAAATTAATTAATTTATAAAATATAATATTATTAACAGCGCCATAGAAGCGTCCACACTTAATAATATAAAATAAATAATTAAATCGATATAATAATAATATGGACGCCATAATAACGTCAGCGCTCTTAATATAAATTAATTAATTTATAAAATATAATAATATTATAATTAATTTATTAAATATAAGAATAAGCGAGCGCCATATAAGCGTCGCGCGGTATAATGTAATAAAAAAAAAATAGTAAGCTTTCATAATAAAGAATATTGTAAAAATAAAACAAAATATCAATTTTTAGTAATATTTAAATATTGTACATATATATGAAACAAAATGAATAAAAATATAAACATTATTTAAACATTGAATATGAGCATTCATAATAAGGAATACTAATTATTTTGATTAAATATAAACAACTATTTAAACACTTATTTTTCAAACTATAAAAATATCTTATTAAACTATATTTTGATTTGCTAGAACCAAATAATAAACAAGTTAATATATAAATAAAATAAGTTAGAAAATATAATATACCTCGAAATCAAAATTGAATTTGCTCTGAAAAAAAAAAGACAAGTTAGTATATAACATTATATTAAAAACTATGAAATCAATATATTAACTTAATAAAAATATCACACAAAGAAAATGAAAGAAAAAGTACGGTACCAAAAGAACATTTGAATGAAGAAAATGGATTTGTTATGTTATATTTATAGGAGGAGATGAAGAGATATTATCAGATTTTTTGAATTTTTAATTTCCATTTTATGGCAACATCCTTAATACGTATTACTATAAAGCACTTTTTCAGCTTAGTCAATTTTTTGTCACGATAAACCCAATAGCGTCACACACAAATGTCATACAAAAATTATGATATTTCTGAGAAATAGTATAACGTCCACCAGAAATGTCATACAATATATCTTTATATTAATAATATCAGCCTTGTAATAATGTCGCCTTGGCAATATTAAATATTTAATTTATACAATATAATAATATCAACCTGCGCCATAAAAGCGTCCACACTAGCCAATATCAAATAAATAATTAATAATAATATAGCGCCATAATAGCGTCACTGAGTGTATTAATTAATTAATTTATAAAATATAATAATATGTCAGCATATAAAAAGCGTCACATTATTAATATTAAATAAATATTCATCGATATAATAATAATATCAACGCCCGTAATAACGTCACGCACTTAATATTAAATAATTAATTTATAAAATATAATAATATTCAACACGACATAAAAGCGTCCACCTTTATTAATATTAAATAAATAATTAATATCCTTTGATTAAATTTTAGAATATTTTAAAGAGTATGACATGTATAAAACGTACATGTTACTAAAGCATTATCAAAAATGTCATATAGGAATTTTTTTTTAGATAAATATTTTAATCGGCTTTTTAGAATATTATGAAATACATTTATATGTGAAGCGTCCTTGAGCTTGTCATAGTGGATTCAAATTAACGTTCAAACTTAATAAATATGTTGGAGATTGTAGCTACGTGCGTCGAAGGCCCAGAGCATGCATTAAATTAGTTAATGTATGGCGGTATGTGGCGTTTATTGACATTTTTTCCATTATAAATTGAGATATTCCATATGTCCAGTTTCTGATTAATTTTTCATGTCATATAAAATTTCTAAAATGCCTCAGAGTGATAACCTTGAACCACTTTAAGCTTGATAGTTTTATAGAATGCTTATTGGAACACAAGTCCTCGATTTGTAATATATGTACTTTTTTATATAATTACTTTAAATTTTTTAGTAACTAGTTATTAATATATATATATTATGTCGTTGATGAACAGGAAATACCCGAAGATTTTGCTCGTAAATGGCGGGTTGTTCTAACTCTAAGTGGAATTTTGTAAATTCAAAGTCTTAGATAGAGTTTTTGATGTGAAGATTCAAAATGGCACAAGTGAGAATAATGAAATTATTCTTTACCCAGATTAGGCTGGAATTTGTACTGAAACAAAAACTGACATGGGCTAATGGGGAGAGTTCATGGTTCGAAATGTATCATAGATGCAGCGAAGATGAGATCGCATGATTATCTCTTTCGGATGCCGATTTATTAGTGCCGATGAAATTGTTAGAGACCTAATACTTATTAGGAGACTTTAATGTTTGAATAAATTATGTAGGCTTTAAGGTTGAATAAATTATGGTGTATTTTTTTTTCATTTTTAATTTTAGGTTAATGAATAATGAAGGTTAGGAATCTTTGACATGTATGTGACGTCTTGAGATATTAATTTAATTAGAAATATTTATAACGTCATACTTATGCATTAGAAGAAACATTAATTTAATTTAAATATTGATATAAAATTATTGATTAAAGCAATTTGAAATTAATATCATAATTGATATTGCTAATTAAAATTGTAGCGTCATAAGCGTGCCACGTTAGAAAGTCAATTTAATTTAAATATTTACAACGTCTGAAGCATACATTAGAAAATTATATCATAATTAATATCATAATTGATATAAAATTGTTGATTCTAAATGAAATTTATGAATAAATTATTAACACAACGTCATATTAATGAGACAAATAATTTAATTAATTTTATAAATAATTTAAATGTTATTACATTTAATCTAATGTCATATGAAATAATAGATTATACAAGTTTTTAGGAAAAAGTAATTTTAAATTAAAAATTTAGTTAATATTGATATGAATATTAAGTTAAATAAAGTTAATTTGAAAAATATGAGTAAATAATTATTAAAGCTTGTCGTACTAATGACCACGAAACTATTAAATTATTTTCTAAATAATTTAAATTTTTATTAGTAAAATCTAACGTCTCACCATGCCACATTCTAAGAAAAATGATAAATTAGTTAATATTAGTATGATAAATTATAAAAATTAGCATGTTATTAGTGTTAATTATACATAACGTCACACTAACGATACAAAGTTAAGAGTAAACAATGTTAATTTAGTTTACGCCACAATTACGTTACATACAAAATAATTAGGTTTCTCCCCTTATTAGAATTTGTAAGATAATATGTAAAACCTCACAATTATGTCATACGGTTATTAAAAGCGTAGCGTTTCGGTGACATGTTGTTTATCGGAAAGGGAGGCGTAGCGTTTAGTGGCATTTATATTCTGCATAGCTTCTGTGGCGATTTTATGGCGGGATGTTTTCGGCGAATTATTATGCCTGATAACGTCATAGTATTTTTCTTTGGGAAAATACTTGTATGAAATGTCATTTATATTGGAAATACTTTTACCCGAAATTTTTGCGGGGTTTTTGTGTCCCGAGGTAGACACGTTGCGAGTAATGTCCTGTAATTGCGACATTTGTTAATGACGGTTTATAATTATGTCACATTTGCTCATTTTTCTAGTAGTGGGTCGAAGTTGATTTAAAAAATCGGCAACTGATTAAAATGGGTGGAGAGATAATACTTAATAGAATTAAGATGGAGTAGTAGATGTTATGATTTATTATAGTTAGTTGTTTGATAATAATATATTGGTAAGGTGTAGTGATATCTCTTAGGGAGAAAGGTTAGATAGGCTGGCACTCAAATAAACCATGATCTTTTGGTGAACTGACATTTCAAAAATTAGGCAAAAAACCATAACAAGTGATTAGAATAACAGACTTGTTCTTATAGTGCTATCACTAAGACATTGAAAGAAAAATAGGCATTATAATTGTGAGCATTATTCATAATATGACACTCCGACAATATGAAATGGTATCACAAAGAAACAATTGATTGGACATGTGAATGACAACAAGATCAAACATCATAATTATCATTCAAGTTTACAAAAATCCAACAATAATTTGCCCATCCCTATTCATTTTTGTTGCTTAGAGTACTTCGCTTTGATTAATTCCATCTTCTTTGTACTCTCTCCTGTAGTGAAGACCCTGCTACTGTAAAATTGAGATTTGCTAAAAAAAAAAAAAAAATCTTTGGGAACAAAAAGTAAACAATTTGATACACTACCGGGCCAATGGGAATAGGTCGAGTTCGATCCTTATATTGGATGAAATTTGTTATGTTATGTTTAGTGTACATTTATGAAGGCAAGTGGCGAGGCCCCTTGAAAGCATGCGCGCATGGTCATCTGAGGAACAGGCTTCGTGAGCTAATACCACTCGCTCATTACTCTTGCTAAACTCCTCATTTTAACTCCTCACAATCCGTTGAGTCGTTGGCTCGTTGCACTCTCAAGTGTGTCGGCCCACGAGGTCCATTAATTAATAAAATGGACTGGGCTGAGATACAAGGGCTATTCCAATGAGAATATATAGGAAAAAATGAAATTGAAGCACAAAGCCCAGTATTTAAAAAAACAAAAGAAAAAAACCCAACATCATTAAACCTTGTCCAACCATCCGCTAGCTATAAATAACTACCTAACTTAAGCAAACCAAAACGCCGCACTTTAAATTCTTATAAAAAATGTTGAACCCTTTCATTTTTATTGTCCATTTTTCAATATAATATTTTAACCAATTTAATCTTAAAAGGGCTGGATTTGAATAGGGAAGAGATTTGATTACTATAGCTCTGAAATACTTGTAGGTCTTCTACAAGCTGCCCTTTTAATCCTTGCCCTTAACATTAAATATTTATGGCATCATAGTACGGGTTTTGTGCTTCTCCACATCCAGTTTTTTAATTCTTGATTTGGGGAGTTGTCACAAATCCGCCTCCATTAGCCATTACATTTTATCAGAATTTATAGATAACGTTATTGTTCTGTTTTTTACTTTACTTTTTATTGTTCCTTGATGATTAAAGCTTATTTTTATCTGAACTTTTATGCTATTAGGTGTTCAAAAATTAGTCTAATTTGAGTTTAAAGGTTTCGAAAAACTTGATTTGTAATTTAGCTAGACTCAAATGGTAATTCAATTTCGTGGACTCGATATACTAATGCTTTCTCCGACTTTTATTTTTTGGTTTTTTATTTTTAAATTAGCGATGAAAATACGAATATATTATTACGTATTATTCTGAATAAAGAATATAGAAATTCTAGCC
The DNA here is from genome assembly GCA_019722365.1 of Lithospermum erythrorhizon. Classification (NCBI taxonomy): domain Eukaryota; kingdom Viridiplantae; phylum Streptophyta; class Magnoliopsida; order Boraginales; family Boraginaceae; genus Lithospermum; species Lithospermum erythrorhizon. Next base: position 79,968 of record JADFUC010000062.1, on the reverse strand, counting down.
CAAAGAAAATTTGGAATAACTAAAAAAAGGAGAATATTAATATACCTCCAACAATACTAGAATTCAAGATTTTATCGTGGAATTTTGGGTCAGATGTTATCCGCTTATTTTGCTTGTTGAGTCTAAATATCTCATTATTGATATAAATTTGGATTTCATGATAGAAAAAGTAAACTAAAAAAAATTACGAATATGTATATAACTCGAGCTTTAAATTTGATCGAATCTAAAAATGTGACACCAAATAAAATTGGGTTCCATAGTTGCCTTAAAAAAGCCTAATTTTTGGTTTAAACTCGATCTAACCTAAAAATTGTGACACTAAAAAAAAGTTGAGTCGTTTCATTAGACTAAAAATTGTGACACTAAAAAATTGTGACACTAAAAATTGCAATTTGCATATACGGAAAATCTGAACAGTCTGCAATGGAACAAGACTAGAAACGAGGCAATGAGCCACCTTCATTTTGGAAGATTTACATTTTATTGGTTTACAACATTAATTAATACAGATTGACAATATAGTGGTGTAAATTTGATGATTTGATTAGACTTAGAATCCCTTGAAGCGATTAGCTGAAGGATGCCTCATAATCCCTTCGTCTTCAGCAAATAATCCCTTCTCAAGAATCCAATCCTCGATCATCGCCTGAGAATTCACCGCTTCATCAGTAGGCACAAGGTGCCCTGCATTCGAAACAATGACATGACTTAAACTTCCCCATTTCTGTACATAACCAGCTAGAAATCCCTTCACTTTCCAGACCTTCCTTTCTGCCTCCAAGAATTTCTCAGTCCCTTCCCATTTCATCATCTTCATCCACGCTTCAGTTGAAACTACACCGTCTCTTAAGTCATTCTGCCCCTGGTACAATAGCACCTTACTATTCTTAACCAAATATTCAACCTTGTACTTGGCACTCTTCATCACATCATCCGACAAAATCTCCCCAACAAGGCCACTACACGTTGCATATTTGATTGTTTCGTTGGCCCCAAATAATTTCTTCACTTCGTCAATGTTCAACAAGTCTCCTACTAAATCATCTTCGTATGGAATCAGCCGCCTATAATCATACAGAGTTGCCAAGCCTGTCATGTTCTGTAGTTCATTCAAAACTTTTGATCTTGCAATGGTTGCATCACTCCAATTCCCGGCCTTCGTAAACCCCACAGCTTTTTCTTGAAGATTTTCCAACAAAACCTTTTGCTTTTCATTGATCAAGCCTATATAATAAGCATTAATAGCATGAGTAGCTACTTGGGCAATAGGATGAGTTAAGCCATTTCCAATAGCAACACCTTGTACATTCAACTGCATTTCTTTTGGAAGCTGTGCATTTCTCTTCAAAGCATAGTACCCAATTGCAGGAACATACTTCCCAGCATAACTCTCCCCTGTAAAATAAATCGGGCGAGTCTTAAATGACAAATCCAATGCAATAAACTCCTTCATAGCATTCCATAAATGCTTAGCAACTTCATGTTGGTTTCTCGGGATTTCACTTTCCGATGCAGCAATGCTAAAGCCTGTCCCAATAGGGTTGTCAAGAAAAACAACGCCAAACAACCTATTCCAGGGCCCTGGATTTTTTTTCAGCTCAAGGTGTTCGACGTTTTGCCTGAGTGAAGACGAAACACGCCAAGGTCCCAATTCATACAAGTTACCTATCATAGATGAGCACCCAGGGCCTCCTTGCAACCAAATAACAAGTGGGGTATTGGAAACTGACGTGGAGTTGGATTCTTGAGCTTCATAGAAAGCATAGAACATTGAGGAACCAGTGGTTTGGTTTACGGTGAGGTAACCGGATTTTGTGGGTTGGGCTTCTTTGGGGAAGATAGGTGGTGGTGGAGATGATGAATATTCAGGTGGAAGGTGGTGGAGGACGGCGAGGAAGAGGAGGAGTTTGGAGGAGATTGAGAAAGTTGACTTCATTATTGGGATTGTCGTGAGTGACAATGAGGTACACCTATTATTACAGTGTGTACTGTTGACCAGGTTTCTATCGTCAGTTTGTACTTTAATCTAACGTTGCATGTGTGTAATATTCTTTTTATTGGGTTTGGCAACTCACGACGAGTTGATGTAAGCGGGTTAGTAATTTCTAATAAACTAATTTGATCTTTTCTTTATGGAGGCCCAAGTTACATGGCAACGAATGGGAGCATATCAAGAATAAAATCAAACAACCCCAAGCACTTTTAGTGGATGCAATTGGAAGACGAGGTGGATTGGCTTTACTATGGACTCGGGACTTGGAAATCTTATCATATTCCATCGTATTGAGAACTTTTCGCCAAAGGAAATGGAAATTTGACCCTCAGATTGGTGAGTTTCTATAGCCATCATGAAGTAGTAAAAAGACAAATGTCTTAGAACGCCTACGTTTATTTCAATGTACGTACTTCCCTCTCTTATTTTTATTGGAGATTTTAATGAAGTTTCTTCAATTATGAACATGTCTCCCAAACTCGGTCCCAACCACTATGGCAAATGAATAACTTTAAATCGAGTGGGGGAAGCCTGGGATTTTTGATGTGGGTTTCTGCGGGTTCCGCACACTTGGTGCCTTGATTTCACATCTCTCGCTCTACCCGGTAGACTCGATAAAAGTGCAGCCAGCAAACGTGGGTGATGAATTTCCGGATCACGAGGTTCTTCGTCTTTCTATTAATACCTCGGACCGGCTTCGCTGTGCCCATAAAGGAACACGAGGAGGCCAGGCATTAAACTGGATAAGCCTCGATTTCGTTTCGAATCGAATTGGTGCTTATACAAAGAAACCACTGAGGTGGTTAGAGCAGCATGGCAGAAGCAACACTTAGATGACCAGGGGAGAAACCTTTTTATGCGTATCCAAAATAGTAGATTGGGGCTCTTACAATGGAAACGAGAGGTGTTGGGAAATGTGCAGAATAAGATTGAATCTAAACAAACTTCCCTGGATAAACTCAATCAAGTACTATCACCAACGGATCTAAAGTTCAGGCTCTTAAGCTGATAAAGGAGATCGACAAGCTTCGAGAAGCTAATGATATATACTGGAGACAACGCTCAAGAGTGGAGTGACGTATTAAGGGAGATAGGAACATGACTTATTTTCATGCTTTATCCTCACAAAAAGGGAAAATAAACTTGATATCATCCTTTCAAGATGAACATGGGACGAGTTTCACTACAGTCAATGACATACAAAATCTTGCAATATAGTTCTATCAGGATTTATTCACCTCGAGTCCGCCCCCCCAGGGCCTCGTCTAGGTGAACTCGGTGCAAATAAGGTTGCCGTTTCTGCGCAAGAAGCTATATTGGATCTGTTTTAACGAAAGAGGTTAAAAAAGTCTATTTTCAATCAAGGTACTAAGGTTTCGGACCACGATGGTATGTCGAGTCGAGTTTTTCAACATTATTCGGTAGTTGGATCGTGTAACGGAAGTAGTCTGAACTACTTAAATTATGGAGTTCTTTTCTAGATTTAATTTTACTCTGATTACCTTGATTCAAAAAGTGAAGAATCCAGTGAGTATGACCTGATTTAGGCTGACCGCTTTCTGTCGCAGTGGCTAAAGTAATTGCAAAAACTTTGTACTTGAAACTCAAGAATGTTACGTCTACCATTAGCTCGGAGACTCGGAGGTGCTTTCGTCTCTAATAGACTCATCACGAAAATGTTCTTCTTTCTTATGAGTTACATCACTTTATAAAGTACAAGAAAACGGGAAACAAGGGTTATATGTTTATTAAATTAGACATGATGAAGGCATATGATAGGATCAAATGGAATTTTTTGAAGACGATGATGATACAATTGAATTTTAGTCACAAGTGGATTAATCTAATCATGGATTATGTTGCTTCAGTTTCGTATTGAGTTTTAGTTAATGGGATAGAAGCGAGGATATTTCGGAACTTAGGAAGAGGCTGGAGACGAGAGACCTCTTTCTCATGTCTTCATAATATCGTAGAGGGTCTAATCCTAACACTCGATGTCGTGTGTTTGGTGAATTACAAGGCATCAGTATGGGAGCTAACACGGCTACGTTCTCGCATCTCATATTTGCATATGATACCCTATTATTGGGTAGATCATCAGTGGCTGAAGCAACTACTTTTATGAGAATTCTGAAACAATATGAACTAAATTGAGACAAGCGTCAACTTGAAATCGGCGGTACAATTATTTGATGTTCTAGGATCACCGAATTACAGGTGCGGCATTCTTGGAATGCGGAGGTGGCATAACCCATGAAAATGTCTGTGCCTCCTGACCTTTCTAGGCAACTTCAAAGAAGAAATTATCAACAAGAGTGAAGGTCAAAGTAAAGGAAACCCGAGATTACTTTCAAAAGCACGAAAAGAAATTTTCATTAAGACAATTTACTAGCTATCAACTTCCTATGCAATATTTTTTGTTGCCTATACACATATGCAACAAAATCAACTCTATTCTATCAGATTATTGGTGGGGATCTTCAGACAAAAAGAAAACTATACATTGGGCAATTTGGCAAAAAACTTTCCATGACACAAAGTAAATGGGGCTGAGCTTCCAGGGATCTGGAATGTTGATTTGGCTTTACTAATGGCCGGTCGACATATCATCACGGACCCTCAATGTCAACTGGCCAGGATCTACAAGGCAAAGTACTTCCCACAAGGCTTTTTCTGGGATGCACAACTTGCAAGCTTTACCTGGAGAAGCTTATTACAAGTCAGAGATGTTTTAAATAAAACAGTAAATTGAGACATAGGCGATGGAAGAAGAATAAACATTTGGCAACACAGATGGGCAAAGTATACTTGGTCAAACAAACCTTATACTCCCAAACCAAATATGCCACACAAAACAACCATCTTAGAGCTCATAGATGCAGATATTAGGACATGGGACATCAGAGAATTAAGAGCTCAGTTTTTACCCATTGATGTTCAAGAAATTCTAGAACTACCATTAATGCATCTTAACAGACCAAATTTACCAGTTTGGACTTTCAAATGCCCAAAGGGTCTTTACATCAATAGCATACCATGCGTTCAAGGAATCAATACAAGAACAAGCTCAATCTTCAAGTCAAAAAGAACAAGTATACTTTGCGTTTTTGTAATGTATTACAATTATTCTCCTCCTCTTTTACTAGAAGTATTACACGCCAAGTAGGAATATATTTTAACTTAGGAGGTTCATCCTCTTCTTTTAGTTTGTGTTTTTGTAATGTATTACAATTATTCTATTTTAATAAAAATTCATCTCTTGATTATCAAAAAAATGATCTATTAGCCTCCCCTCACCTCACAAAGCATATTAGCCGGGACTTCGAATTTGGGATATAAACAACAGTCAGCAAAATTAAATTTGTCTTTTACTTTATTAGGAGATGTTGTCCACTTAGATGCGGTTATCATCATATAATTTATCCTTTAAAATTGACTAATGAAATATGAAGTTGGGTTATACTTAATAGGCACTCTCATATCTCAGACATTTTTTAAGTGAAATATTATTTAATTAATACATAAACTGTCCACTTAACTAATATTAATATGATAGAATGTTTTTAAAAAGAATTCTGCCTAAACGAGTTAAGAGGAATTGGATAGTACACAACCTTATCTCCATGATAAGAAGGATCCAGTTTCGAATTGTACCAAGTGAAACTAACTCATTACTTAGATGAATTTGGATGAATTTAAGTATGGCATTTGAATGGATTTCAAATAACATGTTTTTGATCATTTTGATTTTATTAATGTACATACAGATTACAGAGTAGAAAAACAATTACAATTGAAATTGAAGTGTAATAAATTAACACACAAAGTAGTAGCATTATATCATGACAAACATTGAAACATCAAAGAGTATGAAGCCGAAGAACTTTGCTCACTTCAATCCTAAAAGTGGGCATCACAGTCACAATTTTCCTCACCAATTTCTTCTTCAACACAAGAGGGGTAAAAACTACCTTTCTGGAACCAACTCAACCTACTTTGCTTCAGCTCATCTATGAACATCTTCAAGTTTTCAGTTGTCACAGTAGGCATTACAACAACATGAGCAAGATCTCCCTTACAAGACAGTTGCCATTTTAGGACAAATTCATCGTCTAGAGGTTTCTCGAAAACAACCGTGTTGCTAAATTCATTAAGCATACAACTAATTCTTGCTTCCTTAAGTTGGTCTTTCAAGAAGCAAGCTCTCTTTAGACATTCGTGAACATCAGTTTCAAGTTGTTTGTGTCCTTTTGTTTTTAAGCTGTACCACATGAAAACAGGACTATGTCCATTTCGACTCCCGGATATTGTTAAATCTTTTGAAGCAATGTAGTCTATGTTGTTTGAGAGTACGTTTATGTGTTTCTTCCTTGTAATCTGGACACCACAAGGAATTGGACATCCTAAGAATTTGTGTCCGGAGACACATACACTTCCAATAGGCTTCTTGAATGAGACTTTATTTGGTACCTGAAAATATAATCACATCATCTTGCTTATTAAGATCATTGAATTGTTTATTCGTGTGAAACTTCCCAGTTAAATTGAAATGGACAGAGTAACACAAATGTGTACGCCATCCATAAGTATAGTATATTCCAATTGAACTGAAAAATGTTTGATTATATTTACGAACATCATTTAGGAAAGGGATGATGAGGCCTGATAGAGCAGCATCACAATGAATGTAAAATTGATCTTCTGAGAATTCACATTCCTCCAATATTTTTATGATAAGATCAATGTCATCAACACCTCCTTTGAATGTAGTCCCTGTATATGGTTAAAATGTTCAATAAAAATGAAATAATTAACAAAAGGCAAATTGACCCCCAACAATAAGTTTGCCGGATTTCCAAAATCACATGCGTTATAAGTTGCTAAATTTTGTGTCAAATGGGCAGAATTCGTCTATTTAAATAACATAGCGAGCTAATATGCATCCAATGACAAATAAATTCTTAAGAGATTAATCATCTCAAATTCCTATGTAACGATTGGTGACAAGGTAGGTGACACAGACTAAAGAACAAAAAATGTATTCATCTATCTATAGTTTTTAAAAAACTGATAACTTACTAGTCATTACAACAAAGTAGTGGAAGTTATGTGTGGAGGCAGAGTAAATTTATACATGTTAAGCTGAAAAATAACACTTCATCAATTAATTTGTTGAAAAAAATATGATACCTATGTTGACATTAATGATAGCTGGTTTGCCTCTGTTGAGGAGCAACTTGTTTCTCAAATCTTGGCAATCCATCTCACCAGTGACTAAAGCATTAACAGTTTCCAATTTAATTCTATACATTCGAGCAGCTTTGGAAATTGAATAATGTGATTCTTGAGAAGCATATAAAACTCCTTCAGGATGTAACTCTCTCCTATAAATTAAAAATGGTTGATGAATGTATATGAATATATATGTTAGTAAAATGTGTCCATGCATGCTATTGCAAGTCACCTTGTTTATATGTCTCTCATAGTGCTTATTTATTACAGAATTATATGTCATAAATCGAATGGTTACATTATGACCATCGATAATATACAATTAATTAAGGAAACAGTCACAATAGAAAACATATAAAGGAGGCGGACGACATAAAATGGCAGGAGATAAAGAAGTGAAGAATGATGAAGTATTACTTTGACACTAACCCTATCAAAATGCCATGAAGATTGCCTTCTGTGCCTCCATTTGTAATATATCCCCAGTAGTCTTCTTTCGGAATGTCCCAAAGCTCAGCAAACCAATCCAAAACAGCAACTTCAAACTGCTTTGAATTTAAACCATAGTTTCTGTCTACAAAAGGATCACCAAGATTGTTTAAGTGAAACTGCAACAATGGAGCCATTGTATCTGAGTCTTCATATTTGATATGGAATGGATAGCCTGCAAGTAAATCGATAGAATATTATGCCTAAAGTTGAATCAAATCGTTTAGTGAAACTAAAATCCCATTTCTATCTCATAGAAATACTAATTTGCCTTCTAAATTTGATACATGTATGAATTTGTATAAATTTTCGTTTTAAGGCTTCGGCTTCTAAGGATTGTAAAAAGAAAATGATGCTTAAACTCGATATATTGATATATTTATTGATTATGCACTCATAATGCATGTAATGCAAAGACAATTTTATTATTTATAGATGAGGGCTACAAAATAAAATTACCATGAGGAAAATTGCCGGTGCTCTGGTTTTATTAAATTCGAAGATGATCATTGTCAAACTATGAATCCCTAAAGCGTTTGTATTGGTGTGAGATGCGGTTTGCTTGAGCAGGCTCGATTTGATCTTGAAAGAAGCAAACTGACTTAATTTAATTTGATTTGATTTGATTTGGATAGGGCTCGGGCTTGACTTGATTTGATTTAGACGACTTGAGCGAGAGCCGAGCGATTTGAGGCAGTTTTAGCTTGGCTTGACTTGATTTGGTTGAATAGAGAACACAGCTGGATAGATGTCACGGTCTTGATGGACCGAGGCCCAGTTGCGGACTTGGATATGGTCCGAGGCAGGGGCATATTCATGTTGGGTTGTATGGCCACTGAATGTAGATCCTTGCGCTTGATGTCTCAAGGACTACTTAGAGCTTGGTGGACTTCTTGCAACGTTTGCAATGAAGGACTTAACTTTGTTTGGTGAGACTTAAGTAGATGGATAGCTTCTGACATGAGGTGGACACAGGATTTAGTGTTTCACTTTTGTGGTGGGACTTAGTGCATGATGACACTTGATTTGATAGGTTTAGTGCCTTAATATGACGGTTGGGATAGGACTCAGAGGCCGAGGCATGGGTGATGGCAGCAATGTTGAAGCAACGTTAACTGCTGCTTTGTCTTCTGGCAGCTAGCGGCTTGTTGCTTTGTATTTGGCCTCAACGTTTAAAGTTGCGTTCTTGAGAGCATTTCTACAGTGGCCTTTAGCAACTTGTTCTTTGTAGGGTGATAATCGGTATGAAGATGGAGCGTTCTGACGCAATTGATGATCTTGATCAAGCTGAGCCGAGGGGCAGCAAGCGAGCATTTCGCGCCTAGAATCCGCTAGGGATGAGCGGCGGTTTATTCGTAATGCGGAATTTGATGGAATCAGGCTGAGGGGATTTATCCAATGTTCATCAAGTTTATGAATAATCGGGGGCTATGACATCCACAAGCTCAGCCGAGCGTTAAGCGAGAGAATCTTGCGTTAGATTCCGTTAGATTTTGCCGAGCTTGAAGGATTGTGCGCGTTTGTGCAATAATCCTTAATTTCGGTGTGCGTTTTTGGCCGTTTGAGTGTTTTCCGGCCACCGTAGTGTTCTATTTGGCGGTCTTGAAGATTTAAGCTTAGAAATTTCGAGGAAACGTTCTTTGAATTTTCTCGGGGTTTTGTGTGAATTGAATGAATGTGGATTGAGCATCGATGATTTTGTCGAAGGGAGGTATTTATAGGTTTCTCATACTCGGAATGCTCGCTTGATTGGCGGTTTGATTCAGAGTGGATCAGATTTTTGATAGTTGAATTTTGAAGCGAATCCCCAGGCTTAGTCGGATAATTTGGAATTACTTGATGACCAAGTAACCGCTTTTGGGCTCCTCTTTGATTAAAAAGAAGAAGGTCCGGGTTCTTTTACAGGTCGAAATATATTTTCATATTGACCCCACACGGACATACTGGGCGTGTGGTTTTCTTGTGCGACAGGTCTTGATTTTGATCCACAAAACTTGTGGGTCTTGATTTTGCACCCTGAAAACTTGTAGATGCTTCGTTTAAACCCCGTGGTTTTATAGTTAACCCCGTTTTAGTCTTTGGCACTTGAGCATCCGTTTGGCCGACTTTTAATTGATAACATTAGGGTTTCGAGCCTAATTTTATGCAATTTAGCAGATGCTATTTTCTAGAACCTTTTTTATTTTGAGTTCGAGCTTTAGGGTTCAATTAATGTAGAAGCCGCTTATTCTTTGAATTCGATTAACTCCGGAGGCGATTTGCAGAGGAACCTCGTTAGGTCAGGGGTTTTGATTTGAATTTAGGGTTTGTCGAGAGCACTGTCGGCCACGTGGCATTCTTTAGTGGCTCGGCGCTAATTAAATTTGATTAATTCATCTTAATCAATTTAATTATTTTTTGATAAATTTTCGATGTCTCTGATGCATTCAAGTAAGGTCGCCCAGGATATTGCGATAATGATGAAGTTCACCGGATTGAGTCTTTATAAAGACATGGTAGATTTTTTTTTTAAGTAAGATAAAAATAGAAAATCTTATGCACATAATTATCGTCTTCTAACATATGGTACCCAATCTATTTAGATTTCGAGTACACCATCAATAATGATATTGTATATAATATATTGAACTTAAATACATAAACTCGACTTACTTACCAAGATGGTAATTGGCCCGGATAGAGAGAAATTTGTGGAAATCATTCAACACATGGATAGGATCATTTTGACCATTTTCATCAGTTATTTCCTCATTTACAACTTCTATGGTACTCTTTGGTGTAATTCTCAGGATGTTCTCTTTCCCTTCCATATTCAAAACTATCTGCCAATTCTCTCTTCAGTTCTAAGAACACAAACGTCCGGCTGAATCTAATGTATAGAATGAAAAGTCATTGAAAATATTATAAATGTTTTAACTGGTAATTAACGTGTATATGCGCCTTAAAATAATTGGTGAATTTTATAGAAAAAAAATGTATACCATCAGATATCTATCACACATAAAATAGTCATATGTCAAACTTTTTAGCATTATTGAAAATAGTAATAAATTTTGAATGATATTTTTTTTTTCAAACTGATTTTTTTTTTTTAAATTGATATGTATATAGCATACATAAAGTATTGGCATGCAGGCAATTTATTAAACGAGCTAGGAGAATATACACATGTAGAAATGAATAATAAACAAAATTTAGTACCACACAAATGGAGGAAGAATTCGACTCTCAAGCTTTCTCTCTGTGAATGTCCTGGCTGAACTAACGAAAAGGTGTGACCTTATATAGCAGCCGAATGAAGGGTAAACAAAATTATTAGTTATACTAAGATAGTAAGTGATGATATTATGTTTATGTATTGTGAAGTAGTAAATAATATTTACATTGTTCATTGTTTGGATCCCGATTCGAAAATAATTTACCATTATTCTGAGAGTTATTACAAAGGTTAAGCCTCTCTTTAGAAATTAATATTATTACAAGATTAAGCCTCTTTAGAAATTAAATTTATGATATGTTAATATTAATGTAGTAAGTGATATTAAGTGAAGTAAAAATAATTAAGTCAGAGGAAATATGGATGGTCAATTATTATATTGGTCACTTAGAGAAGCTAGAAGGAAAAATCATGAAGCTTTTGGTTGAGATAATTAGGTTCTTCGGATTATATATCCATCTCCTTTGGTGTCCTTTTATGTGTATTTTCAGGAAATACATATTTTATACTTGTATAAATTTCATATAGCCATAAAGATATACTCCCCCATCCTAATTTAATTGATATGAAAATTATTAACCAACTTTTTTTTTATTAAAATCTAGTAATATATGATAAGAGCTTCTATTAAAGAGGCCAGGTTTTTCAATAGGAGAATATTTTACTACTTCCTTTGCATGTATGTTTCATGCGCCCGTTCTCTGGCATTTTCAAGCATGCTTTGGAGGTTGTGGGATTTTCAGACCCTTTTTTGGAGATTTGAAAACATCCAATCTGAAAATTTTATATCTTATTTGTTGGGTTTCACTAATTATATTGAATTGAAGTTATATTTAAACGAATATAATTGATTTAGTAATAAGAGAAAAGATTAAAGTGCTAATATATTATTGTAGGCTCAGATCTCTTATGTTATTAGATTATAATTTTTCATCTTTTCAATTTATAATTTTCATCGTTGAAAAAAGGAATTTACTTTAACTTTGTTCAATTTTGAAGTTAGGAATAAACATTTGTTCAATTTTGAAGTTTGGAATAAACCACACCAGCTGGTGGTTTGCTTGTGGTTCGAAAAAATTGAAGTCATGAGTATCAAGTTATGTATAATTTTTTTTAATTTGGACTGATATAAAGAGAAAATCAACATACTTTAGAGTTGGTGGGTATCAGTCTTTTTTTTTTTTTAAATTTCCACACCATCTGGCATCGATCTGCTTTAAGTGGCACATAATAAAACAATTCAAAAAAGAAAGGAAAAGAAAAAACATGACATGAACGAGCTAACTAATTTAAGCAACAAGTGACTTATTATTAGTACAGTTAACTAATAATAAACCGTGTTTAATATTATTAGTGCAATATGTATTAAGCTTCAAATTCCCCATCATACTATATTTGGCTGATGAGGTCCATATAAAGAATCTAGATAATTTTTTATAGTAACTAATTGACTTCATTTAAATCCCAACTTGGATTAATATATATGTCTCTTAATTTTTTATAGTAACTAATTGACTTCATTTAAATTCATAGTCTTTTGTTAGAAATACGTTGTCGTTGAGGAAGAGGAGTCTCTTTTTTAGTCGTCGCGCCGTGTGGGAGATTATCCGATCTTTTGTTAGGGGCGATTATATTATCTCATGACATTGCATTTCATTATCACTCTTTCGTTATAAATAGATGAATTCATATTTAAAATTAAAACATGATGTATGCTCCAATAATGCATAATAAAGGCTCTCTAATCATGATAAGTACAAAACCTTACATAAGTGTTATAGAGGATGTTTCTAAATTAATTTAAGAATACGAAATGCAATTTACTATAGATAAGAATTGTGTATACATAGTATATATAATATAAATCATTTTGATATATTCTATCATATCTAAAAGTCAAATCAGAGATCTATATAAAATATTTGACTTCATATAAAAGACATGGAAATATCTATCTCGAATTTTTGCGTGTTTATAAATATATGATGGGTGGAGCATTGGGTTACGTGTTATTGATGTATTATGTCTCTCTCCATTTTTTTCTAGTTTCATTAACATGTTTGCATATAAATTAAGCAAAATAAAAAGTAATAAATTAAAAAGTATATTAAAAATGAACAATAACAATTAATGAAAACTATGTCATTGGTTGGTTGATAATTTAAATACTTCCTCCATCCAGAATTATAAGGGAAGATTTGACTTTTGGTAGAATTTAAGAAATTATTAATTGAATAATACTCCTTTCGATTTTTTTTACTTGTCATCCTAGACTTTTTCACAACTATTAAGGAAAAGTAAAAGTAGTCAAAATGTCTCGTGAAAATAAAATGTCAATTAATTAAAATTATATCATTGATTTGATTGACAAGTTCAATAGAAAAATAGTAAAAAAATACATTGAAAATATAAAAATAAAATTTATTATGCTAAATGACAGTATTTTTAAAAGCAAAGTGATTATCTTCAGAATCATGACCAAAAAAAAATCGGATGACGAATATTGTTAGTCCAAAATTGTCCTTTCTTTTTATTTGATATGATGATCCACTATTTAATGCTCCATATCTTTACATTATTTATTAAGGGCATAATAGAGAAAACACATCCCAATTTAAAAACTGGCCTTATAAATCTGGACATGCAAAAATGGAAAAATTATCTTATAAATCTAGACGGAGGAAGTATAAAAGTAATAACAAAGTAGATTTAATTGCATATATCATCCAAGTAAGTATGGCCAAGTTGCACTTTGATTCCACTAAATGGGGTTTAGTACTACAAGGAAGTGTTCCAAACATGGCCTAAACTAATAACCTATATATTGTGGTCACTATTTCCAACATTATCCTACAAGCATCATATAGCTTTCTTCTAGCAAAAAAAAAACCTCAAAAAAAATCATCCATAGTCCTATATACTAAAAGTATGGCCTCTAACTCAAACTTAGTCACACTCCCAAAGCAAAAAATATTTACCAACTCAATTTTAGCCCGTGTCCGACTAGCTACACAATCTGATGCCCCCCATCTCCACAAACTCATGTATCAACTTGCTGATTTCCATAGCATCTTACCAATCTTCACAGCCACTGAAGCTTCAGTTGCATCAAATTTATTCGAAAACAACCCTCATAAACCTTTTGAATCTGTTACATCCCTCATTCTTGAAGTGTCACCAAAGCCTTTTCTTAATCCAAAAAAAACACAACCCTTTTTCGACACGATTGAACAAACAATAAATCTTGATGTACCCATTGTAGATAAAGAAGTTCTTGATTTCCAAACATCGGAAGGCGATAACGAAGATGTTTATGTAGCTGGATATGTTCTTTTCTTTCCCAACTATTCTGGGTTTTTTGAGAAACCTGGATTCTATATGGACAACCTTCATGTGAGGGAGTGTTATAGGGGGAAAGGATTGGGGAAAATGATGTTTTCAGCTGTTGCAAGTGAAGCTGCAAAAAGGGGATTTTCTATGTTTGATTGGAATGTTACTAGCTGGAATACTAAGACAATTGGGTTTTATGTCAAACTGGGAGCTCAAGAGATCAAGGACTTTAGGGTGTATAGGCTCTCAGGCCAAGCCCTTAAATCTTATAATACTACTGACTAAAGGTTTTTCAAATGAAAAAAAGAAACTAAATTTGTAATAAATTGTACTTTGTCTATGGTGAGAATCAAACCTCAACCTCTTGGAATCTTCTTTTTCATTGACACAACTCAATTTCTCATGATGGTATAATGGTATATGTATGTTCTTCATATTTTTTTTTTCATGTTGGTGTGTTATTTCAAATAATATTATTGTATGTTGTTGATTGTGTGAATGAATACATCTTATGTTTGTGCGAATATATTATTCCCTCCAATTTAATTGAATTTCTCATATATCAAGATAAATTTTTAATCTTTAATTACTATTTAATTATATTATTAAAAAAATTTAAAAATTAATATTATAAAAGTATTCTAAAAGACGAATCCAATGATATAAATTTTATATTTTTTAAAATAATGAATAATTAATAATTGATTATCAAAATTTAATTTCAAAAAAGTCAACCGGCAATTAAAATGGATTGGAGGGAATATATATAAGGTGGTATTTATGCATCATAGGATAGTTTCCTATTTTACAAACTTGGATTTTATAGTTTAATATCTTAAGGAAAAAAAGTTTTACTTTATATATCGTATCTATTAACCAGGAATTTGCATATATTATATAAATTAAACCAATTAAGGTGATGAGTACGTATTACAAGATCTTATAAAACTACTCAAAATGTTTTAATATATTAGTGTATGTGATATTGATTTTATCAATATAAAAATTTAAAAGTTTAAAAAGTATATTTTAAATACTACTTTAACATAATCAATTTATTACTTATTACTTTAATAATAAAAACAATAGCATGCAAGAAACGACCTTTTATTGAAGTATAAGCTCAATGAGGAAGTACATCTTGGAATCTATAATATTTGGAATCCATTGTAAAATAAATCCACAAACTTAAACGGACTAGTTAGCTTTAATTTTTATGGAATTGCATTGACATCAATATTATCTTTCTTACTTACTATTATTTGAGCCTAGAAGGTCATGTCTGATGACGTTGAGTTATATTTAAGTAGCCATAAAATTAAAGAGAAGCGTATAATTGAGAAGTGTATTTCTCGATTACAAGGGTTCTACATTTTATGTAGAATATTGATTGAACAAATAGAATCAATTAAATAGTTATTTAATTAGTTCGAGTAATTTTTAGTATTTATCGATAACTTGAAGATTATTGATATTGACTTCATACTATTTAATTAAGCTAATTAAATGGACAACTCGATAGCGACTCATTAGTGTCTTGAACTAATAGAGTTAACGAGAATTATTATCTTGGGTTGCTATCGGGTTTGTTTTACTTTATTACACAACTATAAGTAGGCTTTAGGGTTTTCATGACATAATAAGTGAAAATATTTTCATCAAAAACCTAAGTAGGCCCCCCCTAGGCGAAATTCTCCAAGAATTTTTCTTGGAGTTTAGGTTTTTATTCAACTTGTTCACTTGGCATGCAGTTTTGATTAATCTCTCGCAGGTGTGGGCCGTAGAGATATCGTACGATTGATATTACGACAAGAATGAAGGAAGTCAAATTCACGTTGTGAATTTGAAGCGAAGTGAAAATTTTAGTGGAATTTACTCGGCTACTGATGTAAGTCTCTGTTTATACATATTGTAATTATGTGTTTTTATTAAAAATAATGTAGTAAGCACTGGAATCCACGGATACATGGATTTATGTTATACTCATATATCCATAGAGTTTTCCATCGGTGCTCATGAGCGTGGCGTTGGACTTCTAGTTCCTCGACTTGCTCTGCCCAGAATACCAATGCTCAAGGTGGAGTCTTTGGTGTGCGCGTACATCCGATTCTAATCTTTCTACGACATTATGCATGGGAGGTGGCCATGAACCTTTCCTTCATTGCCTCCCAATGATGAAGGTTTTTGTGCGCTTCTTGGGCTGGGAAGGTACCCCCGCCTGGTGCGTCTTGTTCCTCAATGTTAAAACATGAGGTAGGTACCTCTTCTTCTTCTAGCAGTCCCTCCATAGTTCTAGAGGTTGGCCTCTCAAGTTTGTCAAAGAGAGATTTCTTTCGAATCGGGTTATAGCCTTTAAGATTTGCACTGATCTTAGGAAGGCTGATTTTCTTCTACTTGCGGAGTTAAGATTGCTCCTAACTTTAGGAATCTGAGGCGTGTTCCTCACGTATTTGATCTGTAGGGCCGTTTACTTTGACCTCTTGCTATGTAGTTGAGTCGCCTCTTTGAGTTAGAACCAGCGATTGGTGGTTTTGAGGTATATCGACCCATTAGTTGAGTTCTTGATTGGCCACCCATAACATATTTTGGTGTCGTTACTTCATACTTTTTGTTGGTGACCTAAAATGAATTATTATAGCTTGATCTTTGGTGGGATCATAGCACCTTTTAAGAGGAAGTCATCGCTTTGGACCATTGGTATAAATCTTTATCTTGGTCCTTCTTAGGGTGTTACAAAACCTTTAAGGGCGTAGCCTTTGGATTAGTGAAGGGTAGAGTCGAGCTGCTTTGACGCTTGAACTAGATCTTCCTCTGAGGTAGGTGTTTGAGGATCTTCCGGAGGCATGCAGGGGTGCACTTTGTGCCATTAGGTCTTGGGGGTTTGCCCTTGCTTGGCATGTGTAGTATTTGGCATGAGCAAAGTGGGGTTGCTACTGTGAATGAGTTTTCATGTCTTGCCCTTAATTGTCTTCTCCATCCCGTCCTTATATTTCAAGCCCATTTGGTGAAGTGTTGAGGGACAACATTCTTTGCTGTGGATCAGGAGTCTTCCTAATAGGATGTTATATGTGACATGGCATCTATGCGCATGGAACCGGAGGTGGTTTCGATTCCTATCTGATGCGGTTTACTTTTCCGGCGTTAGGCTCCCGCCTTAGTTAAGACCAAGCAGATTATAATGCGGGGCTATTTTAAGTCTTCGGTTGAGATGCCCGGTAATTTGATATGCAGGTGGCGGGATAACACAGGCGATCCTCCCGTCACACTAGCCGTGCAACATGTGGCTTTCGCATCGTGTACCGACACATGGGTGGCTTATTATAGGTACCATCTTCTTGTAGCGGAGTCTCCATCAATGAATGTGATGAGAAATTAAGGTTATCCTGCCGATTATCCAACTTTGTTTACTTTAATCCTCTTCGCCTCTCGAGAAATGATATCAGCGTCAGTATGCTTCGTTTTATCATGATGAACCTGATCCTTGGTTAAGCATATTGCACTCAAACTGTCATAATATACCACAACCTGATAATGATGTAACCCTAGATCACTAACTAGTCCTCTCAATATCCTCCTTAGCAGCTTCTGTAAGTGCCATATACTCACTTTCAGTAGTAGACAAAGAGATTCGTGGATTACTGACGTAGCCACCATTGCCAAAAGAACCACCGAGTAAAAAACATAACCGGTCATAGATTTTCTACATACGCATCTACAGCATGTGGTCAGAATCGAGTATCGAGAATTAAACACCGACTATCACCACCATCACAAGACCAATATCAGAGGTACATATGAGATAGAAAAATCTTATTGCTGACCCCTACGATATTCTTTCAAAGAATTGACGTGAACCTCTGACAATACTAACAGCGTGTGCGAATCAGTCTAGTGCGCGCCTGGCGTACATCAAACTTGAACTACACTAGCATAAGGTACGCGTTCCATACTTCTCGGCGGATGATTTGGGGTACAATTGCAGCAGACGAGCGCATTTGTAGAACTAGGAGTTCGATTGGTTTAGAAAGCGACCATACTAAATGCAGATGAGGAGACCTTAACACTTGTAGCCTTTATGTGATAAGAAAAGCTTATTCCGACTTTTATCCCTAAATATCTTCATACCCAAAATTTTCTTTGCAGCACCCAAATCCTTTATTTCAAACTTAGCACTAAGTAAACCATGACTTTTGGTCTCCGAACTTCTCAGCTACTTGACTTCTCAACATCTCGTCTACATACAAAACTAGTATATAAGAGAATAATCCCATAACCTTGTTGTACTAAACACAAGCGTCATATGGACTCCTCGAATACCCAATCTCTATCATGCTTGGCTATCAAATCTCTTGTATACGCACCAAATTGCTTGAACCATACAAATATTTCTTGACTGCGAAACATAATTTTCCTTTCGGGTTCTTGGAAACCATCTGGAGTCATATAAATTTTTTTCATCCAACTCTCCATGTAAGAAAATTTTGTCTTGACGTCTAAATTTTCGAGCTCCAAATCTGATGTAACTACAACAAGAAGGACACGATAGAAGTGTGTCGACTACGGTGAGAATATCTCGTTGTAATCGACTCTGCTCACTTTGGTAAGACCCTCTGCTTGACCACTCTGGCTTTATATTGTACCCTCTCCTCACGGTGACAACAACCGCTTCTTTCTACTTGAATATCCACTTACCCAAGTGACAATCTTTCTTCCTCTTTGGTCTTACGCGATACCCAGTCGATTTTTAGAAGTGATTCATTTCTGCTCCGGCCAGCGGCGGCCGTTGGATTTGGCTTCGATACTAGTTACAGGCTTCTTCGTAGAAAGCTGGCTCACGAGAATCAACTTCCTCTGCAGCTTTTGTAAAGAAAGACCAACATATTCTTAACCATATCTTGAGGTACTCCGTGGTAAGCTCTGCAGGCGTCGGGGAACCCATCTTGTGATGTTAAATACAGGGATGGAACTTACGATATTCTGCCTCACGATTGTAGTAGGAAGAGCTACTCTTACTATCTCCATTAACACAGTCTCTCTGCTCACCTAACAACACCATGGCTTGACAATTTGTGAGGGTTATGGTTGATCCCAAACATAGAATTCTCATCAAATAATGCGTTTAAACAAAGAATAACTCGTCTCTTTAGAAAACTGACAAAATTATATACCTTTCACGCATTTACCATAGCATACAAATATACCCTTCTTTGCCTTTGGTTCTAATGTTGAAATTGAAGACCTAATTTGAGGCGGTTTTGGCTCTAATTATTTCCTAATTTGGAGTCTAACTAGGATATATCTCTTGTAGTAGGTTTTATTTTTAGGAAGTTTTTGAAGACTTGGAGCGAAAGATATAGTCTTACTAGGTTTTTGTTAGCCTATAAATATAGGATGATTTCATGAGTTTATTTATCCAAATACATAGAATAAATTAAATCACAGAATAATATTAGGTCTTTTAATATTATTGGAAAGAGCGTAGTTTTTGTTCTTGAGGCCTGAAAGTTTATCTTAGTTAGCCGGTAAGGCTTTGTGGTTGAGATTTACCCCGATTGTATAAGAAAAAATACTCAAAATAGATTATAGCTAATTGGTAGGGCTTGTAACGATCTTGGTTTATTAGTGGATTACTGACAGGGCGTCGCTCACGTTGAGGGGAACACGTATAAAATTCTACGTCTATTTATTTCAGCGGCTTAAATTTACATCGTTTTATTGATTGCTTGAAACTCGAGGAAGGGATTTAGGAGTCTTAAATCCCTAACACTAAACTTACCCTCGTTCCACATGATAATAAGCGATTGTAGCAAAACTCTCAAATCTGTATAATCGGCCAGAACTTATTAGAGCACAATTCAATAGGAGTTTTCATATTAATACACATGTGAGAGCAGAGTTTATCAAATAGCCGGAGTTGTGTTGGCTGCTTTGCCGGCGTATACTTGAGCATTTGAGAGAGCAAAACATTCATAAATCGGCCAGCGTTTGAGAGCATATAACGAGCTCTCCCAGAAATGTCCCCGGTGTCACGTTCTGCTTTATCGCTTTTCTGCTTTGGGGTATCTGTAATATGATGCTAAAGCGATACACTTCAGCACAAAACTCGTGAGCTCAAGCGAGCAGTGCAGACCCGTTATCGATGCTGGCGTCAAACGACCTTCTCGCTTACTAGAAAGCGAGGGGTAAAGGTGTCGCTTGAAACCGACACACCGGCCAATAAGGGTTTTTAGAGTAATAGATCACGTGTCGGTAATCGGCGACACTAAATTTCATACGACCACGAAACCGAGACTACATAGAATATTACCAAGCTTGGTTTGGAGTTCGGGCTGCGGCAGCTAACCGGCAAGCCAAACGTTTTAATTTACTTTGATTTATTTTAATACCGACACACTTACCGACACTTTATTTAATTAATTTTATTTTGATTTATTTTATTACGGCGCGTACCGACCAACTTTATTTAATTAATTTTATTTTGGTTATTTTATTACCCGACGCTTCTGACACTTTATTTAATTAATTTTATTTTTGATTTATTTTATTACCGACAACATAATTTATAATACCCGGCAATATATTTGAAGATCGACACAAAACCGACACAGCGTATATCGCGGCTAAACCCGGCGATGCAGACACCGTCGGCGCCATTTGTCAAATTTTCGAAAAAAATTCGCAACACATGAATCGCTGCAGCATTTGCGAAACTTCGGTACAAAATACAAATACCAAAAAAAACATGGCAAATAGCATTACAAAAAATATCAAAAATAATATAAACATCAAACAAAAAATATCAACAACGACATAAACATCAAACAATAATAACACAAAATACTATCTAAAAAAAAATAGCAATGATATAAGCGTCAAACAAAAATAATAAACGCGGAAGCGATATGCAAAAGTATTCAACATAAACATCAAACATCAAAGTACCACTTTTGTCTTTGGATAATTTTCCCTACAATAAAAATGAAATCTTAACGACATTATTATCAAGATAAAAATTAGATAGACACTAAAAATCGAAATGCCAACAAAATTAAATAAAATAATTAAGATAGACATAAAAATGTAACAAAATAATTACCTCAAACAATTTTTCTTACTAAATAAAACAATATAACAAGGTTATTAGATAATAAATAATTAGATATCTAACAAAACACTCAAATAATTTCCCTACAAAAGAAACGATGTAAGAAAGTTAGTAGCCATTATTATAAAATTAAACAAAAGCAATAAGTAAATTATAATTTATGAGTTGAAATTGTGAAAGTTAAAATCTTAAAAAATATAGTGATTACATGTGATTAGAAGTGTTTATATAGTGGAAGGGTATGAGTTACGAAATTTTAGAGCGGCAAGCGCCGACCTTGACGCGCGCCCGACACCGTTATTATTATAAAGTATTTTAAAATTCCTGCACTTTATTTTAAGCGGGGAATCACGAAAATTTTGAGGACCGCTACCCGACACTATCACAGGCACAGTTTGAATAATGTAAAAATCTGGGACGACCCGGCCTTTAACATACGTATAAGCGAAAAGGATGCGTAATGTAGAATTTCTTGCAATGGCAAAACAAAACTCCCAACTTAATGGAGAAATCCCCGGATGACCACTGTTTTCATATTTAAACATGGTATTAGCACGTCAGTAATGAAAAGCCTAATAATTCACCTGAAATAAGAGTTAGAGATATATATGGGAGTGAAGAATTGAAATTAGAAGAAGTGATTAATGTAAATGTAAAAGTAGTAATTATGATTATTTACACACAACATAAGGGTTTGTCGATTATTACACGAAAAACTTGAAAGAAGAGTAAGCGATTGGATCCTAATTCTCTTGAGGCTTATGCCATTTAGTATTGTTCGAAATAGCCTTAAACGAGTCTAAATGCGTTATCCGGGTAGTCCGGCCCAGCGTCTTTGTGAAGCTTATCGTATCGTCGTGTCAGAATCATCTTGATAACAAATTGGAATATCCACTTACTGCAGCGATGTCGATATGGATTCGATGAATCATGAAACAGTGACGATTGTTGCTCCTCTTGAAAAGATATCTCTAGTATTTAAAAGGCGACCATCGATATTTTTGCATATGAGTCGATCAAGCCCCAGGCTTCTAGCGTTCGTCTTTATTACTGACACACCCTTTACATTTATGCTTTCTACCCTTTCTAATGAGATGTAGCGAAGATAGTATCTTGTTATTACTGTGATGCTAGGATAAAAGGGTCATCCTTAGAGGCTGCTGCTCTTGTGTTTGATTTGAGCGAATTCCAGATTCATAGGATGTATTTGCGTCCACACAGCATGTCGAACCAATAACACTTGAAGAGTACAACTTTATCACGAAAGTGGCAAATGCGACAATTCCCAATCTATTACAACGACCCCGTAATAATCAACATGAGTCGTCATTGCTGATATTCCGCCCCGGACGTAATACGGTGAGTCATTAAAAATCCCGGAACTTACGAGTCACCCGAGCCGATGGGCGGCTTCGATTTTAAAACACGATTCGTTTCATCCAAAAATGTGATCACAATTAAAGTTTCCCAATCCAAAGCGGTTTTAAAATTTATGAATTCGCCAGGCGATATAAAACGACCCGACCCGTAGAAATATATACCCTGTGTATCCCAAAATAAAGTAATGCCGGCAAGGCTACGAAAGATGATACATCGTATCCAGGAATACAAAATATGACGGTAAGCCAATTTAAAGTTTCAAAAGGAAAATACAACAATCCAGCTTGATTGGCGGCGCATCAAAATCGAGTGTGAGGATCCTACTTTAATCTTCGCTGGCAACCGGAACAAAACTCTCGAAGCGACCTCTTGGCTCGAAGCGCAGCGCATCGGCTTGCTTTCAAATGAAATGCCGCCCAATGCGAAATTGTAAAACTGCGAAAGCTTCGTGAAACTTTCTGCGAAGTGACTACCGCATACAGGCGAGGCGATAAATATAATGATAGCCACGCATGAATGATACACATATATCCGGGACTATCTGTCAGTGCTTTTATAGTAATCCCAAAAGAAAGTCTCCTCCTTAATACAGAGATATCATAAGAGGTTTCAGTAAACTTTAATTCTAGAAAGACATCGAAGACTCAACAATTGTGACTAAACTCACAGTCGCCAATCCTATCTCATGCCCACGATATAACTCAACCTCCCAATGCGCGTATACTCGATCCGTCTACACAGCAAGGAATGGACTGTCGATAATCACCCAGCAACATACCGGTATAAGGCCAAAACGCACTCGTACACTAAGTACAAAGGCGCGCATACGATCGCTTCAAAGTATAAGGCACGCGCTATACACAAGTATAAGGCACCAGCGCTGTATACCGCGATTATAAGGCGCTGTATACAACGATTATAAAATGTGACATACACTAAGTATAAGGCACACCGCTTATACGCTAAATTATAAAGGCGCGCATGACATACACTAAGTATAAGGAACACACCGCGCTTATACACTAAATTATAAGGCCAATAATTATCACATATCACAAGGAAGGAGAATCACCTAATCCTGGTAATCAATTGTAGGGTCGCTACGATCTCGAGGCCACGAACTCATGCATAACCCAGAACAACTACTCACCTCCCCAAGCGGTATTCTGACTAAAGCGTCCCATGATAGTAAAATCAGTCACAATGGCGACTGAGGGTACGAACATATCGAAAGTGCCCGTGAGGTACAAGCATTACAATAATTGCCAATGATGCCACGTAATAATAGTACAGTGGGCAAAATTGAGAAATATAAGTTGGAGTTAATTTACTTACACTCGGCAATCTTAGGCATACGAAACACAATCACGCATAGCAATGATTACATGTATATTATTCATAATCATAACGATAACATGTATATCACAATCCAAGGTAAATCGTAAAATACTTTTCGTGAGATAAAAGTACTCACCTGCCTTCTATTAAACGCCCCATGAAAAGACAATCAAGGTAGCGCCCTTTTCCGATCAACGCTTAAGCAACACGAAATTATAATCAAGACACATTACTATCTTGGCGTGCAGGAAGATCGTAACACGACTCTTGGGAGAACTATCTACTTGATCCCAGCTTTGGCGGATAACCATGAATTAATAATCCATCGGGACACCCGACTGATTAGTTCCTGCTAAATTCCATCTTATCAACAAATTTTACAAATGCGACTTATAAGTCATTCTAGCCAATCATCAGGTGTAATTAACAATCATACTCCGAAATATCAATTATAACTTTCGACTTGGAATTTATGCTTTTCAGCATACTTACCATACGTCAATTTTAAATCACAGATTTAACATCTTAACAACTATAATAAGGTCCCCGATATAACCTCACATTTAAAGTCTTATAAAATATCCCTTAAAAAGTCAGCTTGAAAACCTAAAGTTCGACAACTTCGACCATGCGTCCTCAAGCGATCTGAAATCACGAATTCATATTATACGTCGCCGCCTTAACTAAAATTTATCATAGAATTTAATTATGGAAAATTCAACTAGTCAACTATGTAAAGAAACTGAGAAATATCTCACGAAGACTTGAAATTTCTTACCTTAGAAATCGAAGAATGATAGGGAAAACGATATTCTCTAATGATCTTGAGTTTGGCGTAATCGAAGAAATGGAAAAATGAAATTTTTTTTAAGGGGAAGGGATAATTCGGCCCAGAAAACAAGAAAAAAATAGAAGATGATGATGTTGTGATGATATATGGAAGATAAAGCGTACCAAGATATTTAAAAACTTACCAAAATTCCGTTCGGTTTGAGTTAAATTCTCTCCGCTTATCGTACCTAAATCTCCACGAACCCGATTTCAAAGATAAAAAATTCTTCACACAGCGAACTTCAAAATATAAATGTAATTCGGTACTACGAGAAATAATATTATATTCGAAATTAATTATCACATCGAGTCCTTTACGACCGAAAAATTAATTTTTTTTTCATAACGGGGTTATTCTGATCATCGTCGTAGGGAACCTTTAACACGCTCATTGTGTAAGTGCTCTTTATTCGATGCTTTTACTTTAATGTAGTAGTACCCATTAGCGTAATTGCCACTTTTACCGTTTAATTTAGGTAGTGGACTGACAGTATCTTTGAGATTATTAAAGCGTCTCCATATTATTCATTATGGTTGTAGAGCCATTCTTGAAATTTAAAAACACGTCGTGATTTATTTGTTACCATGCAGGTAGCGAAACAGCGAAAGTAGATCGTCTTCAGGCATTTGAGTACGTCGATGCGTCGAGGCCGATTTAAGTCGGTTCGATTCACCGCCGAGTACGTTGAGGCGAGAGTTTGAAACCTCTTTTTGTATTCATCGCTTTCCCCATGTGACCTTAGTGCCTTTTTATACTTACCATTTTCTTCCCCAAGGAATTGCAAACATGTAGAAGGTTAGTTAAATAATTAGATAGATAAACTGCTTGATCGACATATATATTAATAAAATCGACCTCGACTCGAGCCGGTACATCCGTACATACTACGCGCAGTCTCCATTCTGTGACTTCATAAGGCAAATGTATTGTTAGGTGCTCCGTCGCGTCAAAGCAATCTTGGGTAGAATATTGTCTCCATACTTGCAAATATATTGAAATTAAATGAAAGAAAAAAAAATTAAATAATTGGACATAGTGGACATTATTGTACATAATTGGACATTATTGAAAATATAATTGGACATAATTCAGATATTATTATGCATGATTGAATAAATGGACAATGATTGAACGTAATTAATTAGACATATCTTTGGACATAATACTTGAACATAAATAATTATTGTAGTTTAAACCACAGATTTGGAATAAAAATAGATTAAAATGAAAAAAAAATACACGGAACATAATTGCATGAGTGAATATAATTGAACATAAAAATATAAACATACCTAGGATTCGGAGTTGATAGAGGGGGATGCTAAGGTTGAGGGGAAGTTTTTTATTGGGTTTGTTCTTAATCGATATAGGTTGATTTTTATATATTACAAATGGCGTCGGTGTGTGGTGTCGAGTGCAACCTACGGCCTTGGCGCGACTTATGACCAGCCTTGAAACTCGATACTCCGTTTTTCTTGTTTTTTATATTAAATCTAATTATTCAACGTATAATAATATATTTTATTCAAATTAGTTATATGTTAAGTAATATATATATTATAAATATAAAATATTCAAATCAGATAAATAGTCGATACGGTATATGATGTATACAAATAGTCGAGTTATACTCGATATCACGATCATTAATATGCGAATCTTTGAATATTTTTATTATAATTTTTAATAATATGTCTAATGATTATTGTACATAATAATTAATTAGATTATTTAAAACTACATTAAAAAGAAGAAAAATGATTTTTATTATTTAAAGACCGGCCTTGCGCGGCGCTGACAGCCTTCATGACTACGGCCTTGACGGCATGGAACGCTTTGAACCACCGACATGGCCATGCGTGGCGCCCACAAACACTTGGCCAGATGCACGACCGGCGCGATTTTTTGCGAGAATCGGATGACCAAAACATCGGTGTTTTTTATACAACCTATAAAAACAAATTAAACCATAAACACAAATCAAACTATAAGCATAAATCATTCAAATCAAACTATAAACAACCTGGCGTAAACATCAAATGTTTTATTCACCGATTCTATGAACATATACTAATGAAAGTTGTTAATTCTCTTGAATGTTTATAGATTCATAAGTGATTCTAAATAAAAACATAAAACACAAATCAAACCGCTAAATAATTAAACATATAGAAAAGGGGTCTGTGTAGGCGGGAGCTCCATAATGGGGAGTGGGTGGGAGGTGGGTGGCGGGTTGTGGAAGATGAGGGTGTTTTGACTACCCAGGTCATGGCTGCAGGTGAGGATGGGGAATTTGAATGGTGGCTTGATCCTGCATGAGTCCTACGGAGCGGGCCGGGGCACGAAATCCAACCATGCTTGGCCGGCGGGCTCCCATTATAACCGAGGAACATGGCATAGGTTGGGCCACCTAGTGCTGAGGCCCATGATCTCTTCCTCGAGCATCTTGTTGGTCGCCTCGATTTCAGGCAACCGGCTGCGCATCCTCAAGGGGGTGGTGGTTCCGATGGACCGGCGTCCGTGGCATCTCATTTGCGGGGGTATAGCGAACTCAAACATCCGAACTTTTCTCAGGCCGACCTCTCGCGGTGAGTCTTACGTCAGCGATCCACTTGTCCGTGGAGCTAATGGATCGAGTCCGGCGTACTTCTCATAGAACAAGACCGCGTGCACAAATCACATGAGTTATAGAAACATAAGAATGAAATATAAATAAGCATTATCAGATAGCGTATAAAAATAACATTTAAATTTAATGTATAAAAAATTTAAACTTACAAGCGATCTCGGAAATACCGGGTTGTAAAGAATTCCCCGTCGATTCGTCAGTGCTTGTATCCTTCTTCTTGTTAAGATAAAGAGCGAATATTATTGACGGCTTTCGATCCACCGACACAGCTTGCCAATTAAAATACGCAGATTGTGGTTTGGAAATAATAGAAAATTAAAATTTAATAGTAAAAATCCAAGCTTACAAATCATGGAGCCTCTCCTTGAAGGCCCTTGCTCCCCAGGGAATGCTTCGAAGGAGCTCCATCAGGCCCGCCAACAGGAGTCATGCGATTCTGTCGGTTCTTTTGGGAGATCATTGCTTTGGTCATCACGGCGCGATTACTGACATCGCCTCCCAACCAGTCCTGGTCCGATTGGGGCCGAGTCCCCGAGAGAAAGACGGACCAATCTACCCTCGCGCCATGATGCCTTAAGAAGATCTCGCCCGCCTCTTCTTATTCGGAAAACCTCCAATTACTGGCGTATCACAGCGCTCCACTCCTGAATCGTAGTCCACGAAATCATCTGAGAAATTAAAGTTGATACAATTTCTGCAATTCGAAAATCACAAAACTTTTATATTTAAATATACTTATCAAAAAGCATTACATATACCATCCTTCATGCTTTTGATCATGCGTATAGTGTAGCCCACGGATCTTCCATGCGGTTCGCATTTCGTTCAGAAGAACACTTTACCCAAATGAGCCTAACATAAACAAAAGCAGTTTCATTAGATACAAATGATAAATATAAATATTAATAAGACAAACTCAATAAATAAAAATGCACTTACGCTCCCTCAAAGCATGTAGCAACTATCCTCACGGCGGCGAGATGGCGATGGAGCTATCGAATTAGCGTACCCCGCTTCGTAGTCTCGGGAGGCATTTCTGTCCATAAAATTAAATGCGTCCCTGCGACCCCGACTTCGTCGATTTAACCATCTCTCCGGTCGCCGGCTTGGCGTGTGTGGCAATTGTTGACTATGCGGAATACGCTGGGCGAGTCGGCGATCTTTAGCGGATATGGGCAGGCGTACCTTGATTTATCGTCACAGGGTCAATGGTGAATCTTGCCTATGTGGGCATGGCCAGTCATTTGGCTTCCAAGTCCACAAGGTCGGATAAAACACCCAGGTCTCTTGACGACCGTCCGGCTCTCTTGCTCCTCACATGGGTACACTTAACCCCGTCCGAGTTTTACACTTGCCGAGGCCGCCAAACCTGCGTTTCAAAATTCAAAAATTGATCAAAATTAAAACAATATCATTCAAATCAATTCAATTCGAATCAAATCCAATTCGATCCAATTCAAACAACATTTCAAACTCAAATCTAATTCAAGCGACATTTACGATCCTAATTCAAACAACATTCAAACTAATTCTTTATCGAATTCGATTCAAATTACGTTTTAAATTTAATCTCGAATATAATTCAAAATCAAATCAAATTCAAAACTTAATCAAATTCCGATTTCAAATCAATTCGGTCTAAATCGAAACTCAAATCTAATATAATTCAAACTCAATCAATTCAATTTCATCAACAACAGACAATTGCAATTGATCAATTAAAAACAAATTAAACCAAATAAATCCAACATTGATTCTAATTGATCTAACTAATTAAACCGAATTAAAAATGAATTAAACTTATAACTATACAAATTAACAAATTAAAAAATGGAATAAATCCAAAATAATAATTAATTAAACAGCGATTAAATTTATCATTAATACTAGAATTAAGCAATTATACAACAACTAATTAAAAACAATAAACAAAAAAAAAACGAATTAAAAGAAATTAGATCATAATTAAACATATAATAACAAACAATTAAACATACAAGTAATTATAAAAACAAACAATTAAAAACATTAAACGAAAAAACGAAAAAAAAAGCAAAAAACCGCACCTGAATCTGGTGGGTGCGGTGGGGTCAGGCGGTGGGGCCGGTGGTGGGGTCGGCGGTGGCGTCTATTAGGCGTCGGGGGTGAGGATCGAGTAGGGTTTGGGAGGGCGATGATGTGGGAAAAAACGTATTTTTTTTAATATATAAGCGAACATATCGTCGGTGTGGTGTCGGTAAATAATTAATTTTGATTTTTTTTTAAATTAAGAAGGTCCAGACAACACACCCACCTAAAACCCAAATAAAAAGAAACCGGGCCTTTAAAACCCGACATATCTGGCAAGTAGCCAGTGTCGGTCATTCCTTGACGCGTAGATGCAGTTTTACGTGATGTCTTCTGTTAAATTCCCACTAAAATCTTCACAATCCTTGATGTGCTTAGAGAAAGAATCGCACTGACTTCATAATAAAGACCAAGTCATCCTCGATTGGGTGACCAGCTAATGATATTTCTGATAATTTAGATTGTTAATTTTCGAGCTTAGGTCACAAGCATTTATCTCGGAGTAGATCAATAAGCTTTAGCATGAGATCATCAAACATTCGGATACATTAGAGTCGAAGAAAGGGTAACTATTTCTTATGCTGGGGTAACTTATTTCTTGTAACTCCTTCGAATAATTTTCTCACATCTTTCGTACCCAGACCCCGTCAACCGCTTTCTTCTTGATGCTTACTTGAGAGAACTTCATTTGATGTGGGAAGAAATTGCCAATGACTCCTTCTTTTTCTTCCTTCATTGATATTTTTCCCTACTTTTTACCTCAATTTGTCTTTGGATGCTTGAGAAAGTCATGAGAGTCGGGAGCTTTATTCGCGTGATGCTTAGTTCCGTATCATGAGCTGCGTGGCGGTCTTGAGACTTGGAGTGCGGTTCCTGCCCGGGGAGATGTATTGTAGGTCAATGCATGTCTTGAATGCACATGTCGATTCTTTGGCGTCTATGAGGCGGTCTTTGCAATTTAGACTCGAGACTCCATCGGTTGATGAAATCAAAAACATGCTCTTAACTCTCTTGCTTAAGCGTTGGTGGGCTCTATCGTCTTAACGGTCTGACGGGTACTATAAAAAGCGATTAAGGGTCGTCCTCTAGTTGTGTCCAACTATCGGTGACCACAGTTCTGACTCCGTGAACCAATCAAATGCATTTCTTTTTTAGAGGAAGCGGAGAACAATTATTCACTAAATAATCACCGTAGTTACCTTGTTGCAAGTTTTCTAAGTAGCAAACTTAATGTTGCTTTGAGTTACCCGTTTCCGTCAAATTTTTGAAGTTTTGGTAGGTGATATCCATTGGCATTCTCGTAGTCGATCCATCTAGTATATGGGTTTGACATAGGCATGCGAAGTTTTGGGATATTATTGCCATGCATTGGTTCCTGATAAATTGCTTGAGTAGATAGGGATGAGTCGCTTCAAAGGAGATTTGAATATTCGCTTCCTTAGATGATATCTTGTCGAACTCACCATTTGTTCTTGATCTTACATTCGACCTTCTCAGCAGGCTTTGAAATCTTATCATCTTTGCCTTGAATAATATTTAGTAGAAGTCGTTCGAGGTCTAGCACAAAAGAGGCTGACTTTGTTCTCTAGAGTTGAAGAAGTGGGTAAATCATTAGTGGTGTGAAGGCTTGATCGGCTCTCGATTACCAAATTGTTCCGTTAGTCTTGAGCGAATGGTGGTGTTGATCCATAGTTGATGAGTGAACATGAGACCAGTATTATTCTTTGAATCTGATGATGGCTCGTATAATGAAAGTCTTTAAAGTGATTGAGTAGAGTCTTTCTTCCTTTGCCAGACGAGAATAAATGAACTCTTCACTTTCGAGAGGCTAATCGAAATCTCGAATGTTTATGCCTTCTTGTTAGTTCGGTCATGTTTTTCCTTAGGAGCATCTGACGTTGATGATATCGACTTTTACGTACTCCGTATAGTTACTCGATATTTGTTAGGCGAGAAACCTTGTTAAGCTAGTTGTGAATTCATTAGGATGGTATTGTGAATTGACTTGAATTGTAGGAGATGAAAGAGGTAGGGGGGTTTCTCTTGGGCATTTCCCCGAAATTTAGCAAGACAAATTTTCACAAATCTAAGAAAATAAATCAAAGACAGAAAAATATGTAATTGCAAATGATTTTCTTTATTGATGATTGAATTGAATCACTGAAATTCAATCTACAATACTCCTTTGATTCCCTCTGATTAATTTAGGGGCTTGAATAAAAGCATTCTTGAACTCTTGAATTTGATGTTTGAAGATTTGAAGATTTGAAGATTTCTTTAAAGTTCTTGAATTCGAAGCTTGAAGATTTAAATATTGCTTAAACTCTCGAACTAGTGACTTGAAGATTTGAATGTAGCTTTGAAGTTCTTGAGTTTGTTGCTTGAAGATTTGAATCTAGCTTGAACTCTTAAACTTGAAGCTTGAAGATTTGAATGTTGTTGAAGAAGCTTCAAAGTGTGAGAGAATTAGCATTTGGCAGAAGAATTACTCTATGGTCTTGCTCTTGATTGTAGTTTTTCTCTCTCCTCAAATGATAAGAATACCCCACTTTATATAGGCATTTGGGTGGGCAAGGTTTGGCCATTTATATCTAGGGGGCCCGTTCTGATAAATCCCTAATTAATTATCTTTTTATTCATTATTTTAAAGATAAATAATAGAAATTTAAATGTATTTATAAATATTGAAAAATGATTTTATAATTCATTTTCTTTGGTAACCGGTATAATTTTGTAATAATGTCACTTTATAATATTTATTTGACTTGGATAATTGAATTAATAAACCTCCCGAATATGCTTATTGATTTGAGATTTAATTGGTAATTTCACGTAACATAATTTTATTGGTAGTAAAAGAATTTCAGCCCTACCAGCAGATGCCATATAAAACATAAAAACATAAATACCGTTCGAGGTTAACACCACAGGATATCCAAAAACACATGGCAAAGAAAATAAACCACCATAGGGTTCTCCGTCGGACGTCTCCCCTATTTGTCCCGAAACATAGCTAAAGCTCCTAACCGCAGCTTTGATCAGCGACAACGCATCAGCTTGACAGCACATGGACAAACTTGACATCGAACCGGGGTAATAACACCACCATCTCCAATATTTGGATGAGCATGCAGACATCTTATACTTAAGCTCCTCAAGCATTACTCGGCAGATTTTCTAGCTGACTAGACTAAATAACCACAATCCCGAATATCGATCTAAATCCCACAAAGCTGTGATCCGTCGATTGCAGTGCAGGCTCTTTCATCGACAGCGTGTAATTACTTGGCACATCGACCACATGTGTGCCTTCTATCAGGTTAGGAGGCGTGGTAATAACTCAGGAGATGGCTTTTTCGGTATAAATGCAGTCGAGAATATCTTCATTACGGGCTGGGAGGGATGTTAGGTCTTGCAAGGGAATTAATGTCAATCTGGCTGAAGTCTTTGGGAAGAATAATGTAAATGAATATAAATGCTTGTATCCTTCGATTTTACCGGTTGAATTTGAAAATATCAAAGATATGAGGTTATTTGAAAACATCGCTTGAAATGATGAAAGCCAGCGATAATATGTCAAAATGAGTTTGTCGGCGACATAAATTCAGTTGATTGTTTAGAATTTCGAGAAGAAAGAAGTTATCTACGTCGACAAAACTTTCTCGTGCTACTCTGACGAACTTCTAGGAAGAATCGAGATAACCGTCGCATAAAATTTTTAGTTTCAAACTTTCATCCATACGATTATCATCCTCACAAATTAACAAAATCATTCGACGTACTAGCCTTGTCGGCTTTTGAATATCTTTTATTTTTCCAAGGTGCGTTTTGATGCCATTAATTCTGAAGAACAAATATCAAAGAAATTTATAAAAGTTATTAGATAATACCGGATGCGTAAATGGAGCAAAGGTAAGATTGTTGATCGCGACCCCGTTGTAACGAAACGAAGCCCCGAAACCCTGAGTAATGAATATTTAGCGAAAGTGATCCTTATTTTCTTTGATATTGCTTAAGAATGATTGTGAGTTGTGAAATAAGGGAGGTGTTGCCTTTATAGACCTCTTTCCTTTTGAGTTTTTGAGAGTTTAATAATATGGTATTGCGGGGGGTCGAAAGCGAGTACCGTTAGATGAAACACGATGCATTCGCTGAGAAGCGTGGTACGTTTCACTCTAGCGGTACCCCGTTTGATAAATACATTCATGAAAAATAGCCGTTATACTTTAATTTTAGGTAATGTCGACGGTATACCGTGTATATTCGCGTGCTTAGATTGCCATATACGTTATGCATTCTTTGGGTGGCATTTGCTTTAAGCGATGCCGTTTGTATCGAATATAAAAGCGTGAAATGCGGGTTGTGGTTCAAGCGATGCAGCGTCGGCCCGATACCGCGGGCGCCGGAGCGAATAGGGCATTCGCGGACGGCCCACGGCCCGATTCGTTAACGAGCTTCTGAGCCGTCGAACATGTTGCAGGGTCGTTTGCGCGACTACTCATATATAACAAGTATATGTTGATTATTGAGCAGCGTTGTGAGCGGTCGAGGGCCGGACCTTTATCGAATGTGGATTGTTGGATCGGATCAGCAGAAATCAAAACTCCATCATTTACATAGTAGTCTGACGGATCGAGCGAGCTTGAGCCTAGTGAATACTGGTAGAGACATGAATGAGCTAACTTGGTCGGGGCCGCCCACGTGGAGACAGCAGCCTATTGCCACCTACATCAATGAGGCTATTACATCTCGGTTCGATCGGATAACGGCGTGAGTCGAGAAGCGGACCCATGGCTTGCGGTCGATATCTTATCGGATGGATACGATCACAGTTTTCGGACCCGATTCGGGTAGAACCATTTACAAAAATCCCAAATCATTCTCCAAATAAAAAACTTTCATCGGAATATCATTATATCATTTTAGATTCAAGAAAACCCACTGAAAGTCGGATAAAATTAAGGCTCAGATTTATAACAAAATCATTATTGCCTTGGGATTTAGAAAATTAACGAAATGGAATCAAATTAAAGCTCAGATTTATAAAAAATCATCATTGTTAAAAATTAGAGAACCTCTGTAAGTTACCATACTCACCAGTGCCTTCAAAGTTGATATTGATGAATGAAGGCTCAGATTTATGCATAGTAAAACATTAAACAGAGAAAACAATTGGGGCGTGGGGTGATGGGGCGTGAATAAATGGAGTTTCAAACCACTAATTCCTTGTTATATACCCTCCCCACAGTAGCGGATGCGGACGGTTTTTTTACCGGTCGGTTCTCTGGGCCTCGGCGAACAGAAAACATAACCGTAACCGGACCGATATCATATTGGATGTATATTCGGTCCGGTTTTGCTGGACCGGGTGCTTTTCGGTTTACCCGGTCCAATAACACTATGAACTGAAATGATGTCATTTTCTCTTTTTGCGATTTTTGTAATTTTTATTATTATAATAACTAAAATTTCTTGATAAAAGCACTTTAAATTTATTGTACTAAAGGAAATTTAATGGCACTACCAAAATCATGTGTGATGACATGAAACGTTTAGAAACATATATATATATATATATATATATATATATATATATATATATATATATATATATATATATAATGAACAATCATTATGACACACAAATTATCTCAAAAATTAAGTCAAACCACAATTACTTTGTTTATTCACCATAATATGACACAAATTTATTCTGCACCATGTCATTTTTTGAACACAAAGACACCCAAATATTTCTCACGACACTTCAACATACAAATCGGTAATTATGTTTACCAAATTTTACTTTTAATATGTAAAAACTCCGAATATTTCATATAATAATCAGATCCAACAAAACAAGCTAAACATTATGTCATCACTTCATTCCGTGGTGGTGAGACTCAATGTCTTTTGTGATTCCAATGGCCAACTCCATGAGTGTCACAAGATCTGGGATATTTGCATTCAGCTTCTCGTACTCCATGGTCCATGTTACAAGGTGCTTATCACCATGATCTTTGACTTCAATGGTAACAAGGATGTCCTTGTATTGTTCCTTCAATTCTCCATCTATTATCCTGAGCTTCACTATCTGGTTTTTCTCATCAAGTGCTTCAATTACCTCTCTCGCACTTTTTTTCTTTCCATCTAATTGTTCGGACAATAAAATAGTTACCATAGTATAAATATATGTTCAACTTCAAATATAAGAATCATATGCATAGACTTGTGACAAGAACGAAGGTACAACCGTACAAGGGTACCCAATCACATCCTCTAGATTTTGAAAATTATCTATATAATTATTCAATTTATCAACATAACCACTTATCTTATAAATTTCACCCCTTTATATATTCCAACAATAACATGTAGGGTGAGGGGAACAGATTGTATACAAGCTTACTCGTCTGATAATTGAGTTATTATTTACTAATTGATCAAAATAAAGTAGAAATAGTATCTACTACGGAGTACTTTACAATAAAAAGAAGTGTAGGTACTAGGCTTACCATGGGTGAATTCCCAACAAATGATAGAGCCAACCTTTCCCCAATCTCCTTCATGTAAATCGCAGCCATGAATTTTGTCCGGGGACATTGCAGAGACCTCATGTGGCCTTATGGCAAAGAATTCATGAAACACATCTCCAGCAGCTGTGATCTCAACTTGCTCAACTATCTTACCAGTGATAATCATATTGAGAAATTATAATAAGCTAAGTGATGAGTGTATTATATATAATACTTCGAAGGCCCACTGATGAGAAAGGCTCTTCAGCTTCTTAGTGTTTATAATTATTCGTTTACTTATAATTATTCGTTTACTTTATTAATTCAATTTTTGTACTGGAGTTAAAAAAATTTCCTTTGATCTTCTCATATTTTTATTTTTATTGGTTAATATTTTTAGGCTTTTTGGCCTACATACCCTTGAACTATCGTCTAATTTTACATGTTTTTAGAACTTATTCATAGCATGCAGGAGAGAATTTTGTCTTACATGCTATGCAGCGTCCAGGAACTATAGTTCTTATCTAGGGCCTTTAAGCATAATTTTCGCGTATAGCAGTTAAATATTATTTTATC
The DNA here is from genome assembly GCA_019722365.1 of Lithospermum erythrorhizon. Taxonomy (NCBI): domain Eukaryota; kingdom Viridiplantae; phylum Streptophyta; class Magnoliopsida; order Boraginales; family Boraginaceae; genus Lithospermum; species Lithospermum erythrorhizon. The sequence goes on along the minus strand of JADFUC010000062.1, from coordinate 43,262 downwards.
TAACATTCACATAAAAGAATAAGGAGGCGCATTTCACCAAATAATTTACGTAGAGTAAAATAAGGCCCCAATCGGCACTATGCTACTTGTCCATTACCCACTTGCCCTACCCACTGCCCTCTAAACTTTCCTGAGTACCTCCCCAGTCTATATCATAAATCGACCCCCCCAGACACATGTTTGTTAGTTCAAAAATGTAATTTTTGTTCTTTGTTCGAGATAGTGAATTGAGGCGTGACCAGCAATACTAAATCCAAAGCATTAAACTTGATAAATTATGAGTGAATTGGGCAACAACAAAACATACTAAATCTAAAGCGTTAAGCGATCGTAATCTTCTGATATTGTGAAGCTTGATTAGAGCTTGAAGATCAGAAAAATTGTAGATAAATTGGGTGTGGGGCAGTCTGAACAACTCCCCGTGGCCATGCTCGGGTGGCAAAGTGGAGCTCGAAAATTTAAGATCGGCCAGATCTTAATTAGGCTTGAAGATCAGGAGAGAGGTGGAGGCGGGGATGGGGGGGGGCGTGAGGTGGGGGGTTAGGGTTGTAGTAGGGATTTGAATTCGGAGGGGTTATTTTGTTGTTTGAATTAAAGGGGGGATGGTGGTACAAATTGTAGGGAGGTCGTTGGGTAGAGTACACGTGGGAGTGAGTGGAGAAGCGTGATGAGGGGTAGTGGGTTGGGGGCGTGGGGAAGTGGGCGATGGGGGTGGTGGGTGGGGTTGTGGGGTGGTGGAAGTGAGTGGTGGGTGGGGGGTGGGGATAAGGGTGGGGTGTGTTGAAGAAAAAAGGGGTAGGGTATGTTAAAGAAGAAAAATGTGGGGGTTTATTTTAATTATGTAAAATTTTAAAAATGTGGCCCTTATACTTTATTCTCTGTTAGGGACAAAATAGTCATTTTAATGTAGGGGTAATATAGTCATTCAATATTTTATCTCTTGTGGTATAAATATGCAATTAAAATAATCATTTCACTTTAATATATTTTAGGGTAATATAATCGTTTATTATGTATTTAGTGGAAAAATAAATTAAGGGTGTGCCGGACAAGAAGAAAAATAAGGAGACTTTTGCTGAACAAGATGAATAAGTTCGGGGGACCATATAAAAATTACAAATAGTTCGGGGGGTGTGTCTGCCAAAAAGCCATATTTTTTTATCTCTCCTTAAAAATAGTATAACCAATTATTATTTTAATAAAACACTTTTGATTTAGATGATCAAGTTATTGAGACGGGGGAAGTAACGTAGAGTAATACACTAGGTTTATTTTAAGGCTAATTAGCTATTTGGCCCCTAAACTATGGTTTAATTTTAAACACCCTAGCTATCGGTTTAACACAGGATGCCTACTGAACCTATTTCAACTTTAAATAGCAAAATGACTATTTTACCCGTAACACTAAACTAAAGTATAGGGGGCACATATAAAATATTTTTTACATAATTAGAATAAAATTCCACGACTTCTTCTTCGCGCTTCCGTCCTTTTCACTGAAACTTTCATTGCTTGTAATTCTTCTTTGACACCCTGCCCACCTCACCGAACTGATAAACTTTCCCCCACAAACTTTCATCAATTTCTAATTTTTCTTTTCTGCTTCCCAGACTTTTTCTTTGAGAAGCATTGGTGGTTGGTGAAAGTTCGAGGGTGGGGGTGAAAGTTCGAGGAGGAAAGACCGAGGGAGGGAGGGGTAGGGATAGAGTGGGGTGTGTCAAAGAAAAAATTGGTGGTTGGTGAAAGTTCAAGGGGGAAAGTTCAAGGAGGATGGTGTGAGGGTGTGTGTCAAAGAAGAAATTTGTGGTTGATGAAAGTTCAACAGGGAAATTTTAGGGGGGACGGGTGGGGGTGGATGTGTCAAAGAAGAAAGTGGTGGAGGTTTTATTCTAATTATGTAAAATATTTTAAATGTACATCACTTTAGTTTAGTGTTAGGGGGTAAAGTAATCATTTCTTTGTTTAAAAGTTAAAATAATAATAGATCTAGGGGGCATCCACGAAAGAATTGATAGTTCGAGGCGATTTGAAAATTAAGCGATAGTTCGAGCGAAACAAGCGATTAGCCTTATTTTAATTCATTTAACACTATAGTTTTTTCCCAGAATCTAGGGTCATATAAAGTAGGGGTGCACGGATTGGTTTAGTTTTGAGCCATAACTACACTGAACCTATTATGTCATTTCTTTCAAAGGCGGAACCTAAATCGGTTCGATTCTGCTCATTTCTTGTTCGGTTCCGGTGTTGGGCCAATTTTTTTCGTTTTCAATGACGCCTTTTAAAATTAATTATCCAATTTGCATACACATTCATTACCACTCTTTTTACATATCTCCGCATTCCCTATATTATTAACTTTTGAAAGATTTACAAATCTTTACTCCAAATCCCTTTTTTTATTGTCATTTTAAATTTAAATTTTTGTTTGAAATATTTGTATCGTTTTAGTATATAAAATTGTACTTCTATATTTTCAATGTACTTTTTGACTACTTTTTCTTATGAAGTTATCAATCAACTAATGATATAGTTTCAAATAATTATCACTTTATATTTTTAATGTACTTTTTACTAATTATTATTTTCCTTAATTTATGTGCAAATGTCTAGAACGACAAATAAAAAAAATGGAGGTAGTATTACATTATACAATAATAAACAAAGCTAAATCTAAATTGTCTTTTTAAATGTACATGCAATCTGCAAGATACAAATCTTTACTTGAAGATCTTGAAAATGATAACAAATAAAAATTAAAAAAATTTAATTTCTGATTCTTCCTTTTTTATCTACTTTACTATTCATTTCTTCAAACCATTTCCATTCTTGTTGGACCATAATTAATTGAAAAATCTCTTTGGGTGATTAGAAATTATGTTGAAAGAATCTACTAGACAATTATCGTCTACTAAATTATTAACTTTTAAAAAAAGTTAGCCGTGATTCGTCACGGTTATTTAGACGAGCCTGCATCGGTTTGGTTATAAAGGATGAACCTAAATCGAACTTTGGTTCGATAGATCCCAAAATTTAGGTTATTATTTTTACCCATTGAGTTCGATCCTTTGAGTCGGTTTGGATTTATGCACGTTATAATGTAAGCCATGGAATAATCTAATAAGGTGGTTGGATGCTGATTATATTCTTGATAGAAACTAATTGTACATTATATTTAAAAAAACATCTTCTTACATGGTGAGAATCGAATCAGGACCTCTATGTTTTTAAAAGCCTCCCAAACGACTACGCCAATTCGAGTTCAACTAATTGTACATTATCGTGTAAATTAAATATTAATACTATCATTAGGTTTTTATAATAACAAGATTCGTTAGTATCTTCCCAAAAATGGCTTCCGGTTGAAGAACTATAACAAAATTTCTATACATATATATTAACGAACTAATCAGCAAAAATGACTTCCCATTGATTTGAGTGTTGCGATATGAGGAATTTAAACATTAAAATTTCTTCTTATAGATTTAAATTAATTGGCGTTTGGAATTCGGTATCATGCTTTTCAACTTAGATTATTTTTTGTTAATAACGAAAAATATAAAATTGATATCATTGGATTAGTTTTAAAATTATTTTTCATAATATTATTTATTATAACTTTTCATAATATATATATAAGTAATTAATAGTTAAAGTTATATACCGAAAATTGAAAGTTAATTAATTTGAAATGGGGTAGTATATAGTGCTCCTCAGTTCTCTTTATTGTCTTCACTGCAATCGTTTCTTGCGTAGATTAATGAAATGAAAAAAGTACATTAAAAATGTAGGCGACAATTAATTGAAAATATATAAATTGGTTGGTTGATAATTTAATAAAAAAAAATAGACAAAAATATACATTGAAAATATAAAATTATAATTTTCTATGCTAGAAAGACAATTAAGTTGAAATAAAATAATTGATACAAAAAGACAAGTAAAAAAAAAATCGAAGGAATAGTATATATTTTGTCGGCATTTTGGATAAAGATCAAATGTAATAAAAGTATAATTGTCAACAGTAGTCACCTTTTCATTCTCTTCCAATCCAAAACAATTGACATTTGACTGTTTTAAAATTAAACTTTGACCATCAATTATTAATTATTCTAAAAAATATAAAATTTATATAATTGGATTCGTCTTTTAAAATACTTTCATAATATTAATTTTTTAATAATATAATTAAAGATTAAAATATGTGAAAAAGTCAATTGTTTTAGATTGGAGGGAGTATTAATTTTCATAAATACGGAGACAACTAGAAAGTCACAATTCATTGAATGATTTTGTGGTGAAAATTGATTTCTTCAATAATTGTTCAATTGTTAGCTAATTAAATTCATACCCTGTAAGGTCAATAACTACTCGTTCCACATGAATCACGAATGTTGTTAAAATATTATATTTCGTATTAAGCTAATTATGCTCGTGGAGCTGTGGAAGACTAGTGGTTGTTGCTTGTCATGCCACTAACAAATGTGTCATACTGTCATGTAATATAAATATTAAATAGGCTCATCAGAATGGATCTAATTGATCCATTTAAGAAACCCATTCAAAATATTGATGATAGGCTGCGAGGCACTTATCGCGTCAGTTAAGATGATGATACTTTACATATTTTTTAAAGGGATCCAGATCTTGATATTCTCTATAAATCTTAAGTATCAGTATCGACTTGGAAGTAATGTTAATTTGAACTATTACTATTGATAGGCTTTCTGAAAATATAAGCTTGCGTCGGAGTGTTTGATCGACGATGCGTGGTCTGGGTATGCTTGATCGGATTTACGCGTGAAGAGCGTGGAATAAGAGCGAACCCCTTGGCCCGGCATGATTCAAGCCCGGGGTGGGGCATTATCTGACACACATCACGGGGCCAATTCATGAGGCATAAAAGCAAAGGAATCGGTCGTAAAGAGGCCCAGAGGAAATTTATGCCCATCAGGGAAAGGACACACATGAGACCCATCAAAGAGTTGATAACCTAGGAATATAACTCGAGCACTACCCCTCAAGAAATCTCGGAAAAAGATGCATCATCATGTATTTTAAAAGCTTTATGCTCCATTATATCTTTACAGGTAAAATGGGAATCTAATTGTAGTACCCTTTCGGGTGCTATAATCAAACCAATCATGTCGGAATCGATATACATGTCTCTAAGCCAATGGATCAGATTTCAACCACAAATATCTTCGATGTTAGCCACTACGTCTGCATAAAGATTGTTCGTTTTAATTTTTTATTATACCTCTTATTTATATTGTATAATCTTAATAAAAGCTATATCGATAGAAAAATAAATTTCAAGTAATTTTAGTTTTATATAATTTTTATAGATATTATCTGATACAATAAATATATTTAATCGAGTTTTAAAATTGAAAATTATAAAATGAGTGGATGTCTTTTTAGCAGATAAAGTGTAATATTCCTTTGTTAGATTAGAAAAGATCAATTAGATATCAGGTCAATCATACCCTTACTGTTTAACATGTATATTGGGACCCGATCTTCTCTAATTTCAAAATTGAGTGAACAGCTACGGAGTATATCAATAATAGACAGTATTTATTGAATTATCCCAGCAATAGGCTTCGATCGATTAATAATTAACTTCTTTCTTTTTTTATTCCTTTTTCTTTTTCTTTTTCTTTGCAATTATAGAAACACATGGGCTTCGATAAATTAATATTGATTCTTTAATAAACTCTCTAACCCGATTGACTCGAGGGGGATGTATTCGCATGGTTTTTTTTTTTAATTTTTTGTATAAATGGTAAATTTCGATATTAATAAGTCGATTATTTAATAAAAGCTATCTAATATAATAATATTTTTAGGTAGATGCGACTCGGGGGATAAGTCTTAGATTAATAATTCGTATTTTTTAGTTCCTTTTTCATTTTCTTAATTTTTTATTTTGCAATTATTAACTTCAGTAGAAGCTCGATAAATTAATACTAAATTGTCCGGTCATATGCGTGGGTTTGAGTTTTTTTTTTTTGCAATTATCAACTACAGTAGAAATTTGATAAACTAATACTAAATTATTTAATAAACTCTATAAGATAATATTTTTTTGTCGGTCCCAACTTAAGGATAGTGTATTAAATTAATAATTCGTTCTTTTTTACTATTTTTAATTTGCAATTATTAACTATAGTAGAAGCTCGATAAATTATACTTGATTGTGCGGTCATATGCGGGGGGTTTGGTTTATAATTTCTTTTCCTTTTTTGCCTTGCTCGGCCTACAGGTAGAAACTCGATAAATTAATACTCGATTATTTAATAAACTACGTAGATAATATTTTTAGCATGTCCGACCGAGATAGGATCCTAAATTAATAATTAAATTACCTTTTTAGTTCCTTTTAATTTTTGCTTTTCCTTTGATTTTTCAATTATCAACTATAGTATTTTTCGTTCATTTTAAATTTTTGCGGTTATCAACTCTGGTAAAAACTAGATGATCATCTTTCGATTATTTAATAAACTAATTCAGAATAATATTTTGGATTGTCCCCTGACTTTAGGAATAAGTGTTAAATTGATAATATTTTTTGAATTTGTCGACTTGGGAATATGAATTAAATTAATAATTCATGCTTTTTTCGTTCCTTTTTTTATTTTTTTTGCAATTCCTCAACTCATTAGAAATTCGACAAATTAATACTCGATTATTTAATAAAGCTACTACAAGATAATATTTTTGGCCCAGGTCTGGAAGCTGGAGATAGGAGTAGTATTAAATCAATAATTAGATTAAAATTATAAGATAATACTTTTTTTTTGATAATTCGGCTAAGTTTTAAACTGACTCCGACTTAATTGAACCACTTTTTATGCCCATTAGAAGTGCGATAGGATTTATTGTAATTACTAATTACGACAACGGTCTTTATTTTGCAACTTCATATCTAGATGAAGTATTTAAATCCCTTTTTGAAGTTCATGAATAATGTAAGAACTATTACATGTTAATGTTAATTTGGTCGTTAATCTTTTGATGATATTATAACGATTAGTAAATATTTAGATGAGCAAATATTTTGGCCGTCGATCGTTAAGATATTATGTAAAGTACATATTTGCCCCAGGGGCATAACCTAGTGGTAAGTGGCAAGGTGATTGGGGTGGATGTTGGATATTCTATCGTATGAATAATATTCTAATTATACTATGGATACGAATCTCATGATCACTACTAGTTGCATAAATAATAATTAAAGAGACAAAATATATCTTGAATTCTTGAGAATGTGATAGCGAAATAATATGATGGATATGCTTGACATCTAAAATAGAATACATCTAAATTGTCGCACAGCAATGACAAGCGGCTTTGGAGTTTTACTAGAATCATAAAAATAATAAAAGCGTAAGAGACGAGGTTGTGCATAAAAATCAGAGTGAGTTTCCTCCTTTAGCCCATTTAAAAGAAGGGAAGAGAGAGAGTTTTGCCTTTCACTATTTCTCCCGAGGAGAAGTGAATACAAAGTGAATAAGCAAGTTTTTAAATACTCGAATGACCGTGGCCTTTATATGGCGTCAAAATCACCACTTTTAGGCCCTCGAAGAGATGTGGTGAAAACTACGCATCCGCTTCTATTACCGTCCCTAAAACTTAGGAATATAAGAACAAGATTCTAGAACCCCTACTTTTCCTTATCGATTTAACGCGAGATATGGGGTGAGATTCCGAGTGGAATTTTTGTCGTTTCCATACGGTTTATTTTAACCTGAAGTTTATAATCGCATTTATAGCGAGTTTGGTATATATGTGTGTGACCTGCCAGGCTCTCGGGCCAACAAAGGCCATATATTATCAAATGTTAACTTAAAGCATTATATGATGATATAATGATTATGTGGATACAGTAAGCCATCATAACTGATATCCACGTGATTATCCTAATATAAATATTTTCATTGTCGAACATATATAATATTGTTGATACGGATCTTGGACTCTACGTTTGAAGATAACAAATTACCTCTTTGATACTAACATCTTTGGTATGCTTTAATAGTCACGATCAGTAGATCGTGGAGCTTAAATTTAAGTATCAAAGGGATCGAAGGCCGTGATTGAAGATTCAGACTTCTTTGTTTATTAGGCACATCTATGGGAAATCTCTACCTATCGTTTTTATGATTAATGATTAAGAATGCATTTTAATATATTTGAATATTTAAAATGGTTTTGAAAACATGTGTGTTGAACTTGATTAGAACTTAGACTAAACGATTAGACCCCGATATGACTATGTGACATAGCGGGTTGAATTGGCAATTAAAAGGTCAAAATTAGGTTTAAAAGATATTTTTTGTAGCGAAAGAATCATTAATTAGGGACAAAGCTAGTCTGAACTTGTCTAGAATAAAACATTCTTGGGCGGGTGCAGAACCGCCCAACCGATGCTCGGACGGTATACCCGGCCCGTTAGTCCACCCGGTAAGACCCCGGTCCCGGGCCGGGTTTGATGTTGAAACCGTAATCCGGTAAGACCCGGACCGTGAACCCGGTACTAGACTCGGACCGCTAACCCGCTAAAGTCACCCGGACCGATAACCCGTTTTGACCCGGTAAGCGTGGGTATAAGGCAACGAGAAAGTCGTTAACCTAAATCTATTGTTATTTCGCTCCCTACTCCCACTCTCTGATCTGTCTTAACTTTCTACTTCATTCATCTATTTAGGTTCGGTTTGAATCTAAATCTATTTTTCATGTGATTAAGCTTCAAATTATCTTTGTTTGAGTATGTTTTGCATGTTTATTTTTGTTTAGGCAATTTTGTTCGATTTAGACGATTTTGTTTCGGTTTAGGCACTTTTATTTCGATTTATACGTTCTTGTAAAAATAAAGGTTTTGATTTATGAATGAGGGTTTTCAATAAAATTAGGGATTTAGGGGTTTGACTTTTTGACTCTTACAATTAGGGGTTTAAGATTGAATTAAGTTTTGATTCGAATTAGGGGTTTTGAATTGAATTAGGTTTTGATTTATAAATGAGGATTTGAATTAATTTTAGTGCACTTAAGTATTGGTAATCTCATTAGGAAGCGGTGCTTGATCGAGGTAACTATGATATGTATTTATGGTAACTATTATATGTTTAAGCTGTTGCCATTTCGTTTTTTGTTATCTCTTTGGAGTGCAATGCTGCTTTATGATGATTGATGACTTAAATACATTTCGTATGCTTATTGTTATCTCTTGTCTTTGCTATTTGCTTATTGTTGCTTGTTGCCTAGGATGACCTCGATCTGAGGCCTATGCTTATTATTTGCCTCTCTTGTCTTTTTCTTTGCTTATATTTACTTTATGATGAACTGATCGAGGCCTATGTTTACTGGTATTATCTCTCTGCAAATGGCGCCTCACGCTTGTGTTACTCTTGCCTGGTGCCTATGATGACTTCGATCGGGGCACATATTGTTGCCTATTCGAGGCCTATGCTTATTGTTTTCTTGCTTATTGTTGCCCTCTTTACTGGTGCCTATGATAGCTTTCCAGTCGAGGCTTTCTTTATTTACTGCTTTGCTTATTGTTGCACACTTGCCTAGTTGCCTATGATGAAAGCTTCGATCGGGCACCTTGTATTTGCTATTCCAAGGCCCTATGCTTATTATTTACTTTTGCTGCTTATTGTTATGCTTATTGTAGCCTTACAACAACTATTGTTACTGCTTGCTTAGTAATATACAACTTGCTTATTGTTGCACATTCTTTGTAGCACAACTTGCCTATGCTTATTAACTGCGCAGTGTAAACTACTTTACTAATCTTTGCTGCGTCTTTGCTTATTATTGTCTATGCTTCTTTGGTTGTTAGCCTAATCTTTGCCATGTCTTCTTAGTTGCACTAACTTTTATGCTTCTTGGTTGTTAGCCTAATCTTGCGTATGCATGTCTTTTAGTTTCGCTTACTTGCCGTATGCTATGCTTTTTACAGTTCTTGTTCCAATGATGACATGAATTCTGAGGTTAAATTGTTACCATAGGTATAAAATGATATTATTCATTACATGGGTTTATCCATTCTTGTATCCAATGGGTGATGATGCAAAAATGTATAAAGAGGAATTGCAAAACAAATTATTCTCCACCATTTCCCAAGATGTATATGAGCAGTCCACATGTCGAGGACCATCAGTACTCAAGAATATGATGATGGATTCGGAATTTGAGGAAAAGTTTTGAAGAATTCCTCAGCTGATAATTATTAATAATACGACCTGGATCGTCGTTATCTTGGGAGGTCCCGTTGAAATGTGCTAAGGATTAAGTTTGATGTTTTGACTTGGTGGATGGCTAATGAAGCCCAAATATCGATCCTTAGTAAAATGGCAAAAGGACATTATCTATTCCAATCACCAGTTGTGGCTTGAGAATCAACTTTTAGTCTTTGGAAAAGAATAATTGATCCTAAAAGGCTTATGAACACTAAAGCAGGTTGAGATGCTACTTTGTGGAGTGATTGGGTGAAAGAAATGTATGGACTTAAGAGATTCCTTGAGACAAAATATTTGTAAGTGAACTAACTATTCATTCATTTTCTATTTTATGTATTCATTTCAAATAGTGTAAATGTGTAATGGTTGATTATTAATTCTTTTGTTGTTTTTACAATACGGTGTAAGCTTGAGCAACCACTGATGACCTACAATATCATTTGGTGAGGACTAATCCAGCCCTGGCCAACCGACCTCTTGAGTTCAGTCTTCCTTTTTGCACATGCCTGTTGCCTCATTTACTGTTTAAATATACTATGATGAGTTTGTTACGGGAGCTTTTGATAAATGTCAAACATAGATACATTTGTTGATTATTGTTGTTCTTTGTTCTGAGCTGTTTGGAGACTTTGGATACCTAGTTCTTGACTTATTTGTTATTGCTAATATGTTGATTGTTATTTGTTCATTTTGTATTTACGTATTACGTATTTAAATGATACGTATTACGAACCGGGTGGACCCGGTTACCCTTGATTCGAACGGCGGACGGTTACCCTTTGATTACAATGGGTCGGTCTGATCCCAAAAAAACGAAAGCTTGCTCCGGTCCGGTCGGTTGGGACCCGATTATTGGGCAGTCCATGATCCGATAAAATCCGGACCGGGCAGGACGATAGCATTTCTAGTCAGTCGGCTCTCTTGAGGCAGAGGTTGGGACTTGGTCGGGACCGCCTCCCGGAGCCACCGATCCGATCCTAGGGTTTCGGGCGCATTTTGAAGTCTATAAAGCCGCCTGCGTAGCCACATTTTAACCCAACTTTTGCATGAATTCTGAGGAATTTTTGTACTTTTCAAAAGCACAAAGGCATTCTTAATCTCTCATTCAACTTGATAGCTTAGAGATTTCATAGCTTGTGTTTTCAAATTCATCTACTATTATATTAGTCGTTGAAATCCTCGGTGGTGACTTGGGTTCTTAATCGGGGAGATTAAGGGATCGAAATCTTAAAAGCGCGGCTTTGGGTTTCTAGCATAGGGTTGCTAGAAGGGGAATTCCACCATATTTTACATGGAGTTGCTTGCGTATGCGAACTTGGAGTTTTTCTCCATTATTCGCCCAAGTGGTGATTGTTACGAAATTCGAGGGTTGGAAAGCCGGCCAGTCGAGCACTTATGAAATCGAAGCTCGTTAAAATCGATGAGTCATTTCTTTCCCTTGTTATTTCTTTTCATTTACTTTATATTGATTATATTGTTATTTTTCTTTTCTCCGCAATTTATTATATAATTGTTTGTCATTTTATTATTCTTATTTGTGTGGGGTAGTTTTAAATAATCCGTAATTAGGTGAGTATAATTTTTCATTTCAATCTTAAAATCCAAAAATCAAAGAGATAATTATAATCTTTTATTCACCCTCTCCCCTACAGGATAGTATTCCGTTTAAAATTGGTTATTTGTGCTTAATATCACGTAGAAAAATGTCATGGGAAGTATGGGAAATATGGGTACGTTTTGTGATGAGGGAAAGTCTAGTTCTAGCCTCCGTTGCTTGATGGTACTAACTACGATTACTGGAACAATCGTATGAAATTTCATGCACAGAGTATCGATTATGTTCTTTGGAGGATCATCGTGTCGATGGACGTATTCTATAGAAGATTATGACTACTCGAAGCCGGTTAAGCCGGGAAATGGTAATCTTTGAAAAGAAAGAAACCGCTCGAGGTTCTTTGCTAATACTATTGAAGTACCGATCCGCAATCTTTGATAAGACAAATCTCGGTGAGCTCAAAAGTCCAAATGAATTGAACAAGATTGCTTTAAATGCTAAGGCGGTGAATCTACGCACAATTCTATGTGTAGGGAAGGTATCAGGAGAATCATTGGAAAAGCAAGGAGATTTGGGATTTGTTGGAGACGGCTCATGTTGGAACAAATCAAGTGAGAAGTAGACCAAGGTTCACCTCTTGACCAAAAGATATCAAAAGTTTGAGATGAGAAAGAGGAGAATCTATTCTTGACTGCATCGAAGGTTCAATGAGATCTTTCGACAACTTTGGAGCTCTTGGTAAAACTTTTCTAGAGAAAATATTAATGGGAAGATTTTGAAGTCTCATTTGATGACTATGATGGGAGAAAATTTGTACTATGAGCGAGGCCAAGGACATTGGAACCATTTTATTGGTAGAACTCATTGGAGTCGTTGAAGGCGGAAGAAAGTGTCAGCTTATAAAAAGGAAAGAAGGAAGAACAAAGAAATCTACAGCACTCTTTGCTTTCACCGAGAATTTGGAAAATTGATGGAGATGAATGAGAAGTGACGATAGAGGCGGATGATGCGGCTATGTTGACCAAAAATTTCAAGGGATTACGGAAATCTGAAACCACAAGAAAGAGTATCCTCAACGGTCTAGATATGAGAATCATGAAAAGAATGGGCAAGTCCCAAGAGTGGCCGGAAGCTCACAAAGAGATGATCGACCAAAGTGTTTTTGGAATGTATGACACAGGTAAATATCAAAGTTGATTGTCCTCGGCGAAGAAGAAGTTTGAACCTAAGAAGCCATGAAAGCCGGCCCAGGATGATGATGTAGTGATGAAAGCTCGATTTCTAATGTTGAGAGGTAGCTAATGCGTCTGCCTCGCGGAAAATTACTCGGTGAGGTACATTCTGATTTTGGTTACAGTTTTGTTTTGATTATAAATGCGATATTATTAAGATATGATGATCATAAAATATCGTATGCTAAATTGAGTAAAATTAATTGAAGTATGCTAGAAGATATGGCTTATATGATTTCTAAATATAAGGAGGTAGCTACGTAACAATCGATAAATAGCTCAAATTTCTGAACTTGAAAATGGCATCATTGTTTTAAAACTGAAAGTTGATCTTAATAAGGGTGTCGATCTTGAGAAACTTGAGCTTAAGAAATGTTTAGAAAAGGATAATATGAAGAATCTCGAGTTAAAGAAAACGTTGAATACCTATGAGTTGAAAACTAATAAACTTGATAAGATGTTAGAGTCTCAAAGTAAAAACATAAATAAAAGAGGTTTAAGATATGAAGGTAATAATTCGTATGCTTTGATGCGTCAACACAACTTCCTCCATTAAGTTAGATTTAAACGAATCCTTTCAATGCTTTAAACTATGCTTCTACATCCTCTCATTATGAGAGTAAACCTCATTTTCTTACACTTATTGTGAAAAATATAATCATAATATCTCTGCGTTAATAAGTATTCGTTAATTGGTTGATCTTGGAACTTCTATTACTGGTAGAGCTTGACTAAATGGATTTTTCGAAGAACTCTCTTGAAAACTAACCCTCAAGGACCCAAGTCTATCTAGGTACCAAATGTGAGAACTTGATTTTTGCGGAGTTAACCGCTCTTACATTCAAAAAGTAGAATGTATGGATGATTAATAGTGGTTCATTCGGCAATGTGTGAATTGATGCCTCTTTTTTTTTTCTAAAGAATTAGGGAAATAAAGCAAGTGGATCCGTCAAGTTTGCAAACAATGAATCCGCAAAGGTGTTGGGTAAAGGTTGTGTTGGTAAGAAAAAATTATTTTAAAAATTAAAGATGCATTGTATGTTGATGGAGTTAAGTTTAATTTATTAAGTGTGAGTCAATTATGCGATAATGATTATGACGTGTCCTTTTCTAAAATGAATGTGTTATTTCTCATAATTTATCTCCTCTAGTCATACATGGTTTTAGTTCTAATAATATCTATTATGTCGATTTTGATTTGATTGAGCCTAGTGATATGTGCTTAATTGTTATGCATGATTATGTGAGTTTATGGCATAGGCGTTTAGGGCATGCTAGTATTGACTTAATTTCTAAATTATCCAAGCATGATCACGTTAGAGGTTTGCCTAATATTAAATTTAAAAAGGAACAATTGTGTGATGCATGTCAACTTGGTAAAATGCATAAAACGTCTTTTAAATCCGTTAATCAAATTTCTACTCATAATGTGCTTGATTTATTGCATATGGACTTGTTTGGTGAAATGGATGTTGTTAGTCTAGGTGGGTCTAGATATGTTTATGTTCTCGATTTACATGGGTTATTTTTCTTGCTAATAAGAGTGATGCGTTTAAAGAGTTTTCTAAGTTGTGCAGAAAAGTAACAAATGAAAAGAATACACAAATCGAAATTTATTAGAAGTGATCGAGGAGGTGGTTCAAAACTCAAAGTTCGAGAAATTTTTGTGATAAAACATGGCATTGAACACAATTTCTGGCACCTCGAGCTTACCTCGACAAAATGGAGTAGTGGGCTTAAAAGTGGTTATTCAAGAAATGGGACTGATGTTTAATGAAGCGCTGACTACTGATGTATTTTTGGGGACATGCGATTGACACCGCGTACCGTGTGTGCTCAGTAGAATTGACTACGAGACCTTTATTGAATAAAACTCCTTATGAGCTTTGGCATGGTAAGCACCGACTATTAGTTGCTTTAAAGTTTTGATTTACAAGTGTTATGTTTAAATACTAAAGATGACTTGGTAAATTCTAGATCCTAAATCAGGAATTGGTCTATTTTTCTTGGTTATTAAATGGCACGTAGTAGAGCGTATGTTATATATAATAAAAAGGATCAATGTGTTCAAGAATCTATTCATGTTTCTTTTGATGAATCTAATCCGTTTGTTGTTAAGAAATATGTTGAAGATGATAATGAGTTAGTAATAGTTGTGAGATGGAAAACATACAGCGGCTGAGAATCCCAGAAAATTAAGCCTCCAAAGCACCTATTGAGGAGCTCACGAGGAGGAAGATAAACCTCAAGATGTGAGCGATTGCCCATGGTAGGACACGTGATGATCTCTGCAGCTACGAGAATAGTAAGAATCATCCTCAGAGCCTTATTATTGGTGATCCGTGAAAGGTGGCAGAAGCTACTGAAACAATTACATCGATAATGTTTACTGTTCCTATGTCTACCGATTCATACCTTTAAATATTAAGCAAGCTCTAGATGATCCGAAATGGGTAATATCCATGCAGAAAGAACTTGAACAATTCCAAAGATGTAAACTGTGCATTTAGTTGAAAAACCTCATGATAGATCAAGAATTGGAACAAAATGGGTTTTTAAATAAACTTGATGAAACTGGTATTGTTTTAGTAAATAAAAGCAGACTTGTTCAAGGGTATAACCAAATCAAAGGGGTAGATTTTGATGAAACATCCGCCACTTGTTGCTAGATTAAGATCCGTCGTATAATCACCCAGCTTTTCTTAGTTATATAATTCCAATTCATGGATAGATGTTAAAGTGCTTTTCTAAATGGTTTCTGAAGAAAAGTTTTGTAAAAAACAACCCCGGGTTTGAGAGATGTAAAATATCTAATCATGTTTTAAATTGGATAAAGCCGCTTTACAGTTAAAAGCGAGCACGCAGAGGCAGTATGAAAGAATAAGCAAGCGTTTAATTATCATTGGTTTGTGAAGGGAAAGCTCGATTCTAAAGCTTTTCCTCAACGAAACCAGAACAAACTTATCTTATTGTGGTTCAAATCTATGTAGAGGATATTATTTTCGGTTCTACTAATGATATGTTGTGTGAGAATTCAAAATGATGAATGAGTTCGAGATATGAGTATGATGGGTGAGCTTAAGCCCCTTCTCGAACTCGAGTAAAGCAAATAGACGATAGGTATCTTTATATCCCAGTAAGTTTACCAAGGAGCTTATAAAAAGTTTACATGGTGGATGCAAAGGTGATATCTTGGCATGATAAGCGATGAAGGCTGAGACCAAGGATGAGCAGTGAAGCGTCAGTAAAGAGAATGGCGATATCGAGGTATGATCCGGTAGCCTTCTTTATCCTTCTTGTTTCGGGGTCTTGATATTATGTTTCTTTGTCTGTTTATGTGCTCGCAATCTTATTTCTATCTGACTTAAAAATTTGTTAAGCGTGCCCGTTATGTTAAAGGGAACCATTAGATTTTGGCACTTTTGGTCATGAGAGATAAAATTTGATCTAAATAGGATACTCGGATCACGGATTTTGCGGAATGCGTTAGATGGGAAGAGCACTAGTGGTACTTGTCACTTTCTAGGACCTTTGTCCCAACCTATTGAGTCACAGTAAAACCAAAATAGTGTAGGCTTGTCCGCGCGAGCCCAGAATATGTTGCGTGAGTAATTGTGTTAGCATAAATTTTGTGGGTGAAGCAGGACCTTAGAAGACTTTGGACTTAAGTTTGATTATATTCCGGTCCTTCTGAGAACAGTGCCGTTAATATTGCTAAGAATCCCGTTCGGCGCTCCACGGACCGAACCACATGGGAAATTCGCCATTCGTTTATTAGTGATCGTATTTCAAAAGGTAATATTAATCTAGAATTTGTAGGCACAAATGACCAACTAGCGGACATTTTCACTAAGCATTTACCAACGGATCAATATAATAAAATTAGAGACATTAGACTTGGTATGCTTGACTTTCTTGGCAACTTTAATGTTGTTTATATATTAAATTGACTGTATATTAGCCGCATGTCTTTGCGTGCTATGTGTTTATATGCTTTCGTTATGTATTGGGTCACTCTCGGAACATTCGGTGGCATATGCGGGACATTGGAAATGATCTAGGAAGTGTGTGGTTACTATCTTGGTTGGTTTGGTGATTCTAGCTTTGAAAGTTCGATTCTCGTCATGGTCGGAGAACATCGGGGAGCAACGTCGGGAGTTGCTAAGTCCCGACCTCGGGCTTTATTGTGGGATCCAGACCCGCCGGGGGTGTCAGGGACCGGTCGGGACCTCACAAGTCCCGATCACAAGACTACTCATAAGCCCAGTTGAATTTTAGGGTTTATTCTTGACCTCACTTTATGCCTCTCCTCTGACGCCAAAACCGCCATCTTCACACCCAAAATCAACCCTTTCCACCACAAATCAACATTCTTCTATCCCCAAACACCAAAATGGCACCAAAACTCAAAGAATCAAATAGCCGCGTGAGCCTCGATACGCGTCGAGGAGTTAACAGCTACGCGCCAGAGCTTTACGGTTCGTAGAGGATGGGCGAGGGTATTTATGAATGTTCTTTATTATGCTCCTTTGTGGAGCGGAGTTAAGCCATCTGAACTTGGGCCCAGAAATTGAATATCGAGGTGGAATTTCTACTTTCTACTACAAGTAAGTTTCGGGTCCATGAACCCTCTTGTTCTTTGGTTTAATAAGCATGTTGATTTTTCATATCAAGATAATCAGGAATGGTCTAGCAGGTAGAAATTTGAAATGTTTGTTTATGTATGGATAGAAAACTCAATTTAAACTAAACTGTTTTGAAAGGCAACTTTGAGTTAGCAGCGTGGGGTTTAGTGATTTTTATTTGCGGTATGAGTTTTAGGGGCGTTCCGTAGGTAATCTTCTTGAATTGAATATACGAACCACAATAGAGTGCATCGGCCTCGTCGGCTGGTGATGCGGCTTAGCAAGATCACTTCACGAGAGATGAGCGTTTTTCACCCAGCATCGAAAATTATTCTCGCGCGTCCGATAGCCCAGCGAGCCAGACTTACGGCTCCCAGAGTACATAGTTCTATACAAATTTATCCACCGCCCGGAAAATGACACCCTCTTTTGCTCATCAACTAAATTCGGCGTGCTGCAAAATATGATATCGACAAAACATCATAAGCTGGCAAATAGTTACCTTTATGTCGTATTGCGATGGGGGGTTAAATGCACTTTCCTACTGCTTATTGAGGATACCGGGGTCAAAGTCATTGGGGATACTACACTTCGGAGAATGGGGTTCATTCAGGAGGATGGTAGGCTTATGTGGTACACTAAGGAAAGAAAGAGCCGCTCATGAGCCTTGAGGAGAGAAGCGAGGTGGATTGGGGATCGGAAGAGTCAGACAGTGAGGATGATCATGCTGAAGTGAGGCCTAGACATTACATATTTGCCAATTTGAATTCATTAGAGAGGGTCAGGCAGTTGAAACAAGACTTTCACGTGGGCGAGGACTCGGTGCATAGGCATTGATGTGGGCGACCATCTGATATATTGGCGTTGTGAAAAATTCGAGTTCTTTGAGGCAGAAATAGTCATGACGAGGGCCGAGGACTTAGTCGTCTGGGTTCCATCTGGTGGCCACTTTGTCCCGGCATTGATATGCACTTAGAATTGTTTAGGAGAGAAAGGGAGAAATGCGTTTATCTTTATGTGCTCTTTGTGCTTTCGTTTTTCTTTACATGCTTAGTTGTTTTTTTGTGTTGGTTTATTCGTTTAGAGCTTAGGTTATCGGTTAATGTCGTTTTGATGCCTATATCTATTTTTGATAAGTGATTGCTTATGTTGAGGGGCTTATGCTTTGTGTTTTTCACTTTCCGTAAGGTAATTTGTTATCATAAAGAGGGAGTGTGTTGATCCACGGATGCTTGAGATACATGTTTGAAGATAACAAATTACCTGCTTTGATACTAACATCTTTTGATATCTTTAGTAGTCTGCGATCGAAGTAGATCGTCGGGCTCAAATTTCATGTGAGGGTCAAGGCCGTGATTGAAGATTCGAAGAAGACTTAACTTTTGTTTAATGCATTTTATGTAAGAAATCTACTTATCTTGTTGTTTTATGATTAGTGATTAAGCATGCATTTTTTAATATGTTTTGATTATTTAAAATGGTTTGAAAATAATGTGTGTGGAACTTGATTAGAACTTGAACTAAGCTTGAATTAGACCCAAATATGAATGTGTAGGCGTAAAGGGTTGATTCACACATAATTAAAAGTCAAAATTAGGTTTTAAAAGCACTTGAATTTGTTGCAGCCATGAGAAAAAGAATCCATTAATTCGGGACTAGTTGGGACCAAAGGTAGGTCACTGAGACTTGTCAGTCCCTTCTGTGTCATGAGGCGGGAGGTGGGACTTCTTGACCTCCGACTAGGTCGATCTGGGGTTTCGGACAATCTTCGAAGTTTATAAAAACCGCACCAAGCCACGTTTAACCTTTTGCATAGTGCAGAATTTTTTATACTTTTCAAAGCTAAAAGGCATTCTTAATCTCTCATTCAACTTGATAGCTTAGAGATTTCATAGCTTGTGTTTTCAAATTCATCTACTATTATATTAGTCATTGAAATCTGGGTGGTGACTTGGTTCTTGTCGGGAGATTAAAGTCGAGAAATACGAAAAGTGGGACTTTGGGTTTCTAGCATAAGGTTGCTGAAAGGAATTTCACCACCATATTTGTGGAGTTGTGGGTAGTTTACCTCGCTGATCGGGAAGCGTTCTTGTGATTTATCCTCGTGTTTAGGAGGGTTTGGAGGCGGTTTATCCTCGTGGCTCGGGGCGTGCTTGATTTATTTAGAAATGTTTGAACCTTGGGTTTAGACGGCGTAATGCGTCGCCACTTATTACGATAGTCTCTTGTCAAGCTTGAAGCCTCGGCCATCAACTTCTTTCATGAAGAGCAGAGTGCTATTGACTTACATATTTAGGCATTTGTACGTGGCGGACATTCGTTTCCATGTGTTTGCTCGTGGGCGTATTTATATACGAAATTCGTCCCAGTACCTTTTGAGGAATTCAGCTTCACAATGTCACCCTAAGTTGTCCTAGATTGAATGTTCCTATATGTTTTGTCTAAAAACATAGCGTTGGACTCACTCCTGATTAAATGAAGACGATCCGCGTCACAGACTTTGTATCTCCCAGGGCTTCATGCTCTCGAGTTCCCCGTCTTGTTTTCTTCCTCAGCGATAGAGCATGGGAAGATAGACATAAATTTTGCCTTCATCAATTCTCATGGATGAGGGTCTTTTTGTACTTGTTGAGCTAGGATGGTAGCCTGGCTGGTATAGATTCCTCTTGTGCCGGGCACCGACCCGCCGAGTGTTATTGATCTTCGTACTCGTGCGCCTCTTTGTGAGGTGGCGGTCATTCCACAACTTGTGGCTCGTGAATGTATTTATACAATGGGTCATATTGCTTGAGGGAAATTTTCCAAATGCCGTTTGGGTGGCCGTCAGCACGAGTATTTCCGGTTTGTTAAATGCAGCGTAGCGTTGAACTTCTAGTTCTACTGCTCACCACAGTAAATACTTATTTTCGGATACGTGTCTTCAAATTCACGCACCACTTCTCTCCCGTTTGCAACGTTTTTGCGTAATGATATCTATGGGAGAGTGGCCATGAACAACTCGCTTCATTGCCTTCCAGAATGAAGGTCTTGTGCTTTCTTGAAATTTTGGGAAGGTACCACTTGCTTGAGAGTGTGTGCTTGTTTCTACATGTTGAAACATAGGCGAGAAGTTTCTTAACTTTCCTCGGCCCGATTCTTTCACGGTCTAGGAGTGCGTCCTCAGTGTCTGTCAGAAACCAATTTCTTCGACTTGGGTTGTGGCTCTTTACATTTGCCTTTCAGCATCCCCGAAAGGCGATTTTCTCTCTTAGTTTTCTTAGCAGGGTTAGGCCGTTTCCAGTGAGGAATCTTGAGGCGTCTTTGCCTCACGTATTTGATTTGTGGGCGCTTAACTGCCTCAACCTCTACTATGTAGTGGTTTGTCGCCTCTTGATCGAGAATACGTGAGTGGTGGTTTTGATGTATAACCAAGGCTTAGGTATTGGTTGAGCTCTTGTGGACCCAATCCCATACACTCGTCGTGTTTGGAGTGCCGTTTAATCCATGTATTTGGTTGCTTCGACCTCGGTAGTTGTCCCATAGCTTTGTCCTTAGCGGGATCATAGCCAACCTTTAGCCAGGGAGATCATAAGCTTTTGGACCCATAGTTCAGTACTCTATTTTGGAGTCCCTTTATTTGGGTGTCATAAAACCTTTAAGGGGTAGCGTCGCGCTTGTCCCGGGTTAGTGAGGAGTAGAGTGAGCCTTTAGGAATGCTTGAACTAGCTATTTCCTACTTGCTTCTTGTGGCCCAAAGGAAACTTGAGATGTTGGAGAGTACACAGGGGCGCCTTTGGCCCTTCCCTCTTTGTTAAGGACTTTCCACTTTTCTTGTAGTATTTAGCGTCAATGAGGTAGGATGCTTCTACTACGAAGCAGTTTTTCGTCTTGCTTTGACTTTTTCTCCGTCCACGTCTTTCTGGTAACTTCATCTTGGTGAAGTGTAGAGAACAGCTGACCCTCTTTATGGATCCAAAGGTCTTCCTAGTAGGATGACCTTCATGCCATATTGGCATCATCATATGAAACCAAGGCGTGATTTTACAGTTCCCCTATGCCCCAGTCTGGAACTTAGTTTTTGACGTTCGACTCACAGCATGGTTAAAACCTTGAATTACAATGCGGAACATTGTAAGTCTTGATTAGGGGATGCTGGCAACTTTAATATGCGGAATAGTGGGATATTTACAATTGATTTTCCATCTACCCACGGCCGTGCCTTATCCGACTTTACGTTTTATATAACTTTTGTGTAGAGTGGTTGACCACGTAGAGTGGTTTGTTATGGTGCATCTTGTGGTAGGTCTCCATCGATGAATGTGATGGCGAGAAGTGCGGAGGCTCTGAAGCATGTCGTCACCGCGAAAATGCTTCTCTGATTAGTTGAGTTGTGATCAACTTGACACATACATGGAGCAACATTAGTCTTGATCGTCGAGTAATCGGCCCGTAACCGGGGGGATGAGCTTGCTGCTCACGAGAATCCAACAGTGCCTTATGACTTGATGGTGGACGATAAGGTGAGGTTAATGTGGTTGGAAGATACTTTATCTTCTTCCAAGGCAATTGTTGTTGGACTACGAGTCCGTACACGCTTATTTTAATGATGACTTAAACATTGATTCTTATCCCAGCATGTGTCTTGAGTGATTTAATTCATGAGTATGTTAGAAAGGTGCTTGTCGGACATAAAGTTGACATTGATATCAAACAAGCATAATATCAAGGCATTGAAACGATGAAGAGAAATGTCATGAGCTTGGTGATTTTACGTGCGAAATATGAGTATGGTGAGATGAAGAAGAATCAACCGTCTGAAGCTTGAAGTGAAGAATGGCGGAGTAGAAGAAGAGAAGATCGTTTAATCTCTAGGTCATGAAAGGACCAAGAGAAAAGTTCCACGAATAATCAAGATCGGAAGAGAGCGAGTCTTGGATGCAATCCAAAGATTAGGTAAAAGTTGTGGCTTGAATCTTACTTTACTTTGCTCGCTATCTTGATTGAAGTTCTATTTAGAATATTTTTCAAATCATTTTTTACTAAAAAGATCTTAACCGTTTCAATATTTTTAAGAATGTTTGTCAAAAATATTTTGAAAATCTTAATGTGTATAAAATTGGGGTTTGAATTCATTTATTAAAGGGTTGAAAATATCTTTCCAACGCTTTTTGAATACGTCTAAATGGGCCTACTCTTGAAAACGGAAATACGATTTTAAATTTTACATGGCCCTTAATCGAGGACCCGAAAATCGAGACCGAGTCTTGATGAGGTCTCGATGACCTGAAGCATTTTTTGCTGTTTTCTCTGTTTAGACCCCATCGAGACATAGCCTCTCGATGAGGTCTCGATAAGGTGTGTCAAAGCGTGGCGTTTTTTGTCCGTTTTAACTCGTTTCGCCCCGCTAAATACCGTCTTCCAAACTCTTCCCCAACTTTTCCCAAACAATTCTAAATATTTTTATACTCATTTCTCATCTTTAAAACACCAAATCTCTCAAACACATGAGCTTTAATTGTGATTTATCAAAGAGAGTGAGTTTGGTTTGTGCTAAACTTTGAAATGAGAAATGGGAAACTAAAGAGCATTCAAGGTGTTTGATGAAATGCTCAAATGGGAAGTTCAAAACTTAGTCTCTTATCTACTCAACAGGGAGTTGAACAAGCTTTTAATGTATTATCTACTCAATGTAAGGACTATAAATTGTGCCAAAATTATAATCCCTGTGTAGCTCGTTAGGCAATTTAGATAAGGATAAAATAGCGATCTGATACATAAAGAGATGTCCGTTAAGTTAGGATTTGTTGCCCGTACTGGGGAAAGGCGAGGGTCGAGGTGTTTGTGAGGCTTACTCAGAAGCTAGGAATCAGTAGATTTCCATAGTGTTGAGGCTAATTAATAAAACAATGGACATAGAGTGCTCGAGGTAGAGGGTTAATCTCGAGCAGTTGGAGTTGAAATCACAGGTTTGAGGCTTGGGTTCTAACGAGGGAGTTAGGGTTGAAATCGCAATTCCTTAGTTCTTAGTGGTGTATTAACGAGAGTTATGAGCTAAGAGTTATAAGTTGGTTGGGCTTCACCCCGACATTTGAAGAAAGCGCCATCTGAGTGGATTAGTGAAAGCCTAAGGTGAGGGCAGGTGGGGGATGTAGATTAGCGAACCATTGAAAACACCGTGTGAGTTTGCATCTTCTTTCTCTTTACTTTATTACATATTATACTATATACTAGAATTGCTAGGATTTGATTATACTAGTTTCTCACGCTTATTGAATATGTCGGCATATAATTAAATTATTGTATTAAATTGATATATCGAGTTTAATCGAGCTAAAATAGAATATCCTATGTTGATCTTAATTGATATTCATGATTAGGATAGTTTGATTTGATCAATGAACTTAATTGGTATATTCCGCACTAGTCAAATCATAATTAAACTTGCTATCAAGAATATCTTAAAAGCTACTTTAGTATATCATGTCTTGCTGAATTGTGGTATGTTTAATGATTGCTAGGATTGATCGATAGTGTGAATGGACTTAATCGTATTATGCATGAATAGACTTAATGTTAATATTGATCAAAATGATTTTCGGATGTTTATTGCCACCTTAATGATTGTTAGATCGTTTTATTATTTAAATGCTTATCCCAGCGTTCGTTTGAGGGGTGTTAATACTACTTTGGCTTTTATTCGACATTTGTTTTACAAATTGCTAAAGTCATTAACGGTGAAAACTTAGATTAAAGTTTGTATAAGTCAGCGGTCAACGACCTCTTAGTCATAATGCTTCCCCCCCCTACAGGTGTCATTATAGGCTAGCAATTGTTACCTTTCTTGAGATCAATTCTTGCTCTTTGAATATGAAGCATTTTTTCAATGGAATGCCACTAGTCTCTACCAGCTGATACTTCACGAAGTTGGGCTCCGTGCTTTAGTTTGCCTCCTCGAGGTCTCTTTGAATGCCTTGAGGTTCTATGAGCTTTGCTTTCAATGGCTCATCAAACATTGAGGGATAAATCGGGCTGAGGAAGGGATACTCATGTCTTGCGTCTACAATAAGTGTGGGGCGTTCATGCTTTCAAAGTCGAGCCTTCAACCTTCTTAGTTTTTGAATGAGAACTTGGTTGTTTTAAAACCCTCCATGTTCTTCTTTCTTTTCAATCTTAAAAGCATCCTTTGACTTCCGTGGATCGTATTTAGCCTTGCCAGTGAAGTTGCTTGGGGGTAAAGGGTATGATGTTCACTTTATTTGTAGCAATGTTGAGCTCCACGCCGTGAGCTCTTATTGTTAGGCTGCTCGAAAGGTTTTGGGAAGTCTTCCCTACATAATGTCTTCGAGGTCTCGGTAGCACCTTGAATACATGATGATGGTATTGACTTTGAGAGTGCATGCTGCATTCAGAGAGTTCGAATCCTCCGTGAGGTTGATTAAGTCTATAAGCGGCTTTTCTTTTATTTGTTTTGTAGCGATTAGCTCCATCGTACTAGCATATCCTCTTTCAGGACCTCCTTTCCAGTGAGCCCAAGCCCCATGCATGTAGGCGGGGGCTCGAGTTAGTGTACCGATTGACAATTTCCTTTGAGAGAGTGAGCGAGGAAGCTGTTTGACATTTAATCCCCGCACAGATTGACGTTATTGCGAGTATAACAAAGTGGCTATATGTTGTTTGGGTTCCTAGTTCCATCAAAGTGTTGGAACTTAGGTGGTGATAGCCTTTAGGCATTTTTAGTTGGTTTATCTGCGGGAGGTGTAGGGGGCTTTTAGGTAGGTGTATGAGAAGGTGACTTCGATGCTTCGTGACTCTTTTATTCCTTTTAGTATATGCCCCTAGCCATTATTGCTATTGGGAATCATTCATCTCTTTGGAATGATAGGAGTTTCTACTGCATTTCTTGTTGGTCCATGTGACGAACACTGAGGTCTGTGTGGGGAGGATAGATGGGGACGCCCGTCTAAGATTCTAGAGGTCATAGGCGCCTCTTTTTGTTTTTAAATGATTTGGTACTCTTTTTCCCCCGCTCTTGGTCGAAACTATCTTTCTTGAAATAAAGGCAATAGAGTCACATCTCTTGATGTTGCATTTTTGAAATAAGTTTTCTACCATCCCTATCAGTGCAACCATACATGCTTCTAAGGAGGCGATACCCGGTTATCATTCTTTGGTTACAGTATCTACATAAAGCTGACCCACATGAGCCAAACTTTCATTGCCCAGTCCACTAGTGGGTGTATTGGAGTGTAGAACCCCGCGCGGTTGCTTGAGTTTTCCGACACTTGTCCGTTGGAGTCCTCAAATATGTGTTGAGAAGTTTCATCAGCGGCGATATGTGCTAGAGCTAGCTTCTCTTGTTGTGAAGCATTACTCTTACAGAGCTCGACAATATATTGCTTTGAGAGACTTCGGTAGGGTCGAAAAGGCGTCCCAGCCAGTCCGTGTATTTAACGGACTGCCTTGTGGTGACTTCTTCTCCTTGTAGTATCCTTTGATACATGGAGGGAGTTGAGATAGCCCATTTGGAAACATCTCGGTTGTCGATGAGTGGCCGAAGGGTGATTGACAGTCCACCGGACGTGCAGCATCTGCATGTCTGGGATAAAGAATTTTATTATTTATTTAAAAAAGGGTACAAAATAAAACCGCTATAGGGAAAAATTCCTCGATCTACGGGTTTTATCAAATCGAAAGGATGTTGTCAAACTATGATTCACTAAGCATTTCTTGTGATTTGTGAGATGTACGGCTTCTTGAAGCTTATTTAGAGTTGATAAGAGCTTGATATGAGCTCGGTTTGATTTAAAGCAACGAGCTTAATTTGACTTGATTTGATTTGATTTGAATTTGATTTGGATAGGAAGCTCTATGAAAATTTGGATGTAATGTCTGGTCTTGTGGACTTGGTAGTGCGGACACGGATATGGTCGAGCAGGATCACTTGTAACAACGTATTTTTGTATTTGGTTGTCTGGACTTGATCACTTGGATCTTGGACTTGATCTCCGATGCATATTAAACTTGATGGACTTACTTTAGTGTCTTGCGGTATAGGACTGGATTTAGAACTTCACCTTTTATGTCGTCGGACTTGGGATATGTCGAAATTAGGTAATGTAGTTGAATGAACTCTAGCTTCTTGTAGGACTTAGTGTTGGAAATCAGTATTTTGATTTCCACATAAATTATACCCCGTTCACGACAATTGTTGTAATAATTCATTTACTAGTTTTAGTTAAATGAGATTACTCCAAACTAAGTGTTAATAGTATTAATTACAAATTTACTAAAATGGAACTCACGATAATATCGGGGTTATGTCACGTTGCTAGATCAGCATGCGTAACCGATATAATAATCATAATGGTCAATTATATTATTATACGACTAATATTATCTAAGCCTAGAAGATCACACACATACAATGACGTTGAATTCCATGTATGGAATTAAATTGAGATTGTTAAATTGAGAGTTGATTGAAATCAACGAGATACCCAGTCGAGAGTTTTACACTGATAATGTAAAACACAAATTGGACAAAACCGAATCAATTGAATTGCTATTTGTATTGATGGTTTAGAGAAGGAAGCTGGCCCAGTAACTTGTTAAAGTTACTCCTTTCGTTTATTAATAAGTTAGTTAACGAAGCAAGTTAACTATTTATCAAGCGAGTATTTATTCGGGCCAAAACTAAGAGGACTATAGGGGAAAAAGATGAAATGAAAAAACCTAAAATTTCATTTCATCCCTCTCCCAAAGATTTTGGCCGCCCCTCCTACTGCTCACTTTGGGTTTGAGTCAAAGTTTTGACTCAAATTCTTGTCAATCGCTCGTAGATTCTAGCAAGTCCAATCGGCATTGATTCAACCGCTCTTGGTGTGGACTAACTGGAGGCATTTCGCTCAGCTGTAGCGGGGATTCAGCAGGAGGATTCGAGGAGATTAAGAAAGTTCATCATTTCAGTACACGTTTGTAGGTACTCTCGTGATAAATGCGTGTATGAATTATATCGTGTATGTTTACGTAATTTGTTATTATGCATTTTTTTCGATCTTGGTTGCATTTGTTTATATTTATTTGTAAGACGAGTTGCAATTTTGATAGTGGTATCGGAAACGTGTTTTAAGTTGTATAATTTTGATTATATTTATATATAATATGTTATATAAACACATTTTTATATCGAATTTCATATTATATATTGTTGACCATGAATATATGTTATGAAAATTGATTCATGAATAAATATATGTATTTTATATAGTTTCGAGTTAAATGCATATTATTAATTTTTGATTATTTGAATTTAGATTTGTATTTAAATGAATTGAAAGGGTTTTAAAATATATTTGATTAAAATCTAAAGTTTTATTGGATTTGAGATATTTAAAATGTTCCTGAAATTCCATCAATTTTCATACGCATTCAAGAGAGACGAGAAGTATTTACGAAAATTTCATAATTTTTAGACTATTTAATATAGAAACAATTTTGTGATTTACAGAATATTTATTGTATAATTAATTTTTTGTAAATTTTTTTACAAAATTCTAATTAGCGTGTCTGAAAATTGTGTGAAATGTAAAGGTAAAAATTTCCAGAACATTTTTTGGATATATTTAAGGCCTTGAATAGATTTTTTCCAAAACATTTAGATTAAACCAAAAAAAAATTAAATTTTTTGGCAGAAATGAAGGTGCGGCATGCGGCCTCGAGCGCGTCCGGTAATAGCGGGGACATTCCGGCCACCGTTAAACGCGTCTCACAAACGGACGATCGGTAGTCAGCGTAATAAGCCCCAGGGCAGCGAGGCGGTCGTCGTCGCGTTAACCGTCAGTTCGTTGTTACAAAACCTAATCCGTTTTAAAATTATCAATTTAGGTTTTTTTTGTCTATTTATTATCATTATTGCTATGATAATTGTTATTAACAATAATTTTAATGATAATAAGTTTGAATTGAAATAATCGTTTCATTATTTATCCTTTTATAAATATATTTATTTGAGAATATAATCATAGTAACAATCTCGTTAAAATATAAATATGTTTAGATAAAAACTTACTAGTTTTATCTTATTATATTTATGAAATGATTATTAATAATAATTATTTTATTGTATAAATGAAATAGTTATTCTAATAACTAATCAGACACAAAATATATATATATATATATGTTTATTAATGCATTGTAATAATATATATATTTCATGAATATAATTATGAGAATCAATTTTGAATTAATTTTCTATCACATTTAAATTGTATATTTATGTGATTGATTTTTTATTTGTATAATCAAAATGAAAGAAAGTTTCTATATGATTGTTAATCATGTATTTGAAATTTGAATTGATTGAGAAGTTTTATCTCAACCTCATAATTAGTGTTTATTGCATTTTATTATATAATTGATTGCGTGTTTATTGCATATTAAGTACATATTTATTATGTATTAATGACGTATTTATTTCATACTTAATAGCATTAAAACTTCATTTTAAATGACATTAAATGAAATTAAGATTTAATCCGTAACATTTAATATATATTAAATGCATAATTTATGTGTTTCAATTTTATTATATATTGTAAATAGATGAAATGAATATATTGATATAATGCAAAATCGTATTTTTGAAATCGGTATCGATAGTTTATCACATTTATTTTATTTGCTTTGAGTCGTTTTATTTTATTTATTTATTTAACCTTTGACATGTGTCTTCTTGAATTAAGTTAGTAAATAAATGTACAAGTATGGAGGAGCTACATTGAGATGGCGTCTGCGTATCGACTGGAAGTTTTCAAAGTTGAAGAATCTGGTGCCTTTGATAAATTATTTGTAATAGGTTTATTATTTATTATTTTTTTGGGTCATATCTTATACTCTGTAAATGTATTATTTGTTTTATTTTCATGATGTGCGATTACTTGAGTATGTGCTATATAATATGTTAAATAATTAATCAAATAGTATGAATCTGACATAAAATTTAGGCACTTTCATTATCAAATAAATTTTAAAGTTGTGGAAACTTATCCACGATCACCGAGGCTATTGTGATGGCGGGTGTCTTGGTATACGTGGCCAGTATGGCAATGGATGGTAGGTGATTTCCCGCTAACGTTGTGGGGAACTGCGGATGATCATTCAGTAATAAGTTGGTTTGGTGGTGAACTTGGCAATTGTGATTTCACTAACATTTGTGGGCTGTTGATACACGTGTTATGTAACATCTTGTAGGCATGCTAATGCTTAAGCGAAAGTTATATGGAGTATTTTACATAATTGGTTAGTTAACCTCTTTCTTTATGTTGGCTTTTCAAAATATATGCAACATTGTCGTTTGAAATTTCAATATAATGGAGTCTTGCGTACTAATACATTTGTAGAGATTTTGAGTATTGGTATTTTTACAATTTATTTTATAAGTGTTTGACATGATAGGTGCTAAGCATTTAGCCGTTTACATGCTTATTCTTGTAGAATTAAAATGATTGCCTAATCCATCTAGAAACTCGCTTCGGGCTACATGAGAAGTAGAGAAAGCTCAACAACTCAAATTTTGATGGCTGATGCCGAGAAAAAGGGATTAACCTCTCAAGCGAGGAGAGAGCAGTATATGTTGAACAAGGGTCCGACGAGAGCCAAATGGCCTTTGCCACCCGATAAGGAAAGGGAAGCCTACAAAAAGCACAAGTCTAATGTTGTAGATGTCAATGTCTTAGCTAACTGTAATATGGAACTTACATTCCCAGAGCTGATTATGATAAGGTGAAAGCATATGACATGTACCAGCGACTAACTTGATGAGTTATTCGAAAGGAAGCTAGAAGCTTGAGAGATATGACATTATGCATGCTCGTTATTAGCAAGGTGGGGAAATGGATAGCCCAGCGTATCACATTAAAATGATAGGTTTGGTGAGCGACTCAATATCTTAGATGCAGTGTTTGAAAGAACTACGCCAAACCTTATCCTAAAGTCTTCCCGGAGAAGTTCTCTGAGTTTGTGATGAACAGCGTAAATAAGTTTGGAATTCTCTACCAAAAAGCAGGCGCGCCAGATGATCACGAATCACGAGGAACAAATGCAGGAAGACTAAACTCCTACTTCTTCTGTTTTGGTGGTCCAAAACAAAAGGAAATTTAAGAAGTACAATGGTAAGGCTAAAGGTTCGAAAACCTAAGGTTGCAGAATCTGCAGGCGAGGCAATGAGAAAGGAGGACAAGTGCAATTTACTATGGGATCAACGAGGTCACTTTGAAGTGACACACCAAAAGAGAAGTACAGAAATATGAAGAATGGTCTAAACGACCACTCAACCTCACAGTATATATGTATATATATGTTGGCTGAAATTTTGTATAACTTTTAAATGCTACTTAGTAGGTGCTTGTATTATTGTAGTTCTTATATTTGTCCTGATGTGCGGGAACTTCTGAGGGGAGTAGAAATGACTCGAAATAATGAGATGGATCGTAAAGGGCGATGTAGAAGTTAGAGAGGAAATACAGTAGTAGGATCCATCAGTTTGAATTTTGCCTCCGGGCCGTGTTTCTAAATTTAAACAATGTTTCACTACGCTGGCCGTATAGCGGGGAATATTACTACTTTCTTATGGTATTTTTGAATAATGAAGGGTTTTCCTTCCGTTTCAAAAGGAGATCCCAATGCATTTAGGGTCTCTATAAGAAATGTGTGATATAAAGTAATACATTTCTCCAAGATGTCTGAACTCTCTAGGCAACGCCAATTGAGAACGTTGATAGAAGCGCAGGCCCCAACGGCTTAAAGCTTACATATCTATGGCATTCTGAGGAGCCGTCCTTATAAGCGAGTACGTATCAAGGGAACTTCACTTGGGAGGTGGAATACTTGAAGGTTTAGTTATGGATCATACGATAAGTATGAATCTTGCCTCTTTAGGCGGGGATGACCAAATGCATACTTGATTGGATCTGATGAAAGCGGATGTTTATTCAGGGATCATACGACGATGTATGCTTGGGCCAATGAACACATCTGCTGCGAGATAGTTCACGGTGCTAATTACGCTTGCGATGATTACGATTAAATGTGGTTATGTGTGTTGATGAAACACAAACATGAATCCTTCAAGAAAATTCATGATAAAGTAAAGAACCAATTGAGCAGGGCTATAAAGATTGGCACTTATAGGGGAGAAGAATATTTAATTCAAAGGGGTTTGATACTCATCGATAGATGCTACTTTATTGGTTATCCGAAGGATACCGTTGCCAATTTACTACTTCTACGGAAACACGAAAACAAGTTTTCTTTGCGGATCAGAAGCATTCATGAAAAGGAATATGCATCCCAGAGGCTAAGGTAGAAGTGTTCATCTTGAGAGCTTCGAGATGATGAAGCGGCTTGTCAGTACACCTGGTGTAAGCCACGATTGACACCAAAATTAGAATCTTCTTGGTAGGGCCGATTCTTGATTCACGAGGAGTTGTGAAGAGGAAACCAACCCTTAGGAGACAGTGGAAGGGTCGTCAAAGACGGACAGGTGGTATGGCCATTTTTGAAAATGGCGAGCCCACCTCTCTTACGAGGGAGGCAATGAGTAGCAAAGATCTTTGATAAATGGCTATGGCTGACTCGAGATGAATTCTATGTACCAAAATAAGGTTTGGATGTAAGTAGTACATTCGGTTAAAACTCGAGTAAAAGAAAGTCGTGGAGTGTTCGCTGTGGCCTTGTAGCATAGTTGCTTTTATGACTAGAGATCACGTGATAAAGGGTATACTAAAGTAATCGTCCAAGGGCAAATTAGGAGTGTTGGAAAT
This sequence comes from Lithospermum erythrorhizon, assembly GCA_019722365.1. Classification (NCBI taxonomy): domain Eukaryota; kingdom Viridiplantae; phylum Streptophyta; class Magnoliopsida; order Boraginales; family Boraginaceae; genus Lithospermum; species Lithospermum erythrorhizon. The sequence goes on along the minus strand of JADFUC010000062.1, from coordinate 10,802 downwards.
CGAGTATTTCGATTTCCATAATTATGCCAAACAATTGTTATAACAATTCATTTACTAGTTTTATTAAAATGAGATTCTTTCCTTTGAAAGCCCAAGTGTTGATAAGTTGTAATTATAAATTTTAAAATGGAACTTCACGATAACGTCGGCCCAGTTGCTTGCGATTGCTAGATCTCTGCATAACCGATAATAATCATAATGGTCAATTATATTATTATGCGGTAATATCGAGCCCAAAGATCCATAGCATCTGATGACCTTGAATTATATTCCATGTATGGAATTAAATGAATTATTAAGGTAGGGCGATTCCGAATCAACGAGATACTGTCGAGAGTTTTACATTGATAATGTAAAAGCATAAAATTAGAAAACAAATCAGTAAATTATTCATTTGATTGATGGTTTAACGAGCTTATTATTAACTGTTAATTACTTACTAGTTTAGTAATAAATTTAATTTACTTGAACACTTGAGTTGACTTCAATATTTATCAGCAATTGAGCTATTAGGCCGAAACCAAATTCATACTAGAGAAAATGATTAAATAGAAGAAAACCTAAAATTTCATTTCATCCTCCCCCAAAAGATTTCGGCCGCCCCGCCCTCCTTTTGGGTTTGGAGTCAAAGTTTTATTTCGAATTCTTAATCGATTAACTCGTAGATTCTATGATTAATCGTGGTCAACCCGCTCTTGGTGTGGACTAACTCGCTTCATGAGGAGTCTCTTTGAGGGTTCTTGGAGGATTGGGAGATTGAAAGTTCCATCATTTCATTTACTTTGTGATACTACGTGATAAATACGTGTATGAATTATATCGTGTATGTTTTTAAATTCGTTATTATATGTTTTTTGAATCATAGTTTGAATTTGTATATTTATCATGAATACTTAGTAGTTGTGTGATTTGGGATAGAACTCAGAGCCTGGGTTATGGGTGATGTGATCGATGTTTTTGAAGCCAATACGCTTCTTTGCTTTAACGACTTGTTAGTAGAGGACAGTGAGATTTTGCCTTGACTGTGGTAGTCTCAATATGAAGGTGGGAGACGTCAGGTATGTCTTCTGATCGCTCAGACGGGGGCACTTGCCAGGTATGTTTCTGTATGCGGAATCCAAGTATAGGAATTTGAATATTAGGTGCCATTCTATGTCGAAATTTGTTAAGATGAAACCCACAAGGAATTTTTAGTGTTCATATAAAATTTATGAATAAATAAGTTAGCATACCTTATTCACGAATATTAAAGTGTTCACGAGAGATACGTATCGCTCGTGATTTGCTTGTTATTTATCACGATAATTCTTTATTTTAGCGCCTATTTAGGTGTTTTAGTGTTCTAACAGTGGTTTAGATTCAACTCGGAGAATTTAAAGTGTCCTCTATATTTTCTAAATTGTTTTTGTTATATTTACTACGAATGAGGAATTGTGTATGATTTTGAAAATAAAGGGCATATTCATGAAACTTACACACATGGTAGCCGAATACTAACTTGATTAGTTGGTTTTATTTCAGGGATGGATCACGATCTTACTTGTGAGTTTTGAGATGATAAGAGCTATCGGATATTTAATAAACTAAAAAATATTTTAATATTTTGTTTGAGAATCAAGGCAACAAATTTGGTGCGCCACCTTTTCCAATTCATTGGTAACAAATTAGCCTAATCCATATTATTTTAATGGAGTTAGCCGCATTTTGAGCCCGTTTGTTCGAGAGAAAATTCGAATTGTATTTGGGTTTTCACCTCCGATTTATTATTTAAAATTTGAGATTTAGGAAGCGCTATTTTGAGTTTAAAATTAGGTTTAATTAATATAAAACATATTATAACTTCAATTAATTTGGGGCTTAATTCAGGAGACAATACCCATTCGTCTGAGGGTTTCATTAAATTTAATGTTAAATTACAGAAGACCCAGCCGTGGCATTTTAGATTTAGTGGCTTGATTTAATTAATTTGTTAAAAATTAAATTAATTCATTTATTATTTTTCCTTTATGCATTATAAGTTTAGGGTGTCCGTTTTGTGAATTTTGTTTATGTGTTTTGTAAATTATACAGCGGATTGATATATGGATAATAAATATTTAGTGCTATGATTTGAGTTATTTTATTTTATTTAGTTATTGTAAAATGATTTTGCTAATGATCAGCAGAAAATCGAAGCCATTGTCTGAACAGTTCTTTGGGAAATAAACCATTTTAGAAGTGTGTAGACGCTGAAATAGAGGCAATGCAAAATATGGTTTGACCCGTGAGGTTGAAGCCCAAATCGCCGAGATCTATTTCTTTACTACCGAGTTTTTGGTGAATGAGACCCATTAATTAAGTTTATTTAGTTTATACTTAGGTAGAAACTCTTCATGATTTGGCAAAACATTCTTGTTTGAAATAAAATAAGCCTTATTATATTTATTGCGTCCAGTGCTGGCACCGTCCAAGTACTTTTTTTTTAATAGTGATTGAACTATGACTTTTTTGATGAAAAATTATATAAGCCAATGTAAAAGTTTATCAGTTTGTCTATTCATGTCAATGAATAAAACTTTATAATGTGGAGATTCATCCAACTTTGATTTGGAATAAAATTATAAATTAATAATAAAGTATATCGAAATATATACTACATCTTGATATATTTTTTCGTTCAAAATAATATAATACATTAAATTTGTTTATTCAAAATAAATAAAAATCAACTATTTAAATTTTAAAATGTGATATTAATCTTTTAAGAATGAAAGAGGTATTTAAAAGAATCTTGATAAATTTTTTGTCTAAAATTATATGTGAAGTAGTATTTTAAGACCATTCGTGATTCATGTGGAAGGGTAGCAGTTATTGTCCTTAGGTTGCGGGCGGTATGGATATATTAAAGAAATCAATTCTCATCACCCCAATATAATCATTCAATGAATTGTCCTGTAATAGAATTTCAATTACATAATAACAAGAAGGATATTTTTGAATTAATGATAAGGTAATTGAAAATAATATTTATTCTAGTTCAAGAAATATAAAACATAACTGATATTCAAGAATTTGAGCCATTTTCATAATTTTTGTTACTAGTTACAAATATTGAGTCATTTTCCTTATGTTTCATTATATCTAAGAATTAGATAAAAAATAAAAATAAAACTTTGACTATTTAAATCTTCTTTCTAGATCTAATTAAGTTTTTTGGTAGATGAAAATGTATTGGAGACTACTCCACCATATAAAATGAATGAAGGCTTTCGTTCTCACCAGTGTTGCCCGTCAAAGTATTTATATATACTCTCACTTGGCTGGTTATAATAATATAATTCCCCAATCAGGTTTCCATTATAACTGGGAAGATAGTTGGAACGTAATTTGAGATCACTGCTGCTGGAGATGTGTGTTTCATGAATTCTTTGCGAAAGGGCCTCATGATTTGCCATGTCTCCTGTCAAGTTCATGGTTGGCAGATTTTACTTGAAGGCAGATAGGGGAAAGTTACAGAAACTCTATTGTTGTTGGAAATTCATCCTAGGTAATAAGCACACACTCGTTAGGCTCTAATAATGTTGGAAAATGAATGCAAATTTAGTAATTAAATGTATCGTATTGGAAGATAGGTGGGCAGACTTTATATAGTTCGGTACGTTTTAGTTAATGAGTAAATGTATGTACCAAATGATAATACTAAATCAGTGCATGAGAGGTGCAGTCTAAGTGTAACCACATCTTGGGATGTAATATAAAGCGTTAAGTACTGGGGGCCTTGGGAATTAGTGGATCTTCACTTTAGTGCAAGCCTCTTAAGTCAAAATATAATGGATATCTTTAAGAAGAAGATGAAGCCGATGGAACAATTGATAAGTACAAAGGTAGAACAATCCTTACATGTGTCGACAAAAGGAGGGACTAGACTATTTTGATAACTAACTATAGGATTACTTTCGAATTACATCGTCGTGTGATATTGGCAATTCTTTAGCTCTTGCTTGATTTGAGTCACCCTTGAGGATGGATGTCAAAGCATTTTAAATGGAGATTTAGATGAAAAAATTTATATGAAACACAGGCTGAAGGATTTAAAGTTCAGGAAAGGAGGCTAAAGTAGCGCTTAGACTTATAAACTCCTTTGCTGTGGCTTAAAACAAGCACCAAAGCAATGAAATTTGACATAACCGTATTCTTCGAATGGCTTCCAAAATAAATGAGTGTGATAAGTGTGTACATGTTTAAGGCTAGCGAGACATGGGTATAATAAATATTGTACTATATTTGATGGCATGCTGTTATTAAGACAATCACAAAATGATACAATCTACCAAAGACATCTTGAATGATAAATTTGACATGAAAGATATAGGACATCTGCGTCATTTTATGGCAACCCGTTAGAAAAAAATAAAATAAATTTCGATTAGGTGGGACCGGGAATAGTATAATTTTTGATGATGATATTATTCGTAAAAATTTTTTATCCGAATTTCATTTATAAATTTAGTAGTGTTTGTCATGGAAGAATTTTATCTGAATTAAGTTGGGAGATTTAAGTCACGATGGCGAATTAAGCAGAGCAAGTTCATTTTTACATAAATATCTTGCCTGACTTATCCTCCAGCGTCCCAGCAAAACCCAGTGTCATCTTCATCTTTGTTTTGGCGAAATATTCACCCTCCCCAAAAATTTCATTTCAGTTTCTCTTGATCGTCTAACAGAGAAACGAGATCGGTTTGGCAGCAGAGATATTGTTCTCACGTGATTCTCTTGAGTTAAGGTAAAATTTCGAAGTCTTCGAGATATTTGTAGGTTTTGACATAGTTGACTTTTAGTTGACTTTCATAATTGAAATTTTATGATAAATCTTAGTTGGTTATGGAGTTACGTGGCCATTTGGGTGATGAATTAAATTGATTTAGGGTCGTTTGAGGGCGTTATGGTAGATTTGACTTTTTAGGTTTCGGTTGACTTTTTATATGGATATTTTTATAAGACTTTAAATGTGTAGGAGGTTATATTGGGGACCTTATTATAAGTTATTATGATGTTAAATTGGTGATTTAAAAAATTGATTAAAGGGGTGTTATGTTGAAAAAAGTATAAATTCCAAGTTGAGTTATAATTGATATTTGAATTATAGATTGTTAGTATGAGCTTGATGATTAGTTAGAATAACTTATAAATCGATTTGTAATGAGAAATGATAAGATGGAATTTAGCGGGGAATCGATTGGGTTGTGTCCGATGGGATTATAATTCGATAGTTTATCAAAATCATGTTAAAATTTGTTTGGGGTAGTTCTAAAGAGTTAGTTATGTATCTTAAACGCCCGGTATAGTAGTGGGTCTTGATTACACTTTAAGGTGTTGTTTAGCGTTGATCGTGGAAAAAGAGCGAGTTACTTGATTGTTTTTTCGCGAAGGTTTTGCGATGGCCCAAGCAGTGAGTACTTATCTCATGGGTGTTACACCCAAGTACTTACTTTTAAATTATTAGCCAGACATGTTATTGTGATATGATTATGTGAGATGATATACATGTTATTATGATATGATTATGTGAGAATGATATACATATTATTATGATATGATTATGTAAGGAATGATATACATGTCGTTGTGTTATGATTAAATGAGATGATAACATAATTGTTATATGATTATGTGATTATGATACATGGCGTTGAAGATTGGCAAGAGGTAAATAATAGCTTGAACTCCTGACTTATTTGATTTACGTGGCCTTATGCGGCACTTGCCGTTTTTACCCCCACCGTGGCCTTGTCGTAACTTATGATTTCACAATGGCCTTGGTGGCGATTGTGTTTGACTTACGATTGTGAGATGTTTAGGCTGTGTGCTTGAATATTGGTTGGGAGTAAGTGGTAAGTTATTGAAGGTGATGGTTAGAGTTCATCACTGACTTGGTATGAGGTGACCATAGTTGGGATTAGTAGAGTTAATTTGACTCTCATTTCCTTGGAGACCATGTGGCCTTATTGGCCCACCTACTCCTTCTGGTTTGGCATATACTTCGGTATAAAATGGTGCCATATTTCTCTTTTTGATCGGCTTTCTTTGTGTGCGTTGCTTCGGTGTATTTTATCTTCTGGCCTTATCTTGATTATAAGAGCGGTATGACTCACGGTAAAAAAACAACATGGCCGGTGTATTGTACATACTACGGTATAGCGTCAGGTTTGACCTTATCTTCGGTATAAGGCGGTATGAGTCTTTTGATCACTTTCTTTGTGTTGCATTGTCGATGTATTTTTACTTCTACGATATAGCGTCTTATCTTGTGTATAAGTGCGGTGTGCAACATATACTTAGTGTGTGCTTAGAGCGGGTGCCTTGCTTAGTGTATGAAGTCGATGTTGCCCCATGCTTTGTGTATAAGTGCGGTGTGCGCCTACTTTGTGTGCCGTCTTGGTTTTGGCCTTATCTTTCTGAGGCCATAAGTCTTGGAAGGTGATTGTAGGTGGTCAGTTAAGGTGGGCAGTTGAGTATATAGCGTTAGAGGTATTGGTCTCTTTGGTGGGGATATAGAGATAGGAGGTTTGATGACTAGAGTTTTGAAATTAGAACAGTCTATTGATTTAACAAAATTGTGTGCTTCAACTGTATATCTTCTATGTATTATGTGATTTCTGCTATTTTTTAGAGTGATCTATGTATTTTATTCGTATTTGACTATTATATTGATGATTGACTCTTTTTCGGTATAGTAAGTTCACCCGTCATTAAATAAGCACCATGACTACCAGTGGCTAGGTGAGGCGTGAATTGGCGGAGGTCTCAGTCGATTTTGATTGTAATGGTGTTTTGATTGATCTTTTTTTTCCTTTTGAAACTTTAGCCTTCTCATTTGTTGTCATTTTGTATTGAGGATGCCGTGCGGTAATAAATGCATTTAGCAGCACTTGCCGGCGTTACTTTATTTTCGGATATGTTGTGTATATATATATGGGTTTGTAGCATGGTTTGATAGTTCTAATTTACTTGTTTTGATTTGAAACTTAAATTTGAATACATTTTTTGGATGACAGATTGTATTTTAAACTTCAGTCGTCCATCGGTTTGATAAATTGTTCCAATTTTTAATGACTCTCACCTCGGGGCGGCCGACCTGGGGTCGTTACATTTGGGGTAAAATCATGAGGAATCGATAAGGAATAGTCTTAGTCTCGGACTCATTTATGTTGGCCTGAAAATTCAAATAAAAGGTGATGAAGAAATGTCAAAAACCGTGGACATAGGTAAAACTGCTTGAGGAATAAAGGACAAAATTAAGCCCAGGTATGCTCTGAAATATGTGAGTAGTCTCGTGTATCTAATGAGTTAAACAAATCACGGTATTTTACTCGCTCACGTGAGCAAGTTGAGTAGATATACTAGTAATCTGAGTGGTGATCATTGGGAGAAGCCATGTCTGAGTGCTTAGATATTTGAGATATCTTTTAGGGGTATGAAATTTTTTGCATTATACAAGATATCAGGCATCGCCAGAAGGATCGTGATGACAATTATGGATATCGATGCTGAATTCGAAATCAACAAGTGGATATGTATTTAAGGGGTGGCGTCTCTTGAAATTCACCAATGACATGTCGCGGATCCGCTCTTGAATCGGAATTTTATAGCATTGGACAAATGTGGTGAAGAGGCAGAATGGTTACGCCTATTTCTTGAGGATTTCACGAATGGGAAAGACAGGTGCCGCCAATTTGCATACACATTGTGATAGTGATAAACAATTGAATGGACACCAAAAGTATATCTATAATGGTAAATCGACACATACGCCCGTGAACATAATACCATTAGGCAATTAATCTCCAGCGGAGTTATTACTATTATTGATTACATAAGATCAAAGAGATAAACATTGCGGATCCATTAACCAAAGAGGATTAAAATAAAGAACTGGTGCGAGAGAGAATTATCAAAAGGAATGGGATTGAAGCCCATCAGATAATATGGTTATGAAGGAAAACCCAACCTAGCTGACTGGAGATCCCAGGAACTAGGTTCAATGGGACAACCTAATTGTAATCATAGTTAAATCACTGTGGGGGTTTAACCACGCCGCTACATTCTCAGGTAGTACAGTATGCAGTAGGAGCAGGAGGATGAGTTTGCTCTTGTGAGCTCTCTTGGAAGGATCGAAGAGTCCCGTGGAAAGTATCATGAGTTTTCCATTGAGAGTGCCTATGTGAGCTAAGTGAGGCTGGCACCCCAAGGGAGAAGCTGGGGGAGGCCGTTTCTCGAGAAATCTCCTGGAACAGGGTGGTGTCCGTAGCCCAGGCCGGACACCTCCATGAAGCTGAGAGAGTATTGAATTGATATGATATGTCATTACTCAGTAAAAAAGAATACGGAGGAGGGCTTTTGAGTGTGCAAAACTGTGAGAAGGTTCAAGGGTCTTGGGCACACCTATTATTATGCAGAGTGTTGATAGTTGAAAGTTATCATTAAACTAAAACGAAATGTCAAAACTTTTCATTTAATTTTTGATTCATGTGGGGATTATTGAAAATGAGGTAAGGAAATTTAGTAAGTGAGAAAGCATGCAAATTAAATTTGGACCGGGCGATCCGGGAACCGGTCCGGAACCGGCCCGATCGACCCGGTCCGAAAGTCCATCCGAAAATGGACCGGATCCGGTCCGGATCCAAGATTCGATCCGGTATCCGAAACCGGATCCGGACGTGACCGAGCGGATCGGATCGATGCTGAACAAAACTTGTTGCGGTTTGGTGACGCCCCCCCCTCAAATTTACTAGCAACCTGCGTCTGCCATTTCTTCTTCCGAGGCGGGGTCGACGCTTGTCATGATTCGTCGATTATCCAGATTTATACCGATAGTAATAGTTAGTTTTCTTCTCCTTTAATTTTTAAATTGAAAATATAATATTTGTTCTTAGTTTAGTTTAATTCATGTAAATGAGTTTTTGAACACCAAACAGAAATTTAGGCCCGGACGAAATTTCGGTTTTGAGTATGTCCAGATAGTTTAATTCGAGGGAAATTTGGGCTGAAAACCTAGTCGAGTCTATCATTTGAGTTACAGTGTATCCGAGATTGAGCACTTAAAACCCCGAAATTTGAGCAGTTTATTTCGAGAAAATCAACGGAACCATAGCGATTGCAAGAAACCAATATTAAGCCGAACGTTCGAAATTATTCATTTCGGTTGGTTGTCATAAATATAAGCTGACGAGAGGTCCATTATGATATTCATCGTTTGAGAGTCCATTATCAGTATCATTAATTCCTAAATCCACAACCTAACTCTCATTCGTTCGTTTTTCATCTCTATATAGTTTGAATCCCCATCACTAATATATACCGAAATTTTTATATATGCAGAAGTTTCCTGCTTTCGCCGGTTGTAACATACGAAACTATGTCATATAAATTTGTTATCCCATTTAGTTAATTGTGATATAAGGCATATAATTTCACATTTTGTTTTGAGTCTAGGTTGACTTTTTAAGTTAACTATTATGATTTTTTAGTTTCTAAATGTTTGGTTTTGATTTGTAATAAGCAGTTAAGTATATTTGTTATCGTTTTGTGGTTAATTTTTTCTATTTTTAGGTTGGGTTTGAATCTAGGTTGACACTTAGGTTTGACTTTGACAGTGAATAAACTTTTAAAATCAGATTTTAGTTGTTAATATCATTGATGTAATTGTTATGTTGTTTTGATATTCGTTTGACTTTGGTTTGACTTTGGTTTAACAATAAAACCAATAATTACTTCGATTTTTTATCCTTATAGTTTGATAATGAACAGTTTTGGTTTCAATTAGGGTTTCAATTTGGGAAAAATTATTAATTAGGGTTTCAATTTGGGGAAAATTATTAATTAGGTTTTAATTTATAATTAGGGTTTTAATTTGAGATTAGGGTTTGATTTGGGGAAAATTATTAATTAGGGTTTTCCATTTGCTAATTCAATTAAACAATTTTGTAATTAGAGTTTCAATTAAGCGGGTTTGCTAATTAGGGTTTCAATTCATGATTTTGTAATTAGAGGTTTTAATTTTTGTAATTCAGTCCAAATAATTTTATAATTGAGTTTGATTATGAAATTAGGGTTTCAATTATGCAATTAGGGTTTCAATTTTGTAATTCAATTAAATAATTTTGTAATTACTGTTTTATTTAAGGCATTTAATTTGTAATTGAATTAAATATGGGTGCTTTCGTTTTGTTGAATCTTGGACCACATGCCCACTTTGAATTCGGATAAACGCCCTACGGACAATGATGAAATGGTATGGAATTAGAGATCTTCCATATCAATTTCAATTGAGGAATTGGGGATAAATTTGAGTTGGAGGTGGGTTGGTTTGAGGGAGTAATGAGGAGATTTTGATTTAAATGAGAGATGCCCACTGTTGAGGAATGAGAGGGATTCATGATCTGTAACAACGAAACTTCTTTGGTAGCAGCATGGTTTGGAATCATTTTAAACCTATTGTGATGCATGGTGGAAAAAAAGAAAAATAAATGTATTCGACTTGTGGTAAGACACACATGCGATCAAAATTTAAAGTCTGTGGCACATTTGATTAGGCATTTGGGGAGAGAGGAAATTGGCATGCCCGGTATTTAGACCACCAATCTTTCCCGAAAGAGGTTGCCCAATGTGGAATAAGTGATTCTAAATTTGTCTGATCCCATGCTTCACATTTACGAGAGGGATTACATTCTAAATTTTACATTTGATTTTACAAGGTAAAGCTCTTGGTACACTCATATGATTCTGCTTGCATGAATATCCTTTCATAATAGTTGAGCATAAAG
>JADFUC010002154.1:0-52461 GCA_019722365.1 Lithospermum erythrorhizon | reverse complement strand
TTAAGTTACGTATTGCTGTTTCTGACCCGCCAAAGTTCGCCGGAGCCGATTTTCCTATTCAGTATTGTAGTTCATTCGAGACTGAGAGCATATTTGAGCTTCTGCTGAGTTAATGGGAGCTGAGACTACATTTGCATTTTACATATTATATGCGGCGGAGCTCGAGATTGACGGAAAATGTACGTATCTTTTGGTGGTGGCCGACGTACACGCTGCATGGGATCACAGGACATCAAGCTTTCGCAGCTTTTCTCTTAGAGTGCACATGTCAGCCTTTAGAAAGAGAGCCGATCCAAATTAATCGCGACGAAATGTAAATGATCATGAGAAAGATTCAAATGGATCTATGTCGCCTACTTCCAAAGGTAAATGCCACTGAGAGGAAGAGGATCAGAGATTTAGTGGACGGAATGAATCGAGATCCGGCACTGCATTGTCACCAAGAGTTACGCAACTTCTTTCTATGAATTATCACCATGCCTTGCCAAGTACGGAGTCGCATGGAGTGTCAAGCTGGGAGAAAAAGCAGCCATGTGATGCCTCTAGGATGAGTGGTCAATCGTTCTCAATCTGTGGACGCTCATCAAGTAGCCAAGCAACTGCATGCTTAGAGCTCGCCTAGTGCCCTTTCTACTAATTCTCATTTAGTATCGCTGCTGCGTCTAGGTCTTTTAGTCGGATCGAGCATCTCGTAGACGCATCAAGTGGAGTGCGCATTTTCAATATCAGTGTTTCCAAGTGGTAGACTGGCCATAAAGCCGCTGAATGCCGGAAGAGAGTTGCGGTTTGTTATCACGTCGCTGCGGCGGCACATTGCTGGCATCAGTTCTGCAGGACAAAGCAGCTGGGGAGGAAGTATTAGCATATTTATTACTTCCAGCTGGCAGCCTTGTTATAGAGGCTATCAAGTAGTCGCGGAGGTCGATTCAAGAGTAGAGGAAATTTCGACGGAGTTGGAAATAGTCGTGGTAGTAAGCTTGCCGACTAGTCGACGTGCGCCGAACCTGTCGTGGTCGGATATTTGGCAGCTACTCAAAGGATTTGTTGCTATCTACTCACGTTGTCGATGGCGAAAGAGGGAGATCGACTCCAAGCAGAGGCGCATGTTGCGGAAAGAGTATGTTTCGATGTTTCGAAGAGTTTCTGCATTTCTCTGTGCGAGAGTGCTGAAATTTCCATAGAATTATTTCCTCGATACAACTGATTTCTATGTCACCCATGTAATGGCTCACAGAGTTGAAGGAGTCAAGACGCAATTGCAAGAATGGTTGATAAGTGGATCTGCTCGGCCAAGAAGTTCACCTCAGCGCCTCCCCGCGTGTTATTTGTCACAGCTAAGTGACGGATCTTTGAGGTTGTATCGATGGGGCAAATAATAAAGTAACAATTAAGAATCGATATTCCGCTTTGCTGTGATTGATGATCTGCTTTGACAATTGGCGGATGCCCGGTATTTTCTATATCGATTTGAAAGTTAGGTTACCATCAGCTTGAGGGATTAAGGAAGATGATATATCAAGTCGGCATTTAGAACAAAGAGCATGTGTACCATTGTGCCTCCCTGTGACGCCAAGCTGTCGATTTAACACCGCATCGCTTACGACCTTAATCGCCCGCCTTACTTGATAAATTAGTGGTGGTGTTCATTGACGACATTTTGATATATTCTGTGAAAGCGTAGAGAGTACGAATAAATAATTTCGAGAATTGCGCCGAGATCTTCAGAGAAACGAATTGTATGCTAATTTTTCCAAGTGTGAATTTTGGTCATGAAGGAAGTGTGCTTTGGGGTCATGTACTTCGTGGAGAGGTATAAGTAAGCACCCTCAAAAGTTGAAGTTTGGTGGATGAATTGGTAACAACCTTACCTAGTGTTACCGAAATAAGAATTTTTCTCGTCTAATGATACTATCGGAGATTTATACGTGACTTCTCGACATCAGTAAACACCTACTTACTCAAAGCGGATTAGAAGCAGTTCCATTTTTTGGAGTGAGGATTGTGGATGCTTTAATGAGTTGAAAGAGAAATTGACTACCGCTACAAATATTGACACGGATAATGAAATGTATAAATGACGCTCACATCGTGGGTCGATGATTTCACCCAATTTAAAGTAGTAGTTTATGCATCGCGATTGGGGCTTGAGAAATCAAGAAGAATTACCCAATGAAACCCATTTGGAACTAGCTACAATTGTAAGTTTGTAGTTATGATTTGAGCATTATTTGTATGGCGATTTGCCAAATTTTTATCGATCACAAAGAGTTCGAAATACCTCCCACGCAGATCTGCACTTGAGGCGTATGAGATCGATGGACTTTTATTAGCGATTATGACGCTTCATTGAGTATCATCCCTCGAGCGCTAATATGGTAGCCTACGAGTTAAGTTGTGCGGAAAGATTAAGGAGCCGCTGATGAAATGAAGCAATTTCGTTGTGTTAATTTTGGAGTGGGGGAGTTGATAAGCCGGTAGTTAAGGGATTTTTTTTTTGGTAGATGAAGAATGAAGCTTAGCGTGGTAGGCGGAAGATATTTCTATGAGCTAGGGTCTCCAGTTGTCTACAATTTCGCTTCTCTTCTGCCAATCTATTACAATTCTGAACACATGTCAAATTAAATTTCTATTCTCAAAATATATTATCGTCCAACCCATATTATCATTATTCGATTTCAAATTTTAACTTTAACCGCAAAACACTCAACCGGACAACTAAAATCATATTAAAAATAACAATGCTTATACGTGAATTACTAATCACCTACTCGCCCCATTCCCATTTCACCTAGCTCATCCTCATATAGTAATTTACATAATAACAATACATTATAGCATAAATTTTAAGAACTAACCTTCTAGCTTCTAAAAGATATTATTTATTTTTGACATCCTCCTCGCTCCCACGTAGCCTCCTCCACTCGTTGATTTCGCCACAACACCTTCACTAAAGCTACAACTTTATTTCTCGCAGAACACTTTTTCCTTTCGATGAAAAATTTTCACCGCTCTCTTCTATACGTAAGCCTCCAAGCCCATCGTCAGTAGTCCAAGATAAGTATTCGTCTGGGGATATAATTCCTCAAACATGACACACGGAACATCTATGAATTCTCTCCACCCCGAGGCAATGCTAAACGATAGGCCACTGGACCAACTCTACCCAAAATCTCGCACGACCGACATATATCGTGGACTTAACTTCCCTCTCTTCCCGACTCAATACACCTTTCCACGGGATATTCTCAAGAATACTGATCACCAATTTCTCGAATGTTAAATCCACACCCGCTTAATTCCATCCTATACATCTTTTCTCATCTTCTGCACCACTTCAGTGTCACAGATCAATTTCTGGCCCTCTCACCGACCTTTCCAACCAACTCCTCCGAACTGCATACTTTTCTACCCCCATTTCATTCCAACAACTAGAGTCCTACATTTCCCCTGTCAGATAATGCCTCAAATGGTTTATCTTAATATTGGAAGGAAGCTATTATATGCAAACTCCATTTTAGCAATTCATCATCCCACTTCCAAAAAGTTCAACACATAAGCCTGAATATATCCTCCAATATTTGAATCGTTTTCGACGCCTATTCGACCGCTGGATGAAATGATGTACTCAAATTGACTCTCGACCCACCGCTCTCGAACTCCTTTCCAAAATCGAGGTGAATCTAGCATCTCGATCCGATACAATGGATACCCGCACTATGAAATCTACAATAAGATCAACATACAACCATGCCAACTCAAGCCAGACTGGCCGATTTAATTTTGTAAGAAATGAAGCCGATTTCGAAATAGATCCACTATCACCCAAATACAATCATTCTTCCCTCAATGTCCTCGAGTCCGAAACAAAGTCCATCGTAGTTCAAGCCCCAAGTCTACCTCGGGAATAGAACGGCTGCATTAGCCCCGCTGGACGCTTCTGGCCTCTATATTCACCTCGCTGACAAATCACACATTTCTGGCTACAAACCCCAATTTCCCTCATGTTAGGCCACCAATACACCGCTCTTAAATCTCTATACACTTTGTACTACCTCAGATGCATTATATGGGGTACTAGAGTTTCATCCGTAATCTTCATTTTTAGCTCTTTGCTAAAGCTCCATCCCTCTCACCACAAAATTCGATCTCTGCTTCCACTTCACTTCTTCAACGGTCTTTGCAGCCTTCTCTCATCTTCTTCAAGTGCCACCGAGTATCCGAATGTAATGCTAACCGGCTCGAATCCCAGGCCAACAAACCGCCATCAACTCCCACACCAAAATTAACACCAAGTTGCTTCATTTCACATTGGCTCCTTAACCTCTCCCTCACTTAATTTAATTCTACCATCTTCGCCTTTCCACGATGATACTCAATGGAAACATCATAATCGCACAACTTAGAGTATCCACATTCGGCCGCCTCGTGATTCAAATCTCTACGTCGAGGTATTTCAAATTTTTGGTGATCAAGAAAATTTGGGTGCTCACACCATGTATATAACGCCTCCAAATCTTAAGTGCGAACACACTGTTCTTAGTTCCCAAATCGTGCGCTCTGCAATTTCTTCTCATGATTTTCACCGCTGCCATGTACATAAGCTACTACCTTACATGTCAGATTAGCACACATCCCAACCCCCTCGACAAGATCACTATACACCTATTATTACCCATCCCCAGAAAGACGAAGAGTCAATACGCGCCGTAGCTCAATTTCTCTTTTAACTCATTGAAGCACTCAGAATCCACCACCCCAAGCCGGCCGCCCGAGGTTAAGATCATTAACAACCTCAAGGCTCGTAGTCAAACAAACGACGGATACAATAACAACATAACCCGGCCGACATTATCAAAGTAAAAGTTCTATTTCCATCTGGTGTTCCAACAATACAACATCTCAACAAAAATAACTTGACAAATAACACATATATCCCAAAATATATCATAAGGAAAGTGACAACAGCATCGGCCAACATAATACAACCCACCCGCCTCAAATATACAAATTTATGACAAAAAGAAACGACCGATGGTGACTTCCTATGCCACCACCGCCTCACTCTAAGATTCTAGCCTCAAGCAAGAATAGATCCTCGGCCACCCTCAAGGACACTTTAGAGACCTAGGCATAAAAACGCCCGCCCACGTAGATTAGGAGTCAGCCTTTTATTGTCAGTGGAATACAAATGTCATGTTTGGTCCCTCATATATTTCAGCCGATATATATATATATATATAATTTCTTTAACCAAGCTTACATGTGATTTAATAATCATTCAAAAGTCACGAGATAATACACATGAGCCTACAACCCCGAATAACACATACTCATCTAACGGAAACAATCCTAACATTGTCACAAAATCATCAAATGAGGAATCCACCTCCTTAAATAATACATTAGCGAGGAATCCACCTCCAAATAATACACATACGAGGAATCCACTCAAATAATACACATACGAGGAATCCACCTCCAAATAATCGACGAGGCCTCCACCTCATCCTCCGACTGAAGCTACACCCCTCAATGTGCATATCACACCAAACCTCCCGAATCCACTCGGCAACCCAGTTAATGAGCATGCATTACCACGCCAAACCTCCTGGCCTGGGGCCCACCGCCTCCGGCAAGTAACACATAGATCAATCACATTACCGCCATTAATAAACACACACCAAAGACACGCCCACATATATAAAGTAATACAAACACACACACAATCTCATAATGTAAATCATGTTCACAACTATCTCATGATATAAGTCATAATCACTAATATCTCATTATATGAATTATAGTCTCAATTATCTGATAATATAACTCAAAATCTCCATTATTTCAAAGTATAACTCATAAATCTCAATTTACGATATCGGGCCATGTCACACAATACACATATCCGAATAATCTCAAGATACTATGTAGTATATACAACATATTATATAAAGGTTCCTATCGTGAGATTTGTACTCACCTCAAGTCCAAAGTAGTAACAATAAAGATTTCGTATAGATCCCGGCTCAATTCCTATTCAAAGAAATTAGATATTATAATACATTCCATAGAGTCCTCTCTTAACATATATGTGTACCCCAAGTGTTATACCACGTCTCACGATTCGAATTTATAACTCTTAGCAAGGATTCTATTCCCAAGATTGATATCAGCTATAACATTCCGACATAACTATATTCAAATCGCCAACTTCGCAAAATCTCAGTATTCGTCATCACCTAATTACTCCAACAATAACCTCCTAAACACATTCTAATCAACCCAGTAATCAATTGACAACTAATTAATTCATTAAATACAACCTCCAATACAAGCACCAATTAGCATACGAACTTTCCCCAAACTTTCTCAACCCAATCCCTACCTATTCCTATCCAAACCAATAATTCTATACCCAAATCAACTATATTCTACCACCGTCCTCATATATTATCATTTAAAGTCGTAATTTAGTTTATAAAAAGTCAATAAAAGTCAACATCCAACTTACAAACACTTTCCAATCCCAATAACTACTCCAAATCACCTCTAATCTCTCTACCTGATACTTAGATAACAATGCTATACCATAAAAACATCCAAATCTAAAAGTCAACATAAAAGTCAAACTCTTATATAACAACTTATAGCTCCAAATAATGAAATCAAGAGTAAAGATCATACCTTTGATCAACGAGAGATGGGAAACGAGGTTATTAAGCCAGATTCCACAAGATTTAAGCAAGAAAATGAAAAATCAACGGAAGCGGGGGAAAAGTGGATGGTCGGCCAAGCTTTCTAACAGTAGCAAGGAGACTCTTGGTTTCGTGGATGTTTTTACAATAGGATAAATATAGCATAAATAAGTTAGGTGGGAAGTGGGGCCCTCAAGGGTAGTTTGGTCAAGTTTGGTTCACTTATTTCGCTTCTCTACTCGGTTTACCAACCTAATTCGAACACGAGTCCAATTAAATTTCTATTCTCAAAATATACTATCGCCCAACCCATCTTATCATTATTCCATAAAGAAAATTTTTACTTTAACCGTAAAACACTCAACCGGGCGACTAAAATCACCTTAAGGAAATTTCTTATACTTCTTGAATCTGGTTATTTCGGGCCTCCTACCTAATAAAATTTCGTCCTCGAAATTTACTCAACACCCATGCCTGCACTCCAACACACTCACTCAACCTCATAGGAATAGTATACTACATATATTATAGTACAAAGTTTAAGAACTAACCTTCTGCTTCGAAAAGATGTGGATACTCGGCTCACATCCTCCTCCTCGCTCCTACGTAGCCTCTCTCCACTCTGCTGATTTCGCCACAACACCTTCACTAAAGCTCCACAACTTTATTCCTCAAGAACACTTTTCCTTACGATCAAGAATTTTCACTGCTTCTCTTCACGTAAGATCCTCTCCGAGCCTAATCGTCAGACTCTAAGATATGGGGATTCGTCTGGGGATATACTTCCCTCAAACATGACACATGGAAAACATTATGAATTCTCGGTCTAACGCCGAGGCAATGCCAAACGATAGCCACCGACCAATCCCTCGCCCACAACTTACATACGACCGATATATCTCGGGCTCAACTCTTCCTCTCTTCCCGAATCTCAACACACCTTTCCATGGGGATAAGTTCTCAAGAATACTTTATCACCACCTCAAAGCTCTTAAACCAATCTCGACCTACTCCATCCGCATACATCTTTTGCCCATCTCATGCCTAAAGTGTCACGTATCAATTTTATTCTCTCCACCGACCTTTCCACCAACTCTGAACCATACACTTTTCTATCCCCCACTTCATTCCAGCAAACTGGAGTCCTACATTTCCCCCGCATAATAAGCCAAATGAAAGCATCCCAATACCGGGCGTGAAACTATTATATGCAACCCATTTTAGGCAATTCATCATCCCCACTGAAAAATTCACATGTGCCCGCAACATATCCTCCAATGTTTGAATTGTTCCTCTGACGCCTATCCGACTGCAGGGATGAAATGATGTACTCAAATTGACCCCGTCTCCCCATCGCTTCAAATCCTTTCCAAAACTGAGGCGACTCAAGTGATCTCGACCGATAACGGATACCGGCACTCCATGCACGCACAACTTGATCCACATACAACCTCGCCAATCAAGCCAGACTGCGGAGCTTCAATTTTAATTTGGTAAAGAAATGAAATGATTTCGAGTAGTCTATTCACTATGACCCAAATGCCATCATTCTTTCTCAACGCCTCTCGGAAGTCCAAAACAAAGTCCATCGTAATATGCTCCCAAGTCCACTGAATAGCGGGTCAGAATAGCCCCGAGGGATGCCTGGGTGAAATTCTATCCTCACTTTACGTTTACATTTTGATACAAATTCAAAGAATTTCCTTCATGTCAGCTGCCTCAATACACTCGCTTAAGTCTCTATACATCTTTCGTCAATTTCCCAGCATTTATACCGATGGAGCATTATGAGCCTCTTAACTTAAAAATCTCCTTTTTTCAACTCCCGAATAAGGAACGAATAATCTACCATGCATTGTAAGAGCTCCATCCTCTCTCACCACAAAGTCTCGATCTCCGTCTCTTTCACTTCCCTCTTTTATTAATTTTTGTAATTTCTCATCTTTTTGGCCGTCTCCCTCCAAAAGATTCGACAACAAGAACCGGCCTAACCCTTATTTGTACCAACAAACCACCATCGACTTCTTACTCCAAATAACACCCAAGTTGCTTCATTTCATTTTAATGGCTCCTTAACTTCCCCTTCCGATTCAAGGCATCGCCTACTACATTCGCTTCCTGACGCATATCACTCAATAAAACATCATACCGCCGGAGCAAACTCCATCCACCTTCGCTGCCTCAGATTCAAATCTCCGTGGGGAGGTATTTCAAACTTTTGTGATCAGTAAAAATTTTGCAAGTCACCCCATACAAATAATGCCTCCAAATTTTAAGAGCGAACACAATTGCAGCTAATTCCAAATCGTGCGTTGATAGTTTTCATGATTTCTCACTGCCGCGATGCATACGCTTACCACCTTACCATGTCAGACATTAGCAGCACATCCCAACCCCTCGATGCGACGCATCACTATACACCTACATAGCCATCCCGTCCCGACTAAGAGTCAATACCGGCGCTGGGTGAGTCACTCTCTTCTTTCTCTCAACTCATCAAGCACCGCTCTCACAATCCTCATTCCAAACAAATGTCCCTTTTCTAGTCAACTCCGGTCAGCGGTGTGGCAATAATTGAGAAGTCTTGTATAAATCTCCTATAGTATCCTCGCTGTAATCTTAAAACTCCGTATTTCGCAATACCTGGGCTGGTCGCTCCCAATTCATCACGCCTTCAACCCTTTGAGGATCAACACCTATACCTCTCCCGAAATCACACGGCCCAAACCGTGACTTTTCTCAACCAAAATTCACACTCTGGAAAATTTTAGCATACAATCTATTCCTCAAAGTCTCTAGCACAACTCTCTCTGCTCTTCATGCCTCCCTCACTACTAATATATCAAAATGCCGCCACGAACACTCACCTCACAAATTTATCTAAGTAAAGGAACACCCGATCTGGCAGTCCATAAATGCGGCAGGCATTCGCCAACCCAAATGGCATCACCAAAAACTCAGAAACATATCTTGTTCTAAAAGCCGACTTCTCATATATCATCCTCCTTTAATCCTCAATTAGTAGCCCCACTCAAGTCAATCTTGTAGAAAATACCCTGCATCTCTTCAATCGGATCAAACAGATCACCAATCCTAGGCAACGGATATCGATTCTAATGGTTACTTGTTCACCGCTCATAATCGACACAACCCTCAAAGATCCATCCTTCGACAAATAAATACCGCGCCTCCCTAAGCGAACCACTGGCTCTAATGAACTTTATCCAAATGTCTCTAATCATAAGCTAACTCCTTCACCTCAAGTAGAGCCATTCTATAAGGTGCCATAGAAATCGGAGTAGTACCAGAATCAATTCTAGAAAACTCCAATTACATCCACTTCAACATCTTATGGGCAACTAAGGCGTAAAATGAGACAAGAGAAAGGATTTTTCTATCACTCTGTGCAGTTAAGATCTTGCATCTACCAGACTAGATATTTCAATCTTCTTAAGATGACAATCTATCATCAGCATGATGTTTCAACCAATCCATTCCTTTAATAAGATCAAAATCAATTCATCTCAAAAGGTAATAAATTCTATATCTCCGCATATTGATTTCAATACTATGGACAAATTTTAAGTACCTTATCAATCTTACCGTAATTCACCGAGTTAGGAATTAGAAGTGAATAGCAAGAATTTCTAGCTGGAATACCGAGACCAGAGGATATAAAGGAAACGAGTAGTCCTCGAAATCAAACAAGACTTTAGCTTCCAACCCCTACATATAAATTTTAAAGCACCGTGACTACCCCTGGGGAATCCCGAAGCTCTGGCTGCAATCGCAAATATTCCGCCCACGGCTAGTTCCAAAGACTACCCCCGACTACCCCAAAGAACTCAAGTACTCCCCGACTACTCACAACTCCACGCCCAAAGCCTCTTACCACCGACCGACCTCCACGGCTCTCCTGATGCCTCCTCCCCGCTCGGGCCGTGATTTTATAAACGCGCTAGCACCTTACTCAACACTTTGCCTCCGGGACAATCACCAAAGAATGTGCCCCTTCCCCGCGACACCGATAATGTAAAACCACCACCCTGCCTCGCATTCCAGCCTCTAAGGACCCGGAAGTACCCATAGTCACCGCCTCCCATACCCTCTCCTCAAGTTCCCTGCACCGATTAAAAGACCCGCATGTAAATAGTAGTAATCGAATTGAGAATTAAAATGTGAGCACTAAACCGACTCGGCCGTAACGCCACGCCGCGATGGACGCCCCTCAAACCTTTAACTCGATCGACCATCTTGGAAGCGACTACATCTTCCTCTTTTCTCCCCACCTAATGGACACTACCCAAACCATCTCTGCAATCTGTATATCATTTACTACCATGGAAAAGCAAAGTTAATTTTGAGCGACAACTGCAGCGACCTCCCATATCATTCCGTCCGAACCTCTCGATCCTCTTCCCTCAAGATTCACCTCCCAAGTGACGGCGCATCACCTATCTCGTAGCTTTACTTGCCCCCTTGCTCGAGCCGATCAATTCCTCTCTCTGTGAGTCGGCTATGCTTACACTCAAGACAAAAGCTCCTCGAAATAATTCCACGAATCGATCCTCACAACACCGGGTGTCCGCCTACCGCAATCAAAGATTCTGCAGGCCTCCACCCGCCTCGAGCTCCACTGCACCAGACAAGGACCGTCCCCGCCTCAAGAACTCCCATAGGCTCAAATATACTCTCCAAGTCTCGACGAACCCCAATGCCCGAATGTGAGAATCAGCCTTTAAAAACTTTCGGTGGGTCCTGCCTAAAGCTGGGCCAAACAGCTTACTCGTGAACTCCACCTCCGCCCAGCCATTAGAACTACCGTCTCGATCTCCACCTCAACATTTATCCCGTAATCCTCGCGGCCCTCGACAATTGGGGCTCACACGCCTACATTACTATCCACATTCTCTCTGCAACTCTAAAGAGACTCCTACCACCTCTGGGAAGACCTCGCAGCCTCCCTCCGCCCGGCACCCCTGCCGCACTCTTCGCCGCACCTCCGCAAGACCCAACCGACGGTAATTCTACGCGGCGGCATCCCCACGCCTACGAAATAATGTAAGAAAGAAGAAATCGACTCACAAGAAAACTCAATGGCGACAACTCTCTAACAATTATCAACCTAAGCACATAACCACACTGACACCATAAGACTTGAACCCGGCCTCATACCAAATTGTAACGACTCCACCCCAAGTCGGGCCGCCCGGGAAAGCTAAGATCATTAACAAATTCAGATACCGTGTAGTCACCAAACGACGGATACAATAACAACATACCCGCCGACATTATCAAAGTAAAGCCTCTATTTCCACGCGTGTTCCAACACATCCAACAAAAATAATCTGACAACGGAATACATATCCAAAATAATATATCAAGGAAAGTAT
Source organism: Lithospermum erythrorhizon (assembly GCA_019722365.1). Taxonomy (NCBI): domain Eukaryota; kingdom Viridiplantae; phylum Streptophyta; class Magnoliopsida; order Boraginales; family Boraginaceae; genus Lithospermum; species Lithospermum erythrorhizon. The sequence goes on along the minus strand of JADFUC010002154.1, from coordinate 40,373 downwards.
TTAATAAATGCATCTCGCCAATATAATACAACCCACCGCCTCAAATATACAAATTTATGACAAAAAAGAAATGACTGCATTTAGGACTTCCTATGCCACCACCGCCTCACCTAAGCATCTTCACAGCCACAGTTAATGCATCCTCGGCCACCATGATCACTCCTGGGGAGAGACCTAGGCATAAAACGCCCGCCTAGCCAGAGAATGGGGTGTGGAGTCGCCTATTAAGCCGAGTGAATACAAATATCACGCATTTGGTCCCTCATATATTTTCAGCCGATATATATATATATATAATTATTAACCAAAGCTTATACTTATTTAATAATCATTCAAAGTCACGGAGAGATAATACACATGAGCCTACAACCCGAATAACAATATACTCATCTAATGGAAACAATCCTAACACACAAAATCATCAAATGAGAAATCTCCAAATATAGAATCCACCTCCAAATAATACACATACGAGGAATCCACCTCCAAATAATACACATATGAGGAATCCACCTCCAAATAATCGACACGAGCCCACCTCCATCCTCCGACCGAGGCTACACCCCTCAATGCGCATATCACACCAAACCTCCCGAATCCACCTGGCAACCCAATACCGATACGCATTAATCTCACGCCAAACCTCCCGGTCGGGTCACCACCGCCTCCGCAAGTAACATGTATCAATCAAGACATCAAGACAATACCACACACAAAGACACAACCACACACACAACTTCATAAATATAATCATGTTCACAACTATCTCTACGATATAAGTCATAATCACTATCTCATTATATGAATTATTATAGTCTCAATTATCCATAATATGTAACTTAAAAATTCCATTACTTCATCATATGAATCAATCAACACACATCAGAACTAAATCAAATTATTTCAAAGTATAACTCATAAACTCTAATTTGAATACGATATCACCATGGTCACACAATACATATCCTAATAATCTTCAAGATATCATATGTAGTATATACAAATATATTATACATAAAAGGTTCCTATCGTGAGATTTGTACTCACCTCATTCAAAAGTAGTAACAAATAAAGACTAGCAAATTTTCGTATGTATCGGCTCAATTCCTATTCAAAGTTGGAAATTAGATATTATAATACATTCCTTTACAGAGCCCCTCTCTTAACATATATGTTGCATTCCCAAGTGTTATGTACACGCCTCACGCATTCGAATTTATAACTCCTTTAGCAAGGATTCTATTCCAAGCATTGATATCGCCTATAACATTCCGACATAACTATATTCAAACGCCAATCCTCAAAGTCTCAAAAGAGATTCTGCCATCACCTAATTACCTGCCCAACAATAACCTCCTAAACACATTCTGAATCAACCCAAGAATCAATTGACAACTAATTAATCTACAAATACAACCCCAATACAAGCACCAACTAGCATACCTAACTTTCCCCAAACTTTCAACCCAATCCTTCCTACTTATTCCATCCAAACCAATAATTCTATACCCAATCAACTATATTCTAGTCCACCATCCTCATATTATCATTTAAAGTCAATCGAAGAAAAGTCAATAAAAGCCGGGCATCCAACTTACAACACTTTCCAATCCCAATAACTAATCTAAATCACCCTTAACTTTAATTTTAGATACTTCAGATAACAATGCTATACCATAATAACATCCAAATCTAAAAGTCAACATAAAAGTCAAACTCTTATATAGTCAACTATAGCTCCAAATAATGAAATTCGAAGAGTAAAGATCATACCTTTGATGAACGAGAATTGGGAAACGAGGTTATTAAGCTAGATTCCACAAAATTTGCCAAGAAAATGAAAAAATCAACGGAAGTGGGGGAAAGCGGATGGTTCGCCAAGCTTAACAGGGAAAGAAGGAGACTTTGGCTCAGGATAAGCTTTACAATAGGATAAATATAAGTATAAAGGTTGGGAAGTTGGGACCTCATGGGTGGGGCTGTCAAGTTTGCTTATCTATATCGCTTTACTCTAAGCACAACCAAATTCAACACGAGTCCAATTTGAATTTCTATTCTCAAAATATATTATCGCCTGTAATCATTATTCCATAAAGAAAATTTTACTTTAAATCGAACACTCAACCGGCGACTAAAAATCTCACCCTTAAGGAAATCGCTTATACCTTTAACGGTTATTTCAAAGACCGCTCACAATCCTCACCCAAAAATGAACTCCCTTCCTAGTCAACCTAGTCATGGGTGTTGCAAAATTGAAAAGTCCTATATAAATCTCCGATAGTATCCCCGCTAGAACTAGAAAAAACTTTATTTTAAGAACACTCTGGCTGCTCCCTCATTCATCACATCTTCAACTTTTGAGGATCAACACTTATACCTTCTCCTAAAATCACACGATCCGTAAACCGGTGACCTTCCCCAACCAAAATCTCACACTTTTGAAAATTTAGAATACAATTCATTTTTCCTCAAAGTCTCCAAAGACAATTCTCAAGTGTTCTTCTATGCTTTCTCACAATGTATATATCAAATGTCACAATGAACACCACCACAAATTTGATCCAAGCAAGAGCGGTACACACGACCAGAAGGTCCATAAACGCCGCAGTGCATTCGTCAACCCAAACTACATCACCAAAAACTCAGAGTGCCCATATCTTGCTCCTAAATGCCGACTGAGCAGGTCAAGGTTTCCTTAATCCTCAACTGACGGTAGCTCCCGAATTCTCAAGTCAATCTTAGGAAATAATACTGGCATCCTCAATCGATACCGGCATCTCAATTGATCAAACAAATCATCAATCCTAGGCAATGTATATCGATTCTTAATTGCTGCCTTGTTCACCGCCATAATCGATACACAACCTCGTAGATCCATCCTCCTTCTTAACAACAAATAACACCGGAGCACCCTACAGCGAACTACTGTCGAATGAACTTTATCCAACAATTCCTCGCAATTGCGTCTTCTTCAACCCTTCAACTCCCCCACAGAGCCATTCTATAAGGTGCTTATAGAAATCGGAGTAGTAAATTCGTGAAAGAATTCCCATGGACAAACCCACCTCTCGCACGTGGGCAAGTCCCGACAACCCTCAGAAACACACATCACATCTCCCACCATACGCACCTCTCTCGATCGATCTTCTCCTTACTTGTGCTCGACAACATGGGCAGCTAACCAACACATCCACTTCCTCAACATCTTATGGGCACCATGTAAACGACAAAGAGGAATGAAATTTTCTATCACCTAGAAGAGAGTTTCAGATTCTTCGTGACTGTGATATTTCCCTAATCTTCTTAAGATGACAATCTATCACTGCATGATGTCTCCCCAACCAATCCATTCCCAGAATAAGATCAAAATCATTCATCTCAAAAGGAAGTAAATCTATCTCCAAACATTGATTTTCAATACTTAAGGGACAATTTCTAAGTACCTCATCAATCTTAATAGACTTCCCTACCGGAGTTAGAATTAGAAGTGGTATAGCAAGAATTTCGAAGTTATAGAATACGCTGGAAAATTTCGTAGATATGAAAGAACGTAGCTCCGTAATCAAACAAGACTTTGCCTAACCCATAAATTTAGAGTACCTGGCACCACCCCTGAGTAGTCCCAGCTTCCTCGCTGGAAATCGCAAATATCCGACTCACGACTGGGCCCAAAGACTGCTCCTAACCCATGCCCAAAGCTTCCTCTACCACCGAATCGACTCCACGGTTTCCCTTTATAACCTCCTCTAATCGGTTGCACTGAGTGAACGCGCTAGTACGCCCATTAACACTACTCGCCTGAACAATCAACAAAGAATGCCCCTTCCCCGCCACATCGATAATGTAATTACAACCCTGTCTCGGCATTCCACAGCTCTATGACCCGGTTTACCACAACGGAAACACCCATTGTTACTCTGCCTCCCCTAATAACCTCTCTGAGATCCCCCAGACCGATTAAAAGACCTAGGCAATGTAAACAGCTTGCGCTTCGACCGAGAATTAGTAGCAAGCAATCGAACTCCGACTGTCAGAATCTACAAGAACGGAAGTCCCCGAATGAACTCGACTTGCCACCCAACCTCCGAAAGTCAGAAGTTGTCTCTCTCTTTTCTCCCCACCAACTGTAGATTCCTACCCAAATCCATTTCTACTGTAGCATCATTCAGCTCAGTTCATGGTGCTGTATAATTCTTTTGAGTGACAACCCGGTGTCGATCTCCCACTATTCCGTCTCCCTCTCAATCTCTCGATCCTCTTCCCTCAAGAGTATTCACCTCCGTAAGTGTATCTGCATCGAATCTTTTTTCGTAGCCATTTATATTTCCTCGATCAATTCTCTGTGAGCCGACATACGCATCTTTAAGAGAAAAGCTCCCTCGAATAATACCCCATGAACTCGACACAACACCGTGTTCCGCCTCACCAGAATCAAAGATCGGTATATTCTCCCACCAATCTCGAGCCCACCATGTAATCTTTAAGCTTCAACGTGGGGTCCTCAACTCCCCATTAACCCCCATAGGCTCAAATATGCCTCCAAGTCTCGAATGAACTCTAATGCCCAAATAGGGCACCGATCCCATAAATCTCATGTCCCTTCGTAGTCAGTCAAATAACTTACTCTCAGAACTCCACTCCCTCGCGACAGTACTATGGTCTCGATTGCCACTCAACATTTACTCAAGAACTCAGCGGGGTCCTACAAAGAGGCTTATCACGCCACAACGCGAATCCACATTTTCTCGCAACTCGGCACCTCTACCTCCCCCTCGGCACCTCGGCAGCCTCCTCCTCACGCACTCAAACGCCCAAAACGAACAGACCTACGCTGTGGCATCCCCAATACTACTTAAATAATGTTAAAGGGAAGACGTATCCCCCTAAGAAAAATCCTAATATCGACAACTCTCTTTCAACCTGGTGGGCTAAACCAATAATACGTGCCACACCATAAAGACCTCAAACATAGGCTCAAGTACTAAAATTGTAACGACTAACCCCAAGTCGGCCACCCCTCGGCGTTAAGATCATTAACAACTCCGCATACCGCAGTCGTTTCAATCGATGGATAACAATAACAAATACGACTACGACATTAACAAAGACAAACTCTAGTCCATCGTAGTGTTCCAACAACACATCCAACAAAATAAATGATAAACTAAACACAAATCCAATTCTAATAATACAACCCAACGACATAATGCTAAATCCAAAATACAACCCACAAAGTCTAGAAATATAACAAGTCGACAACAAAAGCGGGAATAATCGACGAGGACTTCCTATGCCACCACCGTCACCTACGCCATCTTCACGCAAATAAAGAATGCATCCTCGCCCACCTCAACGATCGTAGACCTAGGCATAAAAACGCCCGCCTATGAGAAAAGTGGAGTTACTTATAAAGTTGATCAATATAAATACTACGTATTTTACTCAATCACATATAATCATACTTATATATATATAATGATGCATATATACATTAACTGTGCTACACAATGAATAATCATTCACAAATCACCCAGAATCCTCTTATACGATATCACATAATACTAAGGCCACGAGCTTATAACCAATAATAACACATATTCATTTAAAGGAAACTTGCCTTAACACACACAAATAATCAAACGAGGGAATCCACCTCCACAAATAGCAAACAAAATGAGGAACTAATCTCCACAAATAATACACAAATGAGGAACTGCCCATAAATAATAAACAAACGAGGAATCCACATCCACAAATACCCAGATTTGTGAATCCACCTCCATCCTCCCGAATCGGCATTACCCCACTCCAAACGCATATCACACCAAACCTCCCTAATCCACGGGCTACCCACCTCGAGCCAACACACAACACACGCAACGCAAGTTACACAACATACGTATAACCACAATAACCACCACAATCTCATAACATGAATCATAATCACAACTATCTCATAACATTAATCTCAATAACTCAATACACATGTCAAAATAGTCCCATGACAAAACACATGCAAAATATATAAACATAATATATATGAAGGGTTCCCATCGTGAGATTTGTACTCACCTCGAGCCAAAAGCAATAATGATAACTCTAGGTAGTCCACGTGTTAGGTCCGGCTCAACTCCTATCTGTTAAATTATACATTATAACACATTCGTGATAACCCTTCTTAACATCTATTGCACTCTAGTATTATACCACATTTCACAATTCAAAATTAACTTTTAGTAATCATCCTATCCCCAACATTAATATACACTTCTAAAATTCCAACGAACCACATCTCCTAATTACTAACTTCATAAATCCCAATATTGTCAATATCACTTTATTACCCCAACAATAACACTTTAATCATATTCTAATCAATCCAACAATTAATCGCCAACTAATTAAACTATTAAATACAACCTCCAATTCAAACACTAATTCATTATACCAACTTTTCCAAACTTTCTCAACTCCATCTCCACCTCAATCCATATCCAAACCAATATTCCTATTCCCAAAATAACTATATTAAAATCCTCTAACCTCATATTACAATTTAAAGTTAATTTAAGAAAAAGTCAACAAAATTCAACCCTCAACATACACCACTTTCTAACCCCAATAATCACTCAAAGTCACCTCTAATCCCCTAAACTAAACTTAGATAATATTTCTATACCATAATAAAGTCAAGATCTAAAAAATCAACACAAAAATAAATATATAAAAGTCAACTCAAGCCTTAAACGATGAAATTCCAAAGAGTAGAAAGTTTACCTATGATAATTCCCAAGACGGGAACAAGATTCGAGGGTCGATTCAATAAGTTTCACCAAGAAAAACGAAGAAAAACCAAGCACCATGAATGGGCCACCCATGGGAGAAGAAGGAGATTTTTTATTTTATTTGGAAGATGTAGCGAAATTGAAGCTAGCGCGTGGTGTGGGAAGATATTTAAGTGGAGTTTAGGTCTCGTCAGTTCACAATTCTGCTTAACAACGTAATCTAACACGGTTAAATTAAAATTCTATTCTCAAAATATATTATCTTCCTGAACCGGAGCATTATCATTATTCGTTTCAATTTTAACTTTAACTTAAAAAAACACTCAACCCGGCAACTAAAAATTATATTAAAATAATGCTTATACCTTTTAACTAGTTATTTCACATCCAGCCAGGTCACAGAACCCCTTCCTATTCCAAAAAGTCGAGTCGGGAACTAGTCACTTTATGGATTTTTGGCCTTTTGATTCCCGAGAACGCTGAGAAAAAGAACGAATTTTATTTGGGGCGATAGTGGATGGGATCGGCCCAAGCGCCATTTCGCCAATAAGATCGACATATGGTCCTCGAATGCTACCAGTTGCATAAGAAACCGCAAAATTCTTGATCGATTGTGTCGGAACTTAGACGCCAGATTTACCTCTCCATTTTGGAAACCATTTCAAGAAAAGCACAGTGTCGGCGTTACCTGAAGGGCCACTATTTCATCCATAAATAACTGGCAATCGAGAGGACAATTCAAACTTTGGAAGGAGTATGTCATGGCCGTATGTTGACTTTTCCGGAAATCGGGACGATGAAAGTTGCCTAAGATGGAGTTTGCGTATAATAATAGCTTCCATGCCGCAGACGGGAGCATGGCACCATTTGAGCTGCATTTGCCAGGAACGAGGGACTCCATTGTTGGAAACGCGAGATAAGTAGAAAACACACTACTGAGTCAGGAAAGTGTCGGTGAAAGAGTAAAATTGATACAACAAACATGGCAAGCAGACATAAAGAGTTGTGATTTAATGCTTCAAAATCGGGTGGATAAAAGATTTCGGTATTACGCCTCACATAGATTCGGGGTTGCAGGGTGTTTCGAGTCCACGATATATCTGCATTTAGATTCTTGGGAGCCAGCTGTCCGTGGGCCTCATTAGTTTCGCCTTTAATTCGGAGAGAATTCAATGTCTCCCATGTGTCATATTTGAGAAGTATATCCGGCACTTCAATCCCTTACATGCCGAGCAACCTCAATTGAAATTGAGAGACCTACGACGTAAGAGGAAACTAAGCCCTGATCGAAATAAAAAGTGTTAAATAAAGTTGTGGCTTTAGTGAAGGTGTCATGGGAAACCAACGAAGGGAGTAGCCATACGTGGGGAAATCTATAAGATGTCGAAATCGAGGCCGTGATCTTTTCGAAATAGAAGGTTAGTTCTTAAAATTTGTGCTATAATATGTGTTAACATGTGAATTACTATGAGGATGAGTAAGTGAATTGGGAACGGGGCGAGTAAGTGATGAGTAAATTTCGAGGTTTAAATTTTTATTAGCGAGAATAACCCGTTACGCCAAATGATTGAATTGTATTACATATATCGTCAGCGCAATTCCGGAGATAAGATAAATAAATTTTGAATAAAATCGATATACCGAGACTAGTATTATATGAATAGTAGTTTATGTCTCGAGGAAATTTTACATTTAGAATCAGCCTCATACACTTAAACGCGAAAAGCTGGTATATAATACCGCTACCAACGCCTTAAACTATCCTAATATCTTCCACCACCACCACCTTCTCATCCTTATCATCATATCATCTTTATCACAAAATCTCATCTTTTTCTTCCTAAGAAAGGGCCGAACTTACCCATCCCCATTCCTTTGATTTTTTTTTTCATAATCTTGGTAAAATCTTGTGGAATCTAGCTTCATAATCTTGTTTCCCATCTCTCATTCATCAAATGTATGATTTTTAATATTCAAATCTCATCATTTTAAAGTTATAGTCGATTATTTTGTTAGTTTGACTTTTGTTGACTCGAGTTTAAGACTATATAATGGTATTAATGCATCATCTAAAGTTTACATTGTGTGGTTGCAGATTATTACTGCTGATTTTTGGGGTTGTAAATGCTATTGGATGCTGAGGTTGACTTTTTTGACTTTTTCACAAACCAATTTTTAAGTTATAATATGATGTTTTGGGATTTCATAGTTGTTTCTGGGGAGTGGCTGCTGAGTTTGATGTTGATTGGAAGATTATTGTGCCAAGAGGTGCGTAAGCTGAGTGAGTAGTCATGCTTGAATTGGGAAGGTTGTGGATAATGGCTTAATCGTTAACAAGTAACGCTTTATAACGCTTTTCGAGGAAAACGAAAAAGTCCAAAACTATTCATAATTACATTTTAACCCCAAAAGGTCTTCAAACTATATTATTTCCCCAAAAATTGATCCCCAAAAACGCTATAAAACTTTACTAAGTTAACTAATTAATATTTTTGCGACTAAATGCGATCAAAAAAGATAATTACTGACCGACCGCAATGTTGGTTACTTATCAATCAAATCGCATCTATCAGCTACAATTCTATCGGGACCACATGCAAATTTATTCATAATTACATTTAACCCCAAAAGTGTCTTCAAAAATTATATTATCACCCCCAAATTGACCCCTAAAACGTTATAAACATTACTTGTTAATACTTATCGGGACTAAATCGCACCATCGCTAATTTTATCGACCACAGATGCAATTTCCTCTAAGATTTCCGATTCTATGAATATACATTTCCGGGCCAATAACTTTATATTTAGTAACGTACACCCCAATCAACGTACTTAACTTTTTCAACCGTAGAACAAATCCCCTCCAATTAATTACATCGAATCTTCAAATGGGAAATCCTCCCCAAAAAAAGGAAAAAAAAAAGAACACACACTCCCCGCTTACGCTTACGTAGGCCGCCGCATCAATTACCTATAAATACCATAGCATGCTCCTATTTCTTTTCTCACACAAACAGTGAAAAAACCTCGTGATTCTTCATTTCAAGAAAGATAAAAAATTAGAGAAAAAATGGATTCCGTTACAAGTTCACTAGATTCATGCAAGCCAACCAACAACAATGTGGGATGTCTAGGCAATGGTTCTGTTTGCACCATCCAAGATACACATTCCCCTATCATCATGACGCCTGAGTCCACTTGGGAGCCATATCAGACGGCGGCTGGGCCCAAATAGGGCGCTAACGACGCAGCTCCCCGGGTGCCCGGTGACTTTAATCTAACACTTCGACAATTTTATCGCCGAGCCCTGCCATTGAACGCTGGCCGCCGCAGAATGAAGCTTAATGGCCGGGCTATGCACTACGGGCGTGCTCCGATCTCGGGTCGGTACGTGTTGTTACGTTTCTCCAAGTGGTGGCCCAAAGGCGCTTTAATGTTAAGTGGTCGGTGCTTATAAAGGAAAATCTTCCCCGTTATTTTTATTGTCGAGGCCTAATACAAATGATTTTGGGTCTACAGATCTTTCATCATACTATCGATCGCCTCGACTTTTTAGCCGTTAACTCGTATGTTTTCGCATACTACTTGCTACCGTGTGCATGCCAAAATGACTTCAAATTATTACTCCGGATATTTTGTACAAACTACAAACCATGGGATAATTTCAAAACTAAATTTTTGTTTTACTATAACAAATAAATTTTATAGATGTATAATGGCAGCTTGAATTTATATTTTAGTTGTTTTACAAGTTATGACTTTGTCTGTGGTATTTAATAAAGTTGCAACTTTAGTCCTCTAAAGATTTTCTCAAATTTTCCTTCATTGTTGTCATTCTAGTGCATGCAAATAAAACTTTGATTTCATATTATTCTAGATCAATTTTAAGGTTCAAATTGTTTTTCTAAAAATACTTTTCATTGGTCAAATCTTTTAAATGACCCAATTTATAACTAATGTTAACATTGAGGATTGTTTTAAGTAGATCCTCGAATGGATTTGTAATTTACCTAAAACATGTGATTAAAAAAGATTACTTTCCCACTTCTTCCTCATTGATTGTATATATGTCTCGTCAGATTTTGGTTGAAACAATAAATATCAGAATAATCAGCCATGAATTTATGTTGCTGTAAATATTGTTTGAAACAAAAACAAAGATTGTAATAATGCAAATGCCAAATGCATTTATGTTTCTTGGATACAAGTTTATTCATATATAGGTGTGTAAAGAGATCTCTTTGATTTTTTTATTTGTTTCTTTTTTGGCTGCTCTAATTTAAAAGATTCATAGCTAATCTAATCCATAGTCAAACTCTGTAGCATATTTATGATACGCTTTTCTAATTTGGAATCGTAACTAACTAGAAGTGGTGAACAACTTGGAAGATGCCTAGAACAAATTGATACAAATCCATTTAACGTTTAAAAGAAGCAGTTTCTTACACGGTGATTAGTTGTAATCTCTGCCTCGCCATTCTCATCCAACTTTCGCCAGAGAAACTATTCCATTCTCAAATATCTCCTAGGTCGGGTTCCCATTATTTCTTGCTTTTATTTGAAATAATAGTATTTGAAAACGGTGATTTCAATGTAACTACATTGCGTATTAAGCAATGCTATGCCTGTATGTAAGAATCGATGCAAATGGGTCGCTCGAACAAAGCAAATAAGCCCATTTTGGGAGGCCAAACAGAGTTTCTAAAGCCTCCTCTTCCTTCGCTGAATGGGCTAACGCCCGCCATCCAACAGCCACAACGCCATCCGCAGCGGCTCGTACCTGATCCCAACTTCATTGAACTTTATTGGGGAGCCAAGAGTACACCATTCTCAAGGGCAGATTGCGGAATCACCGATGCTTACTTATTCGGCTGTCCAATATTCAACGACTATAGCTCGCCTGGTTACTCACCAAGTTACTAAAAAAGGAGAAAGCAATCGCAGCTCTGATAGAAGGTGGATCGGAAATCTCAACATTTGACGCATCACATGAAAGATTTCCTCCATGAACTCCTTCCAAAGTTAGTCGAATAAGAATACCACTACTCAAGATAACTATGGTCGTATTCCTCTTTGTCCTGCATGAAAACCTCCGGGGAAAGGAGCCGATGAGCCTCAGGTCAACACTCTTCAAATACATTCAAAAAATGTCACAAAGCGACTCGCCTGGCCATAAATTTGGTATTGCGATTCTTGGTTCAATTGTCGGGGTTCGAATTCTGTTTTAGGTCATGGCAGTAGCACATTCATACATCAACCGAACTAAGTGAGGCGGTGGTTAAGCAAAGCCACCCCAATCTTAAATTTTTCATTATAATCGCCTTCTTTCTTGCCCCTTGAAATTGGGCGCCTCCTCAAATTTTATGTTTATAAACTTCGTTTCCTCCTAAACTAAATTTCTAATCACTCAATCAAAGACCAACAAATTTGTTTATATTATGTATGTAACCATTTGGAAAAACTCAAGTGGACGAAAAGTTGGTGTTGTATGAATTTCAAAACCCAATATGGTTCGATTGGTCGGGTCTCATGGCGCTATACACTAGGCTATGCACAAATTTAATAAGAGGGTTATTTCTGTGACGGGCGATGGAGCTTTCTGTGTCTTCCTCAAAAAAATGCACTATTTATGAAATTTATTTTAGAACAAGTGAAATATTGATGACAAAACATAATAAGTTGAACTCAAGTTATATATAAATTTTGGTTGACAGTGACAACAAAATGTGTCAACTATGATCCGTCAAACTGGAAGCAACATCATTTTCTTGATTGGCAACGTGCGGACAATTCATCGGTGTGAGATTCACGACGGGCTTCTAATGTCATCGGGCAATCGAACTACACCGGGCTTAGTTGATGCCATTTATATCGTGAGAAGGCAATCACTGACTAAAAAGGCATCCACAATTGCTTTTTGATTGGACTCGAACGAGAATAATTATATGTCAAGATTCATACAATTGGATACTAAACACTCATCCACTTTATACATCAATGTCTAAACAATAATAATGTTTCGATCAAAATTTTGAGTTTTTACCTAGGTTAAATCCTTCAAAATTAAAATTGAAATACAAGAAGTGTATGGTCAACGATCGACCCCATGATTCTTAACGAGCCAGTGGATATATTTGGTACATTCTTTTGTAATCTATTGACATTTGTGGGGAGCTAAGCAACATATAAATTAGTATTTTTAGATGGGCTTTACCAAGATCTCATGTTAATTATGTATTTTTGAAGGTGAAAACAAAAGAGGACCGGTAAGCAATTTGATATGGCAACTGTGAAAAGAAAGATTGTCTCGCCTATCAAGTGATTTGTCAAGCAAACATGATACAAAGCTGAAAGAGTTTCTTGAATGGGATCGCAGGCCCCATCTGCAAATAGCCGCCCACCAAATCCCCAATAAAGAGAAGTTCTATGTATGCCGGAAATGCTCGAATTTTAGGACAAGTCAATTTGCACCTATTTATTTGCCGACTCTCACTTTCATATGTTATAAGAACCTTTGACCATCGATATGCTAATAAAAATGCTTCCTATGAGTTGAGTGATTCTCAAGTGGTTTGATTATTGTTGCTTTCTACTACTTAATAATTTTTTTTGATAAGTACATAGTATTACTAGTATTACATTAAACTATAGAATAAGAGTTAACGGAGTTTATTACGGAAATATAACAATGTGAGAATCATTGGAGCTTTCACCGGGAATTCCACATTTTCAACTCGAGCCAATACATGTTATCATAAAGACATATAAGACCGTTGTCGTCATGTCGATACTATTAACAACTCTCCATATTATTCTTTATACTAGTAGTAGCACTTTCTTTAAGAATCCAGTTCGAAGCTTAGAAGCAAAACAACCAAGGTCTATCGGATACGACAATGTAAAACAAACATTCAAAAGACTTCTTTCTAATCTCATGCCGACCATCCATATCACTTATCGCCCATTAGTCTATATATCTATAAAAAGCGAGAATGTACTAAGGTGTTTCTTTCCATTTTTGTTAAAATATTTTGCCCTTTCTTAATTTATGTGTTATTAATTAATTATTTACATATAATTTGATTACAATTAAAAATCAATGAAATTATTAATCAAAAGCAAACAAGTGGATATTAACGCTAAAGAATTACACCATAATATTTTTGTATTTACTAAAATCAAGAACTAATTCTATTTTGAAAATGGATATATATTCTATTAGTAAGGTGTTTTCTTTAAATTAGAATAAATATAAATTTTTCTTCTTCTATTTGTATGCAAATTTCAACAAATATATTTTTAGATTCAAATCACAAAAATAGATATAATATAATGTATAAATTTCATTTTATAGTTTTGAAGACGATATATAATGGGATCGATAATAGAGACGGAAAGTATCCATTTTTTTCGTATTTGAATATAGTCTTTTAGAGTTAAACTACATTGTTAGAAGTAATTTCGATATTTTATGATAATATATATGGCTTGCAAAAGAAAGATTATAACCACAAGGATAATATAATAATATTCAAAATAAATACAAAAGTATGATTTTTTTTCATACTTGGTAAAATCTTGGTTTTTTTCATAATCTTGGTAAAATCTTGTGAAATCTAGCTTCATAATCTTGTTTCCCATCTCTCGCTCATCAAATGTGTATTATTTTTTAATTCAAATCTCATCAATTTAAGCTATAGTAGACTATTTCAAAGAAAATAATACGTATGCTAATATTAGGTGAAAATTGAAAAAAAAACTCGTACGGATTCCGTTCGGATAAGAAAAAATGCATTTTTTTGTTGTAGCCGAATCGGACCGTGACGTTTTTGTTTTCGCCAGATAAAACATTAGAATTGCTTTGATGTTCTCAAGGAAAATCATACCTATGCTATTATTAGGGGAACATCGAGCAAAACTCAGATTTTTTCTTATCTCAATCTTAACTGCATTTAAAGTTTTTACGATGTTCCCCAATATTAGCTATGATTTTCTTTTGATTTTCTCAAAGAAAATCATACGATGCTAATATTAGGGGCAACATCGATAAAAATCGTCGATAAGAAAAAATTTTGAGTTGACTTTTGAGTTTAAGACTATATAATGGTATTAAAGTATCATCTAGGCTTAGATTAGGTGGCTGAGGTTGTTATGGTTGATTTTTTGGGGTTGTACATGTTGATGTCAGGGTCGACTTTTGCTAACTTTTTTCACAAAACCACCTTTAAGTTATAATACGATGTTTTGGGATTTTATATATTGTTTCTTTGGGAGTAGAAGTGTTGAAGTTTGATGTTGATTGAAGAAAATTATGTTGAAGTAGTTGTGTAAGTTGAGAAGTACTTATGCTTGAATTAAAAGTCATGATAATGGTTTAATTAACTCGGGGAATTGATTGCCGATTGTAGTTGTTAGCTGATAACCAGAATGCCGTTTAAACGCTGAAATTTCTAAATTGCTTAATAGTTTCATGTTTTAATGATTTTGAAACGGTATTCATTTTGAATTACAGATGTTGTGTAATAATCGGGATTTAAGTGAGACAATTATATTCTATGATATATCAATAATCGGGTAGTTTATGGACTAGATTCTTATAACGGGGTTGTCGGTTTACATTTGATCTTTATTTGGGATGTAATAATTGTAAGAGGATGTTATTAAACGGAAGTAAATAATGTATATAATTGCTTTGGATAGGAGTTGAGTCTGACCTGTGACGTGGACTACCTAGATATTCTAGTGGCTTTGACTCCTCGAGGTTAGTAAAAATCTTATGATGGAACCTTTGGCTATATATTATGGTTATATATTCGCACGCGTCTCGTTATGACTATACTGGGTATGTATACGGAGTTATTCATATTGATGTTACGAGATTGTCATATAGACGACGCAGCTAGCGAGATTGTGGTAGTTGTCGCGGATTATATCACGCGGTGTCAGGTGATTGTGTTGCTATGGGTCGTATCAGTATGTGGTTGGTATGTGTGGTTTTGCAAAGTTGATTTAGGTGGAATGATATGTGCATATATACATTCGCCGAAGAGTCTCGACCGGGAGGTTCGGGCATGATATGCATACTGAAAGGAGCGGCCTCGGCCCAGAGTGACTGGTGGATGTATATATATCCGCGGTGTCGAGACGCAGGTTCTGGTGGATGCAGATCGCTGACGGATGTGCGGATGGAGATTTTGATGTTGTACATTTTGCTGGAGTAACTTTTTTTTGTTTGTGTTGTTTATTTGAATGAATATTTGATCGTGCGAGGTTGATGGTTACTGTTTAGTGTTATACATATGCTTTTATATATAATTATGACATATGGATACTGTGGGTATTTGTATTCACTAAGCTTTCACAACTTACTTCCTATTCTCTCAAGCGGGTGTTTTGTCTGTGTTTCTAGGAATTGATCACGTGGTCAGCGAGGAGCTAAGACACAAAGCATGGATCAAGATCGCAGTGAGGCGCGGTGGCAGAAGTCCTTAATAGTCTTTCTAATATCTTTCCTCTTGTTATGTATACAAGATTTTTATGTTAGCACAGGGTCGTGGTATATCATTTATTATTTAAGATGTATCAGGAAGACTAAGTTGGCTCCCCTGGTTGTATATTTTGCATTTAATGTATGTTTGTATTGTCGAGTATGTTATTTTTGGGGTTGTGTTGGGTTAGTGCACCGCTAATGGACTAAAGAGTATTTTATTATTATTATCAAATGAAGTCTTTTATGTTTTTATCCATCGACGTTTTACTCGTGTACAAGTTGTTGATGATCTTAATCTCGTGTATACCATCAGCGGGTCGTTACAATTTTGGTATCTCAGGCATGTGTCTGTGGTCTTTACGGTGTCTTGTGTCTTATGCCTAGGCTTATAGTTGTTGGAAAGTTGGATATATTTGAAAGTCTTCTAGTGAGTCTAACCTTGCCTTATCTTGTGAGATCAGACTACCGAGGATGCCACCACGTAGGTCTCTTCATTGGGCGCCGCACGCAGCAAGAAAAATGGCAGGAGCCGAGAGCCAATGTGAGTAGAGTACCGTAGATGCGTAAAATGTGATAACATCAGACAAAGGATGAGCCTAGTGTGGACCACAAGATTCTCGAGTAAATGTTGGTGGAGATCGAGACCGTAGTACTTGTCGCAGGCGTGCTGGAGTTGCAGTGTTATTCGACCGCTTCGAAGCTGACCCGCCAAAGTTTGTCGGAGCCGATTTTCCTATTCGCATTGAGTCATTCAGACTTGAGAGAATATTTGGTTTATGGGAGTTAATGGGAGTCGGTGGACCACATTTGCGCCTTACATATTACATGGCGGACTCCTCGAGACGGCTGGGAAAATGTGCACAAATTCCAAGCGGAGTTTCACAGACACCGGTAATAAATCGCTTAGACACTGCTTCGAGAGAGCTTTTGTCTTAGAGTGTACATGTTAGCTTTACAAAGAAAGTTGATCCAAATTTTACTCAAGTGGGGACAAATGTAAATGACTATGCGAAAAGATTCAAGGATCTATGTTTGTGGTACTTCCCAAAGGTAAATAAGAGCGAGAGGGAAAGAGACCCAGAGATTCAGGACGGAATGAATTGGAAGATCCGCACGTATTGTCACTCAAGAGTTATGCAACTTTTCATGAATTATCAATGATGCCCCTACAGTGTAGATGGAGCCATGGAGTGTCAAGTTACTGGGAGAAAGTGGAAGACAGGACGCTTGGTGATGAGCGGTCGTAA
The DNA here is from genome assembly GCA_019722365.1 of Lithospermum erythrorhizon. NCBI lineage: Eukaryota > Viridiplantae > Streptophyta > Magnoliopsida > Boraginales > Boraginaceae > Lithospermum > Lithospermum erythrorhizon. The sequence continues at coordinate 22,848 of JADFUC010002154.1, read as the reverse complement.
TCAAGTTCTGGGTTCCGTGGACGCCCATTGCACAAGCAACCAAGCATAAAGTAGAGTCGGGCCTAGTGCCCCTTCTACTAATTCTCGATTTAGCACCGTTGTTTCTCGTGCCTAGGTGTTTTAGGCCGACCGAGGATCTCGCAGATGCTATCAAGGGAGTGCGTACTAACATTGAAAGTGTTTCCGTTGTGGTAGACCGGGTCATAAAGCTGTGGAATGCCGGAACAGAGTTATGGTTTGTTATCGATGTCGCCAGGAAGGGCACATTGTTGTTAATTGTCCCAGACAAAGTGTTAGAGGAAGTACTAGCACATTTACTTCCAAAGCAAATGAGCAAGTAGAGTTATCAAGAAGTCGGAGGCTGATTTCATAGTGAGAGGAAATTGGACGTGGAGTTGGAAATAGTCAGGGTAGTAACGTTGTTGGACTAGTCAAGGTGGTGCCGGAACCTGTCGTGTCGGATATTTGCGCTATCTAAAGAGGAAGCTCGATTCTCCTAGAGCTGCAATAGGTACTCTTAAATTTATGTGGGTTGAAGCAAAAGTCTTGTTTCGATTCTAGAGTTACTTCATTATTTCATATCTCCGAAATTTTCCTGAAAGGGATTCTTGCAATCCTGAAGTGGTTATACCACTTCTAATCCCAACTCCTGCAGGAAGTCCGTTAGATCGACGCAGGACTTAGAAATTGTCCCTTTAAGTATGGAAAATCAATGTTTGGAGAAAAGATTTACTTCCTTTTGCGATGAATAATTTTGATCTTATTCTAGGGATGGATTTGTTGGGGAGACATCATGCAAAGTGATAGATCAAGTCATCTTAAGAAGATTGAAATATCTAGTTCTAAAATCTAAGATCTTTCCTGTGCGATAGAAATTCTTCGTTTACGCTTTTAGTTGCTCAAAAGATGTTGAGAAGTGGATGTTGGTTATCTTACTCACGTTGGTTATACAAGTAAAGAGGAGTAACGACCTAAGAGAGGTGCATGTCAGGAAAGAGTATGTTGATGTAAGCTCCAAGAGTTGCCGATTTCCTCTTGCATGAGGTGGAGTTCTCCATAGAATTATTTCATGATACAACCCCATTTCTATGTTACCTCTAATATAACCCAGAGTCAAGGAGTCAAGACGTTAAATTGCAAGAATTGTTGGATAAGGGATTGTTCGCCATGAAGTTCACCTTGGGTGCTCCAGTTATTTTGTCACAGTTAAGGGACGACTGAGGTCGTTGTATCGATTATAGGCAGCCGAATAAAGTAACAATTAAGAATCAATATCCGCTGCTAGATCAAGGACTTGACCACCGGCGGATGCCCGGTATTTCTAAGATTGACTTGAGGTTAGGTTAATACCATCGCTTGAGGATTAAGGAAGATGATATATCGAAGTCGGCATTTAGAACAAAGATATTGGCAATTACGAAGTTCTTATGATGCCAAGGTTTAAGGACGAATGCACCCGCATCGTTTATGGGACTTAATCGGGTGTTCGCCTACTTGATAAATTAGTGGTGGTGTTCATTGACTACATTTTCATATATTCTGCAATGTAGAGAGAGCATGAATACTTGAGAATCATATTGAGACTTTTCTGTGGAGAAACAAATTGCATGCTAAATTTTCCAAGTGTGAATTTTGGTTGGAAAGGTGCGCTTTTGGCTCAAGTGTGATTGTGAGAGGTATATGTTGGCCCTCAAAAAGTTGAAGTTGTGATTAGAATTTGGGAACAACCCATCAGTATTACTGAAATAAGAATTTTTCTGGTCTGGGCCGGGATACTAAGGGAGATTTATATAGGACTTCAATTATTGCAATACCTCCATATCAATAAAGTGGACTAGAAGCGGAGTTCCATTTGTTTGGAGTGAGATTGTGAACAAGTGGCTTTAATGAGTTGAAAGAGAAATTGACTAATGCTGCCAAGGTTTAATTTTTCCGCTGACATGATACAGGTCGCAGATAATGACGCTTCACATCGTGGCTGGGATGTGTACCAATGCAACATGGTGCGTAGTAGCTTATGCATCGCATGACACCGAGAAATCATGAGAAGAATTTGAGACATTATTTGTATGGTGTGACTTTCCAAATTGTGGCACTTAAGATTTGGAGACATTATTTCAGATGGAAGCGACTTTCCAAATTTTTAATGATCACAAGAGTTTGAAATACTTCCCTTTGTAATACGTAGATCTCGAATTTGAGGCGTGAGGAGATGGATGGACTTTATTAGCGATTATGAGGTTTTCATTGAGTATCATTCTCGAAAGGCAAATGTGGTAGCCGATCCGTTGTTGTAAGTGGGAGATTAAGAGCCAGTTGATGAAATGGCAACTCTGCGTTAATTTTGGAGTAGGAGTTACGGAGAGTGTGAGTTTCCATGGCGGTTTGTTGGCGCAATGAGAGTTCCTGACTGCTCTTCTTGATCGAATACTGAGTGGCAACAGTAAAAGACGGTTACGAAATTTAATTAGAAGAAGCGAAAAGCTGAAGCAGAGTGGATTTTGTGGCGGTAGACGGAGCTCTTACAATGCATCGAGATTATTCAGGCCTTATTCACATGAGTTTGGGGAGATTTTACCTAGCTCATAATGCCCATATCATATGCATCCCGGTGGTACAAATATGCATACCACACCAAATCCTCCCGTCGGGTCTCCCCGCTCCACACAAATATATACCAAAGCGATCAAAATAAACCTACACACGATTACACACACAACACAATACCACACGCAAAGACAAGTACACACAAAGACACGTGGTATAACCAATAACAACTTCACTCACAATCTCATAACATGAATCTAATCACGCCTATCTCATAACATTAATTTCAATAACTCAATACACATGTCCAAATAGTCCCATGACAAACACATGCAAATATATAAACATAATATATATGAGGTTCCTCTCGTGGAAATTTGTACTCACTGAGCCAAAAAGCAATAATGATAACTCAGTAGTCCACGCATAGGTCCGTGGCTCAACTCTCATTCAAAGAAATTATACATTATAACACATCTTTAGGGATAACCTCTCTAACATCTATTAAACCCCTAGTATTATAGCACATTTTCACAATTCAAATTAACTTTTTAGTAATCATCCTATCCCCAACATTAGTATACACTTCTAAAATTCCAACGTAACTACATTCTAATTACCAACTTCATAAATCCCAATATTCGGTCATCACTTTATTACCCCAACAATAACACTTTAATCACATTCTAATCAATCCAACAATCAATCGCCAACTAATTAAACCATTAAATACAACTCTCCAATCTAAACACTAACTACTATACCAATCCTTCTCAAACTTTCAACCTAATCTCCACCAATCCATATCCAAACCAATACCTCATTCCTTAAAATAACTATATTAAAATCCTCTAACCTCATATTACAATTAAAGTTAATTTACGCAAAAGTCAACAAAAGTCAACCCCTCAAATATACACCACTTTCTAACCTAATCACTCAAAGCCTCTAATCCCCTAAACCAAACATAGATAATATTTGTATACCATAATAAAAAGTCAAGATCTAAAATCAACACAAAATCAAATATATAAAAGTCAACTCAAGCCTTAAATGATGAGATTTGAAGAGTGTTTACCTATGATAATCTCAAGATGGGGAACAAGATTTCAGGGTCGATTCAAATGTTTCACTCAAGAAAATGAAGAAAACCAAGCTTAAAGTACTCACAAGCGCTCGCCACCTATGTGGAGTAAGAATGATTTTTTTGGTAGATGAAGAAATGAGTTAGTGGTGGTAGTGGAAGATATTTAAGTGGGAGTTTAGGTCTCTGCTTGGTTCACAATTTTGCTTTCCTGCTTAACAACATAACTTGAACACATGTCAAATTAAATTTCTATTCTCAAAATATATTATCGCCAACCCATATTATCATTATTCGATTTCAAATTTTAACTTTAATCCAAGAAACACTAACCGACAACTAAATCATATTAAAATAATGATTATAATGAATTTACTCCTCACCTACTGCCCCATTCCCATTTCACCTACTCATCCTCATAGTAATTTACATAATAACACATATTATAGCACAAATTTTAAGAACTAAATCCTCTATTTCTAAAAAGATGTTGATATTTATTTCGACATCCTCCTCTCGCTCCCACGCAGCTTCCTCCACTCTTTTGATTTCGCCACACCTTCACTAAAGCCACAACTTTATTTCCTCGCAACATCTTTTTCCTTTCTCGATGAAAAAATTTCACCGGTTTCTCTCTCTTCATACGCAAGGTCCTCTCCAAGCTCCATTGGTCAGGACTCCAAGATACGTGGATCTGCCTGGGATATACTTCCTCAAACACATACATGGATGACGCATGAATTCTCCCACCTGGAGGCAACGCTAAACGATAGGCCACCGGACCAACTCTACCCAAAATCTCATACGGACCGATATATCGTGGACTCAACTTCCCTCTCTTCCCGAATCTCAATACACCTTTCCACGGGATATTCTCAAGAATACTTTATCACCAATTTCGAACGTTAAATCCACACGGCGACGATCTGCATACATCTTTTGTCTATCTTGTGCCACTTTCAGGTGCTGTTGTATCAATTTTATTCTCTCCACCGACCTTTCCACCAACTCCGAACCGTACACTTTTCTATCTCCTACTTCATTCCAACAAACTGGAGTCCTACATTTCCTCGTCGCATAATGCCTAAAAATGGTGCCATCTCAATACCGGGCGTGGAAGCTATTATTATATGCAACCCATTTTAGGCAATTCATCATCCCACTTCAAAAAAGTTCAACACACAAGCCTCGCAACATATCCTCCAATGTTTGAATTGTTTCTCTCTGACGCTTATTTGACTGGATGAAATGATACTCAAATTGACTCTCTAAATTCAATCGCTTCCCCGAACCTTTCCAACTGAGGTGAATCTAGCATCTCGACTTCATACAATGGATACCGGCACTCCATGAAATTCACAGATCAACATACAACCATGCCAATCAAGCCAGACCGCGAAGTCGATGAATTTGTGGGCGAATGAGCGATTTCGACAATTTATCCACTATCACCAAATATACCGCCTTTTTCAATCTCCTCGAGCCGAAAACAAAGTCCATCATAGTCTCAAGCCCCAAGTCCACTCGAATAGAAGCGGTTAAAATAGGCCTCTACTGATGCTCTGTTCTATCTTCACCGCTGACAAGTCGACATTTTGATACAAACTCACATTTCTTCATGTTAGGCCACCAACATAATTCTTCTTAAGTCTCTACATCTTTGTACCACCAGATGCATATTATATGGGGCATATGAGCTTCTACTCCAAAATCTCATTTTTTAGCTCTGCTAGGCTTCAACTTCCTCACCACAAAATCCACCCGCTCGCTTTTCACTTCTTCAATTATCTTTGCGCCTTTCATCTTTCTCATACTGAAAATCCCATCAAGAAGAACCGTTGAACTCTTTATTTGCGCCAACAAACCGCCATCAACTCCCACACCAAAATTAATTTCAAGTTGCTTATTTCATTCAATGGCCTCCTTAACCTCTCCCCTACGACTTAATGCATCTCTAAGTACCACATTCGCCTTTCCACGAGATACTCAATGGAAACATCATAATCGCACAACCCATCCACATTCGTTGCCTCGCATTCAAATCTCTACCGAGGTATTTCAAATTTTTGTGATCAAGAAAATTTGGTAAGTCACACCATATGGGAGCACGCCTCCAAATCTTGGGCGCGAACACAGCTTGCCGCTTAGTTCCAAATCAAGTGCCGGGTAATTCTTTCTCATGATTTTTCAAATTGCCGCGATATTAAGCTACTACTTACTATGTTGCATTAGCACACATCCCAACCCCCGACGCGAAGTAATCACTATTATTACACCTACATAGCCATCCCGTCCCTGGGAGAGTTAATGAAGTGAAGCGCTGCAGTTAATTTCTTTTAACTCATTGAAGCACCGCTCACACCGTCACTCAGTGGGCCGAACTCCTTCCACCCGGCTGGGGTGTTGCACATCGAGAAGTCTCGTATAAATCTCCGATAGTATCCCGCCAAAATCTTAAAATTCTTATTTCAAGAACACTCGTGGGGTTGCTACCAATTCATAACATCTTCAATCTTGAGGATCAACACTTATACCTTCTCCTAAAATCAACACATTATATCCATTCTTTCCCCACCAAAATTCACACTTGAAAATTTAGCATGACTCATTTTTCCTCAAAGTTCCAACACAATTCTCCCTGCTGCTCTTCATGCCTCCCTCACTACTGCAATATATCAGGTTCAAAATGTTGTCGAAAGCCACAAATTTATCCAAGTAAGAGCGGAACATCCGACAGAAGGTCCATAATGTTTAGGCATTCACCCAAACGGCATCACCAAAAACCTCAGAGTGCCCATATCTGCTTCAAATGCCGACTTCGAGAGTATCGGCTTCCTTAATCCCACCCATCGTAGCTCCACCTCAAGTCAATCTTAGAAAATACCCCGGCATCCCTCAATTGATACCGGGCATCTCTCGAACACTGATCAAATGCATCATCAATCCAGGCAATGGGATATCGATTCTTAATTGTTACTTTGTTCACCGCTTTTAACGACAACCCGTAGATCCATCCTTCTTCTTAACAAATAACACCGAAAGCACCCCAAGGTGAACTACTTGGTTTAATGAACTTTTATCCAATAATTCCCTCGCAATAGCATCTTCAACTCCTTCAACTCTACAGAGCTATTCTATAAGGTGCCATAGAAATCGGAGTAGTACCTCGTGAAGTACCTATGGACAACTCCACCTCTCGCACAGGGGAAGTCCCACACAATCAGTTCTATACACTACTATACCCTAAGGTTGTAGGAAGATTTCTTCAACATTTAGTGTATAAACTTCATTTATGTGCTGAGCTTCTCCCACTAACCTTTGAGGAACTCAAGGTTTCATCACTTGATTCTTATTGATTTCATCAAGTATCAAATTGGTGAATATAAATTCCATTATACTCATCTTAAGTTTACAAATCCTTTAGATCCTAGTAGAATAAGAATCTCTTTTTATATTCTCGCCGAGATGAGTTCAATAACAATGTCAAGTATCCATCATCACCGATCATTACTAGAACATTCTTTGATAACTTGCTTAGACCTACATATAACCGTGAATAACCCGTTACGAAAAAAAAATTAATTTTTTCGTCAAGGACCCGAGGATAGTATAATTAATTTCGATGATAATATTATTTCGTAAATTTTTTTTGCCGATTACATTTATAATTTAGTAGTGTTTTCTGCAGAAGAATTTTATCTTTTGAAATCGGGTTCGTGGAGACAGTACGATAAGTTAGAATTAACCGAAACCGGTCTGACTCGAGGTTTTTTTAAATTTATCTTGGCATGCTTATCTTCCACATCAACACTTCATCATATCTGCATTTTTCTTGTTTTACGAAATTTATCCTCCCCTTAAAAAAAATTTCATTTTCCATTTCTTCGACATATCGCCAAAACTCAAGATCGGTTGTAGAATATCTTTCTCCCAATCATTCTCTTTGTTAAGTGTAAGCAATTTCAAGTCTTTTCAGATATTTCTTGGGTTTTTGACATAGTTGACTTTTAGTTGACTTTTCCATAATTGAATTTTTTTATGATAAATTTTAGTTGGTTATGGGTTCTGTGACGATATAAGTGATGAATTCGTGATTGTAGATCGCTTGAGGACGTGGTGGTCGAGTTGACTTTAGGTTTTCGGTTGACTTTTTATGTGGATATTTTTATAAGACTTTAAATGTGTAGGAGGTTATATCGGGACCTTTATTATAGTTGTTGATGTTCAATTGCAATTTAAAATTGATTAAAGTGGGGATTATGTTGAAAAGTGTTAATTCCAATTTGAACTATAATTGATATTTCGTAGTATAGGTTGTTAATTATGGACCTGGCCGATTAATTAAAATGACTTATAAGTCGATTGCAATGACATAATAAGATGAAATTTTAGTGGGATCGATTGTCATATTCACGGGATTATAATTATGTTTATCCGCCGTTAGGATCGCTAGAGATAGCTCTCCCAAGAGTTGGTTATGTATTCTCCAATGCCGGTATAGTAATAGGTCTTGATTATAATTTCGGTGTTGTTTAGGCGCTGATCGTGGGAAAAGGGCGCTACTCGATTGTCTTTCATGGTTTCATGTAGAAGCTACAGAGAGTACTTATCTCACGTAGCATTTTACGCATTTACCTTGATCTGGTGATATACATGTTATTGTGTTATGATTATAGAGAATGATATACATGTAATTGTTGTGTTACGTGATTGTGTTTCGTGGCGCCAAGATCGCCGGAGGTAAGTAATAGTCAATCCCCAACTTATATTTCTCGATTTCGTGGCCTTCACGTAATTATTATATTATGTGGCCTCGGCCGCACTTTTGATATGTTTGTGGCCTTGTCGGCGATTGTGATTGATTTATTTCCATTGTGGGATGTTTTAGCCGGTGTCGTAATAATCGCTTTTGGGAGTAGAGTTGTTCGGGGTTATGCATGAGTTCGAGGCCTGAGTATCGTGGGGTGATCTCATTGGGATTACTGTGGATTAGTACCTCCTTCCTCAGATATGTGACACTATTGGCCTTATACTTAGTGTATAAGCGGTGTGCCTTATACTCAGTATATGCCATGGTTTTATACCTGTATGCGTGCCTTATACTTAGTGTATAAGAGTGTGTGCCTTGTACTTGCATTTAGTGTGTTTTGGCCTTTTATATCATGTGTATGCTGGGTGATTATCGACAGTCCATTCCTCAGTAGACGGATTGAGCATAAAGACAGAGGTTGATATAATCAGCAGAGATGTGAGTAATATTTACTGTGAGTTTAGTCGTTGTCGAAGTTCTCGATGTCTTTCTAGAATTGTGGGTTTACTGAAACTCCTATGATATCTCCGTGTATTATGTATGAGACTTCTTTGGAATTACGATGTGTGACCCGGGGATTAGATAGTCCTCGATATATGTGTGTATTTCATTCATGTGTGGCTATCATCATTATATTTACTGCCTCATTCGTATGGTGAGTTCACCCCCTGTTAAGTTTCACTAAGCTTCGCGCTTACACCTCTTTGCATTGGGCGGCATTTCGCTTGAGAATCGTAGGGGGATGATATTCCAAATCGGCTTTTCGACCAAGTGGGCATTATGAGTTTATATTGATGCCATTTGGATCGACAAACGCACCGGCGGCCTTTATGGATTTGATTTAACCGCATTTTGGGAGTATTTTGATGAGTTTGTGGTGGTATTCATTGATGATATTCTCGATATATTCCGTAGGGAGGAGGAACATAAGAGTGCATTTGGTGTGATTGTTTGGGACCTTGAGACAAAGACCAGCTTGTATGCTGCTTTCCAAATGTGAGTCTCCTGCTGGCGAAAGCGCACTCTGGGGCAATGCTTATTCCCGGCGAGGGTATTTGTGTTGATCCAATGTATGGTGAGGTCAGAGCAATTGGGAGCTGCCCACCTGTGACCGAGGTGAGTAGGAGTTTCGGGGGTTACTGTTGCTGCTGTGAGATTCATCAAGGACTTTTCTTTGACGCGATGCCACTGACTGTGCTGACTGCAGAGCGGATTCCGCTTTTATTTGGGATGATGATTGTGAGGATTGCTTCGTACTCAAAGAGAAGTTGACTACAAATTCCAAATATATGATACCTGCCCAAGTTCTAAGTGGGCTACGTGATTTATAGTGATGCTTCAGATCGTGATCAGCGCAGCCCCATGCGTAATGAACGTGATCATGCTTCCGACAATGAGAAATTTACCAGAAGAACTATCCCACCCATGATCTTGAGCTAGCGGCTATAGTCTTCAAGGTTGAAATTGTGGAGACATTATCTCAGATGGGGTTAAATGCTGTGATTTTTACCGATCATAAGAGTTTGAAATATTTCCTTCCCAAAGCAGAGATTTGAATTTGAGGCAGAGGAGGCGGATGGAGTTCATCGGATGAGACTGACTATTGAGTACCACCCAGTGGAAGCGCAAATGTAGTAGTTGATGCATCGAGTAGAAAAAATCAAAGAATCTAGAGAGAGATGAAACAGCCGATTTGGTTTTGATGCCTACGACGGGAGATTTCATACGGTAGTTCGACTCAGCATTTCTGTGGATCGGATCTTAGAATTATAGCAGAGACTAAGGTGTTATCGCAGGGACGTGAGAAATGGAGTCGCATCGCATTTCACAATTGATTTAGAAAGGGTTTCGAGGATGAATGGCGATTGTGTGTACCGTGATTCGATGAGCTGGTAAGTGAGATTCTCAATGAGGTCTATAATACCCCTACAAGTGTACACCCGGTAGCACAAAGATGTAATGCGGGATCAGGTTGACGACAGGCCAGAATGAAGAGAGATCGCAGAGTTTGTGGCAAAGTGCTTGGTTTGTCAAAGAAAGCGAAGGCCGAGCATGGCTATCCCGCGGTTTATCAAGACTCTTCCTATTCCCCGAGCGGACACGGGAGAATATCACCGCTGACTCTGTGTTTGGGCTTCCCAGGGCTGAGGCTTACATGATGGGATTTTAAAGCATCAGGATAAAGTTATCGAAGTCGGCTCATTTCCTACCTATCGATCTACGATGGGCCCTCGAGACTAAATAAGATTTACATGCGGACTGACAAGGAAAGGCACGGGGTTTCGTGTCGATTATTCTGACTCATGACGCTTAGATTCACTTCGAGGTTCTCGAGGGGTTTCCAGGAGGCATCGGGGACTGTAAGGAGTCGAGTACATCTTTTTCATCCCTGCATCGACGGGCAACTGAGAGGAAGATACGACATTGAGGATGTTCGGCTCATATGAATCCTCCCGAATCGGACGACGAGTTGCCCAAGATAGAGTTCGGCTCACAAAAACAAATTTTCCTATGCTAGTAATAGACGGGCACCATTTGGAGGCATCGTGAGGCGGAGATGTCGCACCTTTGTTGGAATGAAAGTGAGAGGAAAGTTTACTTGCCTGAAAGGTTGAGAGTTCAGTAGTCGGATCAGTTGATTTAGCAAAGATTCGAGGACAAATGTGATAGACGTAAGAAGTATGCGTATCATCACAGAGTGTACTTGTCGTCGAGGTTGGCGGTAATCGTGGTGTTTCCCGAGGGTATCTCCGCGGAAGGCGATGGCCTGGGAGGAGTGGAAGCTGAAGTCCTCGTTATACTGACCATTCGGTGATCCTTTAGAGAGTTGCCTGCGGGCGTGACGTTGGCGTTGCCTCCGAGTTTAGATAGGATTCATAATGTGTTCCATGTATCCTGCTTGAGGAAGTATATCCCCGACGAAGCTCCATATTTCCTCTTAGCTCACCAAAGGAGTTTCACGAGACTCACGCCTGGTGCAGCACCGTGGAGATTTTGGACAGAAAGAGAAGGGCTTTGAGACTAAGACAAAGGGCCTTAGTGAAAGTCTTGGGGAGGAATCACTGTAGAAGAGGCTTACTTGGGACAGGACGGTATTTATGAACTACCCGCAGCTCTTCGAGTAGACGCGAGTTTGTTGTTTCGTATGCTATTTGTTTTGTGTTATTAAATGTTCTTTATTGTTTATATTGTTAAATTTCGAGGACGAAATTTTATAAGGTGGATAGATTGTAATAACCCGCTACGAAAAAAAATTTAAGTTTTGGCCTATGGACCCGGGATGTGATAATTAGTTTCATGATAATATTATTTTATAAAATTTTCACGAATTACATTTATAATTTAGTAGTGTTTGCTGTGAAGAATTTTATCTTTGAAATCGGGTTCGTGGAGATTTAGATAATATAAGCGTATAATTAACCTAAACCCGAATCCAGATTGAGTTTTTAAATATCTTGGTACGCTTATCTTCCACATCATCACAACACTTCATCATGTTCGCTTTTTCTTGTTTTGGGCTTCTAAATTTATCTCCTCCCCTTAAAAAATTTCTATTTTTCCATTTCTCTTCGATTGTCGCTTCAAACTCAAGATCGTTGTAGAATATCTTTCTCTCATCAATTTCTTCGAAAGTATGCATGAAATTTCAAGTCTTTGTGATATTTCTTGGGTTTTAATATAGTTAATTTTTCCATAATTGAATTTATGATAAATTTTAGTTGGTTATGGGTTCTCAGGTCGTATATATGATGACCAGATTTATATTAGTTTGGTGTCATATAATGAAGTTGACTTTAGGTTTTCAAGCTGACTTTTATGTGGATATTTTTATAAGACTTTAAATGTAGGAGGTTATATTGGGACCTATTATAGTTGTTGTGATGTTCAATTGGTAATTTAAAATGATTAAAGGGGATTATGTTGAAAAGTGTTAATTCCAATTTGAAGTATAATCCATATTTCGAGAGCAAATGTTAATTGCGGACCCGCTGACACTAAATGACTTATGTTGATTGGTAATGATTAAGTAATAAGATGAAATTTTTAGTTGGGGATCGACACAGTCCGAAGTGGGATTATAATTGATAGTTTATCCACAAAGTTAGAATGCTTGTAGATACTCCCAAGAGTTGGTTACGATCTTCCGTAACGCCAGATAGTAATAGGTCTTGATTATACTGGTGTTGTTTAGGCGTTGATCGTGGAAAAGGGCATACCTTGATTGTCTTTTCATGGCTGCTTCCATGTAGCTACAGAGGTGAGTACTTATCTCACGTGTGTTACTTTAATGCATTTCCTATTTTGGATTGAGATATAGATGTTATTGTGTTACGACATGAGAAAGATATACATGTAATTGTTGTGTTACGTGAATTGTGCTTGTGTGGCGTTAAAGATTGTTGAGGCAAGTAAGAGCTTGAACTCCCAACTTATATTTCTAAATTCGGTATTCGACGCGCACTATTATATTATGTGGCCTCACGGCACTTTTGATATGTTTGTGGCCTTGTTTTATCAGGATTGATTTACTTATCATGATGTTTTAGTCACAGGTCAGTAATATTGTTTGGGAGTAGAGTAGCGTTTGGGTTATGCAATGAAGCCTGGTGTCTTGAGTATCGTGGGGCGACCCTACAGCTTGGGATTACTGTGGATTCTCCTATGAGCATGCCATTAATTATTGGCCTATACTTAGCTGTGATAAGTGTGTGCCTTATACCGTGTATAAGCGGTGCCTTATAACGCGTGTATAAGCGCTGTGTGCCTTATACTGTATACGGTGACGGTGCCTTATACTTAGTGGTATGTTTAATTTGCCTTGTACTTAGTGTATGAGCGCTGCTTTGGCCTATACTGCGTAAGGCTGGGGCATTATCGACAGCTTCATTCCTCGCAGTAGACGGATTGAGCATATAAGCATTAGAGGTTGATATACCGGTGGGGTTATTAGAGATAGGAGGTTTGATTTACTGTAGTTTAGTCAAGTTGTCGAAGTCTCTTTGATGTCTTTCTAGAATTAGTTTAATAAACCCTATGTGATATCTTTTGTATTATGTATGAGACTTTCTTTTGGGATTATGATGCTATGGGACTCGATTAGATAGTCGTGATATATGTGTATTTCTTATTCATGTGTGGCTATCATTATATTTACCGTCTGCTCCGTATGGTGAGTCTACCCACATGTGTTAAGTTTCACTAAGCTTCTCGGCTTACACCTCTTTTTGCATTGGGCAATTTCTACCTTGTACAAATGAGTTGTGTGGCGCTTGAGCCAAGATTGCTTGAGAGTTTTGTTCCGAGTGGCTGTGTGAGCATCGTGGCGCAGGATCCTCACAGCTCCGATTTTTGATGTGTTGTCAACCGTTTGATTGTTGTATATTTCCCTTTGAAACTTTAGCCTTTGGCCGGGCCGTTGTCATTTTGTATTTCGGATAAAGATGTATCATCTTTTGTAGCCTCACAAAGATTACGTTATTTTGGTATATGTTGTATATATTTATGGGTTGGTCGCTTCATATCACCGATGGATTATGTAAATTTTAAAACTGCTTTGGATTGGGAATCTTAATTGTGATCACATTTTTGGATGAAACGAATCGTGTTTTAAACTAAGTTGTCCATCTAAGCCAGTGACTCGTGTTCGATTTAATGACTCTCACCTCGCGGTGGCCGGTAATCTGGGCGGTCGCGTTACAACAACTGTGGAATAGCACAAGAAAGTTTGAAATAAACATGAAGATACCAACCAACGAATAATAAGTTAATCTTTATTTCTCAACCAAATGTATGATTAAACGCTCATTCATGACTGACATTTCATTTAATGAGAATACATTTACTACTTTTGATGATTCACCATCTAGAAAGTAATATAGAATGGGCTCTTACTCCTGATGAATCAATATCCTGAAGATAAAATAGAGTTTCATACTCAACTCATGTATTCACATCTTATTTTATTCACATCTTATTGCAACACTATATGTATGGAAATAAATACCAAATTTTCCATCCGTTTATGTACAAAATGACTTAATATCAACTTTGGATTCGAGTTAAATTATGCTCACATGCTGACATATAATACCAACTTATCCTATACGAGACGCTTTCACAACTCTTGAGTTGTCTCACGAGTAATACATGAATAAATTAATTTAAAGGCAAAGTAGCAACCTTTTAATATGTGAAATTATTTCATTTCTTGTGTCTCACCATTAAACACAATCCTTACCAGATCACTCAACTAATGACACATCTAAGGTTAGAATGAAATATCTTGGTATATGAAATTGAAAGATTCATCCATTTGTGTTTTAACTTCATTAAACACAATTCCTCAATTACGAGCGAACACGACGCTTTAAGATTAGAATGATGTCTCATTCTTCGAATGATATACTACTTCTATATCGATGATATTTCCGACTGTAACTTGATAGTATTCATATGGCCCTTTCCATACCCTCTTAGTCACTCTGATGTATCATTCAATGACTAAATTTTCAATTAACTTGTACGTGGAATATACAAACTTACTTCTAGAGTAGCCAGTTCTTACTCAAGCCGTGGGCAAGAGTTTAATTTTAGTTCATCTTCTTCAAAATTATACTCAAGTCTTGTTCTCTTTAATTAACTTGTATGTAAACATACAAACTTAATTTAGACTGAACCTCCCACTCAAGTCTAGTAAGAGTTAACTTAGATCATCTTTTCAAGATGATACTAAGTCTTGTTCGAGTCATTATCCATAAGTATTATTCAATCGCTTGTTGTTCGCCATATCCTTTTAAAGAAGAGTAGAGCAATTTTTCCTTAATCGAATCACCTCGATATGGAAACGGTAAGTCAAACGCGAAGACTCTTTTCTACTCTTTACAAGTGCAAAGAAAATAATAGAATCCCAACCATCTTCATGGAGGATTTAAAACTGCGGTGCTCTATAATGAAGTCGCTCATCATTACACAAAGAAGTTCGATAACTTTCTTTGTATCTTGTCTTCCACCATTTATACTTGGCTCATATCCATGATTAAATCATATGAGTCAAACTAGTGTTCTTGACACCCATAGCCCACCAAGACATTACAAAAATTTCGACAACAAAATTATTTGAGATACGAGATTTAATCAAATCTCTTTCAATTCCTAAATGTTACTTAAAATCCTTCTTCTATGCTTTAAAGTTCGAAATAATGAAGCGAATCATTAACTTCAACTTATAGTTGCATGTTCAATTCAATTGTGCAAGTGACGTGAGAATCGAATAGAGATAGTTTGTTTTTATTTGTTACATTACCATAAGCTTTTGTTTCTCACAATTCATGAACCATGTTCATTATGTTAAAGAAACTAAATAACTATCACATGTCCGAAATGTAGATAATAACATTCAAGATCATTCAATAGTTTTCTCAATCGAGTTATAAAGAGATCAAACCATTTTATCATTTAAGACTTTTGGTGGCTAAGAGATAATATGACATATCGGGTTCCTCATAGCATCACCTTTGATTGAATAAAAAATTAATTATAGACTTTTGTTCACTAAAGTTTATGCAATGTATCAACATGATTGAATCAAGTCTTAAATGTTTGTGGTATTTAAAGTTTATCCTCTATTAGCATACAACCGATTGCAGCCAAGTTGAAGAAGATCGTGTCAGAATATTCTTTGTTTCAATAAAGTCATTTGGATTTGTTCTAACTTATTTTATTTCACATTATAAAGTCATGCATTTAGTTTGCCCAATGAATGGTAGAATAAAAAAGGTAAACTTAATGTGCCAAACATAAATAGGAAATATGCAACTTAAAATAAACAAAGGTAGTTCACAAAACAATCCATACGTATTTAAAATGAATTGTAAATATAATATCCGTACTTCAAATCTCACAAAATGTACATATCAAGATCTACTATACTCACTCCAAAACGCAACACTACATACATTTTGGAATCAAGTATAATAGTAGGTTATCAACCACTCTCACGTAAAGTAATATGCAAGGTACTAAAGTCTATTATGCCCGTATTCAAACGGCAAGATCAAGATAGCTATTTTGAATCTCAAAGACAATAGTAGGTTACCAACCAATTACGAAACTATATAACTCTTTGTGTCACTAGCATACCATACAGATGCTACCCGATTTTGTATCTCGACAAAGCGGTTACATACCAATTAAAACCAAATAGTTACTGAGCGATCATCCGAAAAGCCCACAACGTTAATGAAATCAACAACACGATCCATTGTCATATCAAAGTGCAAGATCAGAATACCCGCCATCACAATGTGCCCGTATAATGCAACCGATTTTACAACTTTAAAATTGGCTTGGTACGATGCCTCAATTTTTAATTAGAGATTAATGTTATTTAACTTTATTTAACCATACCTAGATAGCACATATTCAAGCAACATGCACAACATGAAAAATAAATAAATAACACAGATTTAGGAGATATAGATATGACCCCTACCTATTACATCACTTAACAAGTGAAATTCTAACATAAGTCCTATTACAACACTTTAGAAGTACAAGTCTTCTATTCTTCAAAGACTCCTCAGCTTACAAGTTCTCCAAGTGTCGCCTTTGTGGATACGCTTATCTTCAATGCCACCACGCCAGCATACTACTACTCTAACCCAACTTAGACAAAGACGTTAAGTTTGTGGGTAAACGAATACAAGAATAAAAGAAATACGACTCAGCAGGTCGTTTACAACATTTCTCAAGACGCTGCACTGCGAATAAATAAATTAAACTGGTCATATCTAAATACTCCTTTCCATTCCATAACAATATATATGGGCAAACATTAAAACAAATAAATGCCCTTAATGTCATATATATATATTAAATGAAATGAGATTAAATGTATTCATAATCGACTAATTAATTACCCATTATTTTACAATTAATTATCAAATTAATGTAAATTTTGAATTTAAATATATTCCCACATGATTACTATAATTATTACAATAATTATCGCTTCATTTTAAATCATGGAATAATTACTTACAAGTAATTAACTCCAAAATTCAAAATTTATAAGTCACCATGAAACATATTTTCAAAATTATCAATTAATGAAAATAATTATGAAGGGAAATATAAATCAAATTTAATGTCATTCAAGATATATTCAATTAGCTTAATGAAAAAATTTATGATTTAACATTAAAACCGAAATTAATAATTACTAATAAATTTTTAAACCAAAAATAATTACATAAAATACATTTAGGTTTTCTAAAACGACAAACGAATCCTCAACGACAAACCGCTGCCCGGCCACCCATGAATGACACGCCGCCGGTGCCGTAGCATTTGCCAATGGCTATGACTGCTAAGCCCACCTGCAATCGACGCTGCCGTGGAGGCCGTTTCGCAAGTTTGGCGACCGATTTTTGGTAATTCATTTCGCTTTCAGCTTTTTCCAGACACTATAACTTTTTGTAAAATGATTTGGAGGTTCTAAAAATTCAAAAAATTTGGAATTTTCCTTGAACATCAATAATATCATTTATTGAACGCCCAAGTGGTAGTTTATCAAAAACACTCTATTGTTTCATTAAAACCCAAAACAATCTAGAATTAAACGAATTTTTTGGAGTACTTAAAAATTCAAAAAATTCGAGCCATGTGTGAAACATATATATAAAATGGGTTGAAACAAAACTAGAACTAACCTCAGTTGTCAAGAATATTAATGTGATTTAATTTCAGAATTTTCGTAAATTTTCTAAACCTCTTCAGAAATCGAAATGATTCTACATCAAATTAAAAAATGCAAATTAATCAATTTTTAACTGCTTCAATTCATGAAAAATTAATAAACTTCAAATCATCAAAATCAATACATGAAATGATGAGATTCCACCTATGTGAAACATATATAAAATGGGTTGATTTTTTTCATATTATATATATTCATCTATCGAATATATAAATCATGAAATAATCAAATTAACTAACAACTATGTCAACACACAATCAAATTAGATAAAATACATCAAACTTGAGTAGGCTCTGAGGCCACTGTTAGAATCTAGTTTGAATTTCATTTGTGATAAAATACCAAATTCATACATCCCGTATCCTCAAATTGATATAAATTAATCTAAAACACATAAATTACAATTATGAATAATGAGCACTTACAAAGGATGCCAGCTGAAGCCTATCAACACATTCTTTCACGGCTTCCTTTGAATTCTAAATTTGAGCACTCAAATGTAGTGGCTCTAGTTATGCACAATTTATGTTTTTGAATCCTAGATTTGTGTTTGCTAGAATGGGTTGATTGATGAAATTAGAAAGAATTTTTAATTCTTCTCCCTTGAACATTTCGCCATATGGAGGATAAATGGAGTGAGGCTTTTGTTTTTCATTTCCATGAAAACATGTTATAAATGAAAACCTAATAAGTTTGCTTATATATGTCAAATCTAAAGACCAACCGAATAGCTTAATGAAATTCCGTTAAGTTTAATTAAACTGCTATAAAATCAAATACTAATAGTTGTTAATAGTAACTAACAAGTTACTAACAAGCTCAACTATCGAATTAATTCAATTGACTAATTAATTAATTTGGGTTCATCCAATTTATATTTTACATTATCAATGTAAAAATCCCAATTGAGAATATTCGTTGATTACAATCAACTCTCAATTTAGAAAATGTAGTTTAATTTCATACATGAAATATAATCCAACGTCACTATATGTGTGTGACCTTCTAGGCTCAGATAATAGTAAGTTGTATAATAATAATAATTGACCAATTACTATTATTATAACGACACGAGTAAGATCTACCAATCGCTCATAACCCCTTAAATTACATGAGAACTCAAACTAGTAATATTCAATTCATTAAGGTGAACACTAAGTTTCAAAGAATCACATTTCTAACCAACCTCGGTAAATGAATTGATACACAATTGTGGGCAAATCTAGCATAATAAAAGGGAATCAATTCTCATTGGATTTCCATCAATAGGTACTCTAAATTCTGTGGGTCGAAATAAAAGTCTGTTTTGATTCCGAGTTACTCATTCTTTCATATTCTTCAAATTTTCCTAATCGTGATTCTATAACCGAGAAATTCTTGTTATACCCACTTCTACCCTAACTCCTAGGAAAGTTTATTTATGTTTTAGAAATTATCCTTTATAATGGAAATCAATATTTGGAGATGGGGATGCATTTCCTCTTTCAGATGAATGATTTTGATCTTATTCTGGGGATGGATTGGTTGGGGAGACATCATGTAGTGATAGATTGTCATCTTAAGAAGATTGAAATATCTAGTCCTGGAAAATCTAAGATCTTTTTCCTAGGTGATAGAAAAATTCTTTCCTCTTGCCTCATTTCTGCTTTAGTTGCCTTACAAGATGTCGGTAAGGGATGTGTCAAGTTATCTACTCATGAAAGATACAAGTAAAGAGGAGATCGACCTAAGAGAGGTGCATGTTGTGAAAGAGTATGTTGATGTGTTTCAAGAGTTGCTGTGATTTTGCGCCAGAGGCGGAGTTCTCCATAGAATTATTTCCCGATACAACCCGATTTCTATGGCACCTTATAGAACGGCTCAGCAGAGTTGAAGGAGTGGGAAGATGCAATTGCAAGAATTGTTGATAAGTGGACTGCTCGCCAAGTATTTCACCTTGGGGTGCGCCTGTTATTTGTCAAGAAGAAGGGATGGATCTCGAGGTCAGCAGACGATTATGCGCAAATAATAAAGTAACAATTAAGAATCGAGAACCGTTGGCTAGGATTGATGATCTGGTTGATCAATTGAGGGATGCCCTGTATTTTCTAAGATTGACGGAGGTAGGTTACCACTCGCTGAGGATTAAGGAAGATGATATAACGGGGTTGGCATTTACAACAAGATATCAAAATACGAGTTCTGGTGATGCCGCTTAAGCCACGAACGACTTGCATCGCTTTACGGACCTTACGTAAAATGTGTGTTCCGCTTACTTGATAAATTAGTAAGTGTGTTCATTGACGACATTTTGATATATTCCCGTGAGCGTAGAGAGAGTACGGCTAACACTTGATAATCAAGTGACGGAGACTTTCAGAGAAACGAATTGTATGCTAAACAAGTGTGAATTTGGTCAGAAAGGTGCAGCTTGGGTCATGCGATTGTGAGAGGGTATAAGTGTTGACCCTCAAAAAAGTTGAAGTTGTGATGAATTGGGAACAACCTAATGAAAGTGTCAATGAATAAGAATTCTTCGGCATAATGATACTATCGGAGATTTATACAGACTTCACTATTGCAACACCTATGACCAGTGGACTAGAAGGGCGCTCCATTTGTTCGGGAGTGAGGATTGTGAACAAGCAAGTTTTTAATGAGTTGAAAGAGAAATTGATCATCACAATAAAGATCGACTCTCCATCGACACGATGGCTATAAGTCGTATAGCTGACGCTCACATCGTGGGTCGATTTACCACCCAACATGTAGTTTATGCATCGCGACGCTTGAGAAATCATGAGAAGAATTACCGACGAATCCATTTGGAACTAGCCGCAATTGTGTTTGCACTTAAGATTTGAGGTATTATTTGAATGGTGCGAATTTGCCAAATTTTACTTATCACAAGAGTTCGAAATACCTCCCGACGCAGATCTCAATTTGAAAGTGTAGGAGATGATGACCGTATTAGCCATTATGACGTTTTCATTGAGTATCATCCCGAAAGGCGAATGTGGTAGCCGATGGTTGTAAGGGAAAGATTAAGGAGCCGTTGATGAATGAAGCAACTCCGTGTTAACTTGAGTAGGAGTCAATGGGAGCAGTGAGTTTCCATGGCGGTTTGTTGGCGCAAATAAGAGCCTCCCACCAGCCTCTTTCGATCGAATACCGAGTGGCAAAATGTGAAAAGATGAGAAGTTACGAAAAGATAATTGAAGAAGTGAAAAGTGCAAGCAGAGCGGATTTGTCGCGGAGAGAGGACGTGTGAGCTCTTACAATGCATGGTAGATTATTTGTGCCTTATTCATGTGAGCCGAAAGTGGGAGATTTTGGACGGCTCATAATGCCCATGCTCATATGCATCCCCGTGGTACAAATATGCATGCCTACACTGTAATTCTCGGTCGGGGTCACCCCGCCTCCACAAATATATACCAAAAGCGACAAAATAAACCCGCACAATGTGACATACAACAATACAGCCACACGCAAAGACAAGTAATATTTCACAACACACGTGGTATAACCAATAATAACCACCACAATCTCATAACATGAATCATAATCACAATTTTATCTCAAAACCTTAATTTCAATAACTCAATACACATATCAAAATAGTCCCATGACAAACACATGCAAAATATATAAACATAATATATATGAAGTGGTTCCCCTCATGAGATTTGCACTCACCAGCCAAAAAAAGCAATAATGATAACTCCGTGTAGTCCACGCATAGTCCGGCTCAACTCCTATTCAAAGAAATTACATTATAACACATTCCGAGGATAACCTTCTTAACATCTATTAAATGAGTATTATACCAAATTTCACAATTCAAATTAAGTTTTTAGTAATCATCCTATCCCCACATTAATATACACTTCTAAAATTCCAACATAACTACATTCTAATTTACCAACTTCATAAATCCTAATATTCGGGTCATCACTTTATTACCCCAACAATAACACTTTAATCATATTCTAATTCAATCCAACAATTAATCTCAACTAATTAAACTATTAAATACAAACCTCCAATTCAAAACACTAACTACTATACCGACTTTTCCTAAACTTTCAACCTAATCTCCACCAATCCATATCCAACCAATACTCCTATTCCCAAATAACTATATTAAAATCCTCTAACCTCATATTACAATTCTAAAGTTAATTTAAGAAAAGCCTCAACAAAATTCAACCCTCAACATACACCACTTCTAACCCCACAAATCACTAAAGTCACCTTTCTAACTCTAAACTAAACTTAGATAACATTTGTATACCATAATAAAGTCAAGATCTAAAAATCAACACAAAAATCAAATATATAAAAAGTCAACCTCAAGCCTTAAACGATTTAGATCTAAGAGTAGAAAGCTTACCTACGATAATCTCAAGATGGGGAACAAGACTGAGGTTGGATTCAACAAGTTTCACCAAGAAATGAAGAAAAACTAATGCTTAGCACTATGGGTGGTTCGCCACCTATGTGAGGCAAGAAGGGGATTTTTATTTTTGGTGTATTTAAGAAACGACTAGCGCGGTAGTAAGATATTTAAGTGGGAGTTTAGGTCTCCATTGGTTCACAATTTGGCTTCTCTTCTCCGCTTTAACAACAACATAACTTGAACCAGCAATACGTAACTGAACGTTTGAT
>JADFUC010001282.1:0-153633 GCA_019722365.1 Lithospermum erythrorhizon | reverse complement strand
TCAGTATTGCTTCGTTCAGTTACGTATTGCTATGTCGCTGATTCGGTCATCACTCTCCTCCTATTTACGCTTACATGGTATTGCAGTTCTAAGCGAGTAGTTCATTCGAGTTTCCTTATACACTTCCTTCGGGTATTACTGTAACCGGAGAAACCATATCTAAGAGAGAAGAATCCTGGCTTCCCTCTTTGGTAGGCTTGCTTGCTTAAGAAGATATGGAGGGATATAGGATTCGAATCCTTTGTCTATTCATAATGTCTTCTTTCGTTTCAACTTCCAAGATGCGTTTTTGCCTTAATTCTGAGTTTTTATTATTATTTTTCTCCTTGCTTGAGTCTAACTTTTGTTTGTTTTGTTGAAAAATATGTTGGAAATCAATGAGAATTGATTCCATTTTATTATGCCCGTTGCGACAATTGTATCCAATTCATTTACGGGTTGGGTTAAATGTGATTATCGAACTTGAGTGTTCAACTTAGTAATTGTATATTGCTAGTGTGGGTTCTCATGATAATTTAAGGGGTATGAGCCGATTGCTAGATCTTGCTCGTGTCGTTATAATAATAGTAATTGGTGGTATTATTGGCAGCTTACTATTATCACGAATAGAAGAGTCACACACATACAATGATGTTGAGTTATATTTCATGTATGAAATTAAAGAGCTGTATAATTGAGAAATGTATTTCTCGAATACAAGGAGTTACATTTTATGTAAATCTAGACAACCAAATAGAATCAATTAAATAGTTATTTAATTGGTTCGAGTAATCTTAGTATTTATCAATAACTTGAAGATTAATTGTCTTAATGAACTAATAGAGTTAACGAGTCAAGCTAATACTTAACGGGTTGCTTATCGGGCTTGTTTTAACTTTGTACATATAAAGCAAAACTTTAAGAATTTTATGACAAAAGTTTAAAAAAAATTTCCTTAAAAAACCTAGGTAACCTCCCCCTCCCCTTTGGCGAGAAATTCTCCCGAGGTTTTGGGGTTTTGGTTTCTTCTTCAACTTTGTTTACTAGCAAATGCGGTTCTTGATTGACCTCTTTAGTGTGGACTGACTAGAATGTCATCTGAGTGATATTTACAACAAGGAGGCGAAGGGAAGTCAAATTCACGTTGTGAATTTGAAGCGTGTGGATTTTTGGTGGAATTTACTCCCATTTGCCTTTGTAGGAGTACTACGTTCCTTATATTGTAATTATATGTTTTTGTTTAATAATGTAGTAAGCACTTTAAGATCCCTGGAATTATGGATTTGTATTTATACTCATATATCCATAGTATTTTCCATCAGTGGCATCATGAGCCAGGTTAAAGTTGCTTTACATTATTTATTTATATTTGTTTTTGTTTTTATCAATTTTTTATTTGATTAATTCTTGTTCATATAGTTCATTGATAAATATGATGGGCATCACCATATTCTTGATTATTGATTTACACATGTTACAAGTTTATGATGATATATTATCATATTTTGTTAACATGGATTTTGTTCATAGAATTAAAGGGCGATTTAATTGGTTTTGTTTCAAAAGCGGTTTTGTAAGCTGTTTGGACTTGTAAATTTTTGTAAAATTACAAAATAATTTTTACGGAACTCCATTAGAATTTCATAATTTTTGGATTTTTCTAAGTGCCTCAAAACAATTTTGGTTATGGGTATTTAATTAATAATTAAATATGAAAAATTTATTTTAATGAGCGACCGGTGGGATTTGTTCAAGAAAATTATGAAGTTTAACTTGTTCTAATTTCATAAATTTTGAAAAATCGTAAGCTTCAACAATTTTAAAGCAATTAAATTAAATGCAGAAAAATCGAGTTAAATATGGTATTATTACATCATCGGCCCGACGACTTCGGCGCTACGGGCGTGTTCGATTGGCGGATCGGGCCGATTTTGGTACCAAAATAATGACGGACGACAACACCGCCCAGTGCGGCTCGTGTCGACGGTGGCCGTCGTCGGTCGGTCGTCGAGCCCGTTATGGCGTGTAATTTTGAAAATCCTAATTCAGTTTATTCACTTGTTTTGGTTTCTAAAATTATGGGACTAGTTATATTTAGGTTTTATTATTGATTATTTGTCATTTTAATCACCTAATTAATTGTAATTGAGTATGTGATGACAATTAATTATTTCCTTTATATTATATCTTTTAAATTAATTTAAAGTGATATGATTATGGTAACAATTTCACTACTTAATGTATTTTAGAATATTTGTGATAAATATTTTCTATAATATGTATATGGTTAATAATTGTTGGTAATAATTATTAGTATTGATATGTGTATGATAATTGAGTTTATATTAATTAATTTTAATATATTGTAATTACATGGATTAATTAATTTGATAATTACAAACATGCATTTCCAATGCCATTTAAAATATTTATTAAGTTCATTTATATGATTTAATAGAATTGCTATATTTTGTAATGGTGATTGGAATGGAAGTACCTATAGATATGACCCATTTATTTATTTTAGGTCTGCGAACAGTAATGTTGTAAATGACAGCCCCTACAGAAGTCATATTTTTCTTGTATTTATTTATTTATTGTTTTACCCACAAACTTGCAAGCTGTCTAAGATGGGTTAGTATATAAATATTGTAACAAGTGAAGATGTTGAAGATCATTTCACGGTGGTGGTACTTGGTGGACTCGGTTGGATCCAGAAGTACAAGATACAAGAATTAGGACTTATGTTAGTATTTGATAAATACTTGTAATAGGTTATAGGGCCATATTGATGTGCATTACTTGTTTTATTTTCATGTTGCATGTATTGCTTGATTATGTGCTAGTATGCATGAGTAAATGAAAACCAAGTAAAAAATAATCTCACGATTAAAAATTTAGCAAAGTATCGAGCCAATTTAAAGTTGTGCAGTAATTACATCAATTGGGCATACCGTGATGGCGGGTACAATGTTGCATTTGATATGACAATGGATCATGTTGAAGTGATTTCCCTTGCGTTGCTGGGCTTTGGGATATTCGAGCCAGTAACACTTTAGTTTAGTGGTATGCTACGGTTTCGGAGATACAAATGTTGGGTAGCATCTTGTAAGAGATGCTGAAACCTGAAAAGTTATGTAGTTTTACATAATTGGTTGACAACCTACTATTATAGCTGGATTCAAAACTGTAGGTGTTGGTTTGAATTTAGTATAATGAATCTTGATACTAATATATTTCGTGAGATTTGAAGTATTAGTATTTACTTTACAATTTATTTGTAAGTGTTTTAGCATGATAGTTCTTGAGTGCATTATTTTATTTACTTATTCTTGTAGAATTAATATAATTTGCTCTTATTGCTGCTCTAAAGACTCAAACATTTCGGCCTTGAAAAGGTGCAAGCTCGATAACTCAAATTTTGTGAGTGGTCTAGAAGAGAGACTTCAAGATGAATCCACAAGCATTTCAGCATACGGACACCGGTGTCTCGAAAAAAGAGCGGCCGTGGATCTAAATGCTGGGGAGTCTCAATTCATCTCTGATTTGTGAACTTCAATATCTGCCAAGTTTGTGTTATCTACAAGCGAAGCTGCATAAGATGATCACGAATGTTGAGGCAGACACAGGTAAGACTAAAACTTCTCATACATTTTTGGTGGTCCCGAAAACAGAAGAAGGCCAGAAAAAGAAGAAAGAAGTTTGCAGCAAGGCCAAGGGGTTAGTCATCCCCGAGTTCTTTGAAGGGAAGAGCTGGAAGGATTGACAAGTGTCATTATTAGGAAGCACAGGTCCCTTTGGAAGTCGACTGCGGGAAGTTCCACCAGATGATAGGAAGAATGGTCTCAGGCAGCTCGGCTACAGTATGTATGTTATTGAAGTTTGTACAACTTCTAATTACACTTCGTGAGTCTTCCAGACACCGGTTGTGGTTCATGTAGGTAAGTAATATGCGGGGAACTCAAGTCAAGTAGAAGACTCGAAGAGGGGAAATGGATGCATGTGGGAATGGCGCGAGGTTGCGTACTTGCGATGGGATCCATTAGTTTAAATTTGAGGGCCTTGTTTTGAACTTATCCGGTTTGCACTATGTACTGCGGTTGCGGGGAATATTATTTCTATTACTTGTTTTGAATAATGATGGTTTTCATTTTCAATAGATCGATAATTAAGGATCACCCGAGGAATGGGTATTATTTGTGCCTCACACCAAAATGGTCTATACGTTTTAGACACGATTAGTGAGTCATATAACATAAACTTAAAAGCGGAATAAAGCATAACAAGCTTAAACCAAACATACCTATGGCGGCATTCTGGAACTAGGTCACGTGCGAAACGAATCAAGAAACTCGGTCCGATTGGAATACTGAAGGTTTCGATTATGAATCATCGATAAAGTGTGAGTGCTGCCTTTTAAGGGCAAAATGACCAAAAATGCACTTTCTTGAGCTTAAATGAAAGGCGAAGTGATTTATTGGGATCGTACACAGCGATGTGTGGGCCAATGAACACATCTGCGAGGAGGTTATAACTACTTCATTACATTTCTTGGTGACTACGGTAGATGCGGTTTTGTGTGTATACGATGAGACCTGAAACCGAGTCACTTTGAGAAATTCAAAGAGTTCCAAAATGAAGTACAAAACCAATTGAACAAGACAATAAAAAAGATTCTCCGATTACGATAGAGGTGGAGGAGAATATTTGAGTCCGAAGTTCAATTCTCATCTTAGAAATTGTGGTATTGTTTCACAAAAGCTGGCTCGGCGAGGCGCCCGCAAGCATGTGAAACATCAGGAGAAATCGAACCACTTCTTGACATGGTTCGATCATGATGGCTTTATCGATCTACCAGTTAATTTCTGGGAATATGCACTTCTAAGCGCGGCACTTACCTTAAATAGATGTCCAACCAAGTCAGCAGATAAAACTCCCCATGAACTGTGGTTTGGGAAGATTCCCAAGTTGGGTTTTCTAAAGATTTGGAGCTGTGAAGCTTATGTTAAGAGATTAACAAAAGATAAACTGCACCCAAATCTAATAAATGCTATTTCATAGGATATCCAAGGGAAAGCGATTAGTTACTACTTCTACTGAGACGGAGAATAAAATCTTCATTGCTAGAAACGAGGTATTCCTTGAAAAGGAATATTTGTCTAGAAAGGACTAGAAGTAATAGTGTTCATCTTGATGAAACTAAATACGATAAAGTCAATGTTGATGCATCTAATGCGAGGCATCGACATACTTAAGAAATTGAGACATGCTTCGCTAGAAGACCTAGTTCTTGATCCGGTGTGGAAGACGACCACCCAGGAGATTGAAGCCGGATAAGCGAACGAGCGTTAGTATGGTGAAGCTTTCATCATTGAAAGTAGCGAGCCCAGCTCTTACAAAAAGCAATGAATAACAAAGGATCTTTGACGAATGGCAAATAGCCATGTCACGAGATGATTCTATGTACCCAAAAGCGAGGTTTTGGTCCTTCAAATTTAGATTTTAAATGGGGCTCGCCCTAATGATATAAATGGGTATTTAAGTAGAAACATGATAAACACGGAAGCATTGATGTTTCAAAGGCAGAAACATGGCGAAGGTTTGAATAAGTTCGCGAATTGGTATAATGGCTTCCTTGATGTGGCTATGCTTAAATTACATCAGATAATCTTAACCATTCTTTGCATTTCATGACTGAAATATGGCAAATGGATGGAGCCGCTTTCATGAATGGAGATTTAGAGGAAGATGTGTACATAGTAACAGGAGCTTGGCTTGTCTAAAAGACTGAAGAAAGGTATCACAGTTGCAAAAATCCATTATGGTCTTAAAGCGAGGCATCTGCGGAGTTGGAATCGTTTTGATGAATTAATCAAAGAGTTTTTGGTTACATCAGAGCGAAGAAGAATCTTGTGTATACAAGAGGTAAAGTGGGAGATATGTATCGTTCTTAGTCACATTAGATGACATACTTATCATTGGAAACAATGGGGATTCTTAGGCGAGGTCAGGATTGGTACTGTGCAAGCGTTTTCAATGAAGGACTTGGGCGAAGCACAATACTTAGGAATAAAAGATCCACGAGATCGAGCCAAGAGGTGATTGGACTTTGTCGGGATAACATGTGAATAGATGCTTGCCAAAGGTTCGAGCATGAGTAATTCAAGAAGGTTATCTCCCCATGAGACATGGAGTTCAACTCAATGAGCCTGAGTGTCCACAGCTACTAGTCTTTGAAAGTGAGCAGAGAATGAAGGACATACCTTGACTTCGGCTATAGAATCCGTCATGTGCCATGTTGTGCTTGTTAGATCGATGTGTCTTATGCACTAAATTAACTAGTAGATACCAAGAAGCTAATCCGGTGAAACCCTTTGGATTGCGGTGAAGTGCATCTTGAAGTATCGAGGAAGAACTAAGATGCTTTCTTGGTATATGGTGGAGATGAAGAGTTAGCAGTGACAGGGTACCACCGGCCGCCCAGGTTTTCAAAGCGGCAGAGGCGACTATCGTTTCCGGTGCAGTATGTATTTTTGTCTTAACGGTGGAAGCGGTATCTTGGAGGAGTTCAAGCAGTCTTGTTGCGATTCTAGCCTGAGAATCTTCTTAGTACATGTGACGTACGAAGCCGCTAAAGCATGTTGGATAAAAAGAAGTTCGTGACCGAACTTGGTGTGGTACCTAGCATTGAGGGACGATTGGGTTGCTTTGTGACAATCTTGGGGCAATAAGCTCAAGCTAAGGAAGTATGCTTGATAGAGATATGCTTAGAGATATGCTTGATAGAGGTGATGTCAAAGTATGTAAAGTAAACAGCGAGAGGCCAATCGGCGACCCGCTTTAAACCACGTCGGGCAAGGCATGATGAGCGTCGTGAACATAGGTCTTAGGCAGATGTCGCGGTGAATTGTTAGGTTAAGTGGGAGTCAAGTATATCTATTGTGTTATGTGAACAAATATTTGAATAATATTGCTTCATATATTTTAATATATTTGTTTTCTATGTCTATATCTTCATTTACACATATAATATACATACTTAGTGTATCCTCGTGTGTGTGAAGCTAAATCCCTAGGTTAGTCTATGTTTTCTAGAGGTAACATGAGAGACGTAATTACACCTCTTCAAGCCTAGAAGCATAGGATAGCCAAAAGGCGCAGTCGGAATCTTGATAGTTGGGCGACAAGCATCATATGACTAACATGGTGTTTTGATTAGTGATTAAGATTGATCACGTTAGCTGCGGAGGCTAGATCGTGCAGGTAGGTTGCAGTCTGCGGTGGTAGGGAGGTGGTATGGCCAAAGCGAATTCATAGAAGATATGTATATATGTGTCCTATGATATTTGTTGAATTACCCAGGTTCATCAATTCTTGAACCTCGATATATGACTATCGTATTTATCTGAAGCTACGTACTTTGACTATAACAAAAGCGTCTCCATAGCGAGGATTATAACGGCATATGTTGGGTCACTTAGCGGTGAGTGTAGCGATAGATGTTGATATATTGGGAGGGGATTTATCCATCCTTGATATCTGAGGAAGATCGAGGGCCTACCGCTTGCAGTTGGTACTAATTGGTTTGTAGGGCGCCATAAATGCTTATTATTTCATCTCGAGTAAGGAAAGTTGTGGGTGTTTCATGACACCACTTCTTATGGTTAGCCTACGACTAGAGATCGTGATAAAGGAATTGTAAAATGTCGTCCAAGGGCAAGTGGGAGGTTGGAAATCAATGAGAATTGATTTCATTTTATTATGCCCGTTGCGACAATTGTGTCGATTCATTTGCGGTTAAAGTTAAATGTGATTGCTCGAACTTAGTGTTCAACTTAGTAATTGTATATTACTAGTGTGGGTTCTCATGATAATTTAAGGGGTTATGGCGATTGCTAGTCTTTACTCATTAATCGTTATAATAATAGTAGTGGTCAATTATTATTATTACAACTTACTATTATCTGAGCCTAGAAGGTCACACACATACAGTGACGTTGAGTTATATTTCATGTATGAAATTAAAGAGAACTGTATAATTGAGAAATGTATTTCTCAATTACAAAGGTTCTACATTTTATGTAGAATATCGATTGAACAAATAGAATCAATTAAATAGTTATTTAATTGGTTCGAGTGTCTTAGTATTTATCAATAGCGAAAGATTGTTGATATTGACTCGTACTATTTAATTAACCTAATTAAAATAGTTCAACTCAATGTGACTCGTTAGTGTCTTAGCAGACTAATAGAGTTAACGAGTCAAGCTAATATACCCATGATTTCTTTCGGGCTTGTTTTAACCTAGCCTATATAAGCAAACTTTAGGGTTTATGACAAAAATTTTGAAAATCTTTTCATCAAAAACCACTAGTAACTCGCCCCATTTGGCGAAATTCTCCCAGGTTTGGGTTTTTTTTTGGTTTTTGTTCATCCTTGTTTACTAGCATAAATCGGTTCTTGATTCAACCTCTCCTGGTGTGGACCAACTAGAGATATCATACGATTGATATTACAACAAGGAGCTGAAGGGAAGTCAAATTCACGTTGTGAATTTGAAGCGTGTGGATTTTTGGTGGAATTTACTCCGCTGCACTGTAAGTACTCTGTTCATATATTGTAATTATATGTTTTTGTTTAATAATGTAGTAAGCACTTTAAGATCCCTGGAATTATGGATATATTTATACTCGCCTCTAATTTTTCCAACAAAATATGCATATACGGATATAAAACTTTAATCAAAACATATTTTTTATACATGATCTATTAGGTGTTTAAAAGTATAGACTAAAGAAAATTGTAAAACTTATTAAGTGCGGCGGAAGCCTATCAATAAATCTTTCACAACTTCTCCTCCTATGAATTCCAATTCTTGAGCACTCCAATTGTAGTGCCTCTAGTTGGTCCACACCAGGAGAGGTTGAATCCTACATTTGGGTTCGCTAGCACCAAAGGAATTGGATAAAAAATCAAGAGAAGAATTTTCCTTGAATTTTCGGCCACCATGGAGATGAAAAGGGAGGCCCGGGTTTGTTTTATCATCTAAATCTAAAACCTATTTAAGTTTTGCTTATATAGGGTCAACCTAAAATTCCAACCGAATAGTTTATTAGACACATTCGTTTAATTTAATTAAACCGCTAAGTAAATTAAGCACTTAGTTATTTCTAGTAAGTAACAAATTACTAACGAGCTCGACTAACTATAGAATTAATTTAATTGACTAATGAATTAATTCGGGGTTTTTACATCAATTTATATTTTACATTATCAATATAAAATTCCCAATTGAGAATATTAGATTTGATTACAATCGACTCTCAATTTAACAAATAGGTTAATTTCATAAATAAATATAATTCAACTCTTTGTATGTGACGCTACAGAGCTCAGATAATAGCGACGTATAATATAATTGTCCATTATTATTACTATAATGATTATGCATGGGATCTAGCAATACGGCATAATCCCGGTGATATCGTAGATCGCGACTAAGTAATTACAATGCCATGATTGAATGTTACATTTATTTTAATCATTTCACTAGAAATTAATAAAATGGTGTTACAATAATTATCATAATGATCATAATAAATAAAATAATAACTATTCATTTCCAGCTTTATATTTTGATCACGGGTATTGCTCGAGAACTCTTCTTGAAATAGAGTGGAATGTGAAGAGTCCCGAGCCGCCTCTGCGGCCCGGCAAACTTCTCACGGAAGCGTGTCGAGGTCATTAAGAGAGAGAGATGAAGCTCGGGCTCAAGCTGAGGATTTCAAGGCCCAAGCTGCTGATTTTAAGAACAAGCATGCGGATCTTGAATCCGCTTATAATGGGCTTGTGAAATCCAAATCCGACCTCTCTTCCAAGTATGAAGCCGACACAGGTGTTTTTAAGCTTTCTACAAAAGAAGCCAATGCGTGTGTAAGAGCTCGAGAAACAAAATAGAGAAGGCACTCGGGCTAACATGCGAAGGGTCGTAGAAGAGTTAAAGAGGAGACCTCCTCCCGAAGAAGTCATAGCCAACTTTAAGGATGGTCAGAATTATAAGGACATCCTTGTGGATGACACTGTCTCCATAATGAAGACTTATAGTCTGAAAATCTCCGAGAAGTTCGATGGTGTTCAGACCATCTTTCCAGAGTTCGTGGAAGAACACTTCGGGAAGGAGTATGTGATCCCTCTGGTGGATCCTGAAGAAAGTGAGTCTTCTGGTGATGAGAGTGATGCTGATCTCGGGGAGGATTGAAGAAGATGATGATGTTGACTCTCGGCCTTTTGTTCATTCTTGTAAATTTTTATTTATGTTCCTTGGGGAACACCGCCATTGATGCAGTGCCATTACTTTGTAACTTTTTATTTAGTAATGGCTATGCGCCCTCGCTATTTTGTAATTTTATTTAATATTCTCTTTATCTATTATTCATCGTTATGTTCTTTTTATCTTTTTCTCTTATAATGTTATTTGAAATAATAACACTTGCCCACTTATCACGAAATCACTCTCTGCTTTTGGGGAAATGAATTACGTGATAGTTGTTTCCTTCTGGATACCTCGGTTAGTTTTTATGCGGATTTCCCTTAACCGGGTTATCTAATTCACCCGAGGACCGCAGTGATCTAATTAAAACCGGGTTTCCCGCTAAGTTAATAAAGGTTGATGGTCTTATTCATTAGGCCACGGATGATCGATTCATCGAGGGGTCCTGAAATCTAATTCACTCGGGTTTCCCTTTAAGTTAATAAAGGTTGAATGATCTTATTCATTAGGCCACAGGTGATCGATTAAGCGAGGTTTATTAGTGATCTAATTCACGCTGAGTTTCACACAACAAAATTGACCAATCTACTAATTGCAAGCTCGGGTGTCGATTACTTCCAGATGACCCTGATGATCCTAATTATGCGGGTTTTCCTCCAAGGAGGCTAAGTGATCTTA
This sequence comes from Lithospermum erythrorhizon, assembly GCA_019722365.1. Lineage (NCBI taxonomy): Eukaryota > Viridiplantae > Streptophyta > Magnoliopsida > Boraginales > Boraginaceae > Lithospermum > Lithospermum erythrorhizon. The sequence continues at coordinate 142,706 of JADFUC010001282.1, read as the reverse complement.
TTCACTTAGATTTTCTTTCTTTATCTAATGAATTCTTTGCTCAAAAGATTTCTTTATTTCCAAAAGGCATACTAAATGCTTATTGAGCTTTATCTCAACTTTTTTTTACAAAGAGGAGATTACATCCTTTATAGTACTAAGTGTAGTATGTTTTGAGATAGATCCCGTGCCATGTGTGCTTGATGATTTTCCCGAAAGTTCTTCTGTTTCACTAAGTTCTGAACTTTATGTTCTTAGCACCACAGCTATGTCCCACTCCCGTTTAGAGATAATCTCGAGTTCTTCATGAGGACATCCCTTCTTCACACTCTCCCTTTCTTTGGGGGAGTTGTCCGAGCTTTTTACGGGGAGTGTTGCACTCATTATTTCGGAGGGTTCTTCCGATGCCTTTTACGTTAGGGTGGTTCTCTAAAGAAGGCTTTATAGGATGCAGACAAATCGCGGACTGGGCCTCTTAAGTCCCCGACTCCTCACCACATCTCATTGGTTGACTTGTCTTCAATGGAGAAATTATTGCTCAATCTGTGAGGATTGAGGTCGCCCGATGAGCTGTTATATGAGGGTCGGATATATATACAACCGTAGAAGGGAAGCTCTTGTGTCGCGGTTCTTGGGGCTTCTCCCAGCTGTAAAGTTAAATCTTATATACACGGGATATCTTGAAGTGTCTGTAAACTCATTGAGAGGTGTACAAGCGGGTTTTTAAGCGGTTCAGGGGTAACCCATTAGATGATATGCTAAGTATAAGATATCACTTGAATTCCCATTGTCCTGACATTCTGCCACTGAAGTTTGCAATTCTTGGACTAATTATTGGGGATCGTCATGTTCCCAGATCTCAATCTCCTCCCAGACAACTGCTAAAGAGAATTTTATCCCTTTCACTTTGTCAATGGTGGCCATTGGTGCGAAACCTATACATATTGCCGGGCATATTGCTTTCGAGAAAATTGAGTATCTCCTCCTCCGCGATCCTCCCGAAATGGTGTGTCAATGCTCACGCAGCTCGTCGGGGCCGACTCCTTGGTTTTTCCATCCTCGAGGTAAGGGTCCGTGCGTTATTGGGGAAGTGTTCTCTCACGAACTCCTTTAGATGCCCCATTCGAATGAGTTTCTCTATTTCAACCTTCAAAACACGGCTGTCATCAGTTTAAATGTATGATCCTTATGATACTCCATAGAATTTACTTAGTTCTGCTTTGGTTGGGTCAAACCTCAATTTTTTTGGGTTTCGGCCATGGCTTTCTTGCTTGTAGCGTCTAGGCATACACTGCTTTTGTACCGTTAATTTCTTAACGGAGTATACACATTGTATATCGGCTCACGAGGTTGCCTCGCACCGTTCTCTCGCCAGGATGCTACCACTTGGGGGCTGGTCCTGGAAATGATCTCTTTTTTGGGTTCTTTTGTAACCTGTCCCATACTGGTTTTCGTTTAGGGGACCTCGGTTGTTCCCTTCGGGGCTGTTCCTCGATTATCCCTTCGGCCAGATTCTTAGCTTCCTCCAACTTTATATATTTAATCGTCGGTTAAAATTTAGGCGATGTCACGGTGGTCACCGGTTCAATGCCAACCTCTCCTTTAATGGTCCAAACTACAAAATACCAACCTCTCCTTTAATGGTCCAAACTACAAACCATGATAGAATGCGATTCTTGCCACCTTCTCTTCCGTGGCCGGTATGTTAGTCAAAACTCTTTGGAATCGATTGGAATAGTCTCGAAGTATCAGCCCCATTTTACTTCATATTCAGTGCTCCTCCTCATCTTGTTCCGCCACAATGGGCTGCGAATTTATCCATGAGCATCCATGAAGTCCTACCAACAGTCTATGGTGTCGGGTGGTAGCTTATTGAACCATTTAACGCTGACTCCCGACAAACTCTTTAAGCCACTTGCATAAACATCATCCTCATTTTCCAAAGGACAATTGTGAGTCATAGGTGTGGGTGCTAGGATCCCATCTTTATTGTTGAACTGGGCATTCTAAAGGCCCAGGCGTGTCTCGATGCGATAGAAAGGGGCAAAGTACTATGTTTGGGGACCTTGAAGGGGGCAATGTCTTTAAGCTTGTTATTTAGCTCCTCTACTTGTCTTTGGAGCTTTGCTATAACGTCCTCGTTTCCCCAGCGTACCCTCTCTTGGTACTGCGCGCCGAAGGTATGGGTGACTTCACGCCGGTTGTTCCTTTCGGGAGACCGTTCGTGAGTTTTACCCTTGTTTGTGTAACCACTGGGTTGTCTATGAGGACCGACTAAGTGAGGATCGGAGAATAGTCTTCACAGTTGTAATCACACGACCCTCATATCTTTGCTAGCAAAAGGGACTAAGACAACTTTAACCGTCTCATTTGTGAATCGATGGTGCCCCCACTTTCGTGATACATTAGGTGGTGACTTATTTCCTCGTATGTCTAATAACGTAAGGTAGGACTTGCTTCTTCGGTTTGTCTTTTGACTCTTTTGAACCCGGCTTCGTAAGTTGAATACCATTGAATTGTTATTATTTGGATCCCTCACGAGGACGGCTCCAATTGATAAGTGCTTATTTTTCGAATCTTTACGGAGGATGAGACACGGAAATTTGGGTCTTGACTCATCTATTTCTCTCTGTGGGAGGACCGAGTTTATCAGAAGTCTTTGAGTTCCCAGACCGCCGGTCGATCTTGCTTCCTTAGCTTTAGGTTTGAGGATGCGGGTGGATGTGGTGAGGTAGTTTTGGACATACTGGCTCACTTGCCGGCGGTTATTCTTGAGGTGCCTCCTTGCTCCATGTTCTCCGTGATGAAACCCGGGGGGGGGAGGGTTAGGGTACCTAGACCAACGACGAAGTCACCCAGCCACTCCGATGCCTAAGTTAGTTCGGGTGTTTCTGACTGTGAGCAGGTAGAGTTCTCGGTTTAGCATTACCTTGAAATAAAGGTAAATGATGAGTATTTATAGGAAATACTTGGGGTCAAGGTCCCTTAAGATGTGGACAAGTGTCACAATCTTAAGACCTGAATTGACCATGATTTGACTTCTCATGACTTGTCTTAGAATTGGGTTTACATATAATGGGTCGTTAATCAGATTTAGGACATGATAATCCGGCCAATCCACATAGTAAAGTTAGATAAGTATGAAATAGGAATTTGTTATAAAATTTTATCCTTATGTTCATCATTATTCTTATCATTATTCCATCCTCATAATTATCTTGATCCTTTAGAAGTATTTGTTTGGAAAAGTTCGATTTGAAGATGGAAAGATGTAAAACCATCTTACAAATGTGTATTATATAAGCTTATTTTTTCATTTTAATAATTTATATTAATATGTTCAATGAATTTTGATACAAATATTGTCCCCGTCCCTAAAAGATTATTACATTTTGATTTTAATGAATTGACTTTTTTCAATTTTGAACTCAAATAACTTTTAATGTGTTATATATTTGTTTGAAAAAAATATATCAATATATAGTATTTTCAACATACATTACTATTGACTTGATAATCTGATTCAAATAAAAGTTTTGGATGATAATCAAGATCGTAAAGTTTAGTAATTTTTTAACACAAAAAATACAAATATGACAATCTTTTAGAGATGGAAGTAGTATTAATTAGTTGCATAGAATACTTTAAATACACTTTTTAAAAAAAAATTGTATCATCTTAAATGGTATATTTTGGTAGTATGACCACTTTTACATTCAAATTGAGTACATATGAATATGAAAATTAATGAATCATATCATTAATGAATCATATCATTAATGAATCGTAACCGCGGTCGACATAACCATCACTTAAACGTCCAAGCAGAAAGGGAATAGAGTGGTGTTTCTTTCCACCCTATAATTAGACATTCCCCATCCATATCAAGAGTGCATGAACTTCCAGAACTATAATTCTTTATCACAGCCTTGGCTTGAGCTAAGGAAGAAATGCTCAATGGGGTCTCTAGCATCCCAAATCGGTTGAAAAAAGCTCTCCAGACCTCGATTTTCACTTCGCGAAATGCTCGCTGCGGCCCTTCAGTTGCCAGAATGTTACTTATGCCTGTGCTGAAATAAAATGACTCCAAAATGGATCTATTGGATTCATCATTCTTCATACAGTCTTCTAGTGAATCGAATTGTGCACCGAAGAAAAACAAAGCTTCGATGAAGCGATTCACAAAGACCGGAGAGTTATGATTTGATTCGACTTCTCCAACAACCATAAGAGAGGGTTTAATACTCCAAATCACTCTCATTAAAGATTCCAGTCGATCTGGCTGACCAAGCAAACTCCTGAGAAAGTAGGTTGAATAGACTACTACTATTTCATCAGAATCAACAGATAAAAGCCCTTCGTCGAGATTCAAGATGTCATCCACCATTACTACATTGAAAGAAAAGGATAGGCTCAGGGATCGAGCAAAACTTATCAACCTATTACCCGTCTCCTCAATTTTCGACTTTGATGCAGTTCCAACAGCGGTTACCTTCAGGTGTTCAAGATGGCATTCACTTTCATCGGCCAAGGCTTGTATCAACATTGAGTGATGTTGTCCGGCCTTAATTGAAAGGTCGATTATGTGTATCTTTTTTGCTTCACTAGTAAGTTCAACTATGGCTTGAATCCCTGCAAGATGAATAATATAAGTTGCCGGAAACACTTTATTAAATGCGAGTACTGTTGGATTTGTTGTCATCATTCCTTCTTCAACATCTTGTAACTGCTTAATTCCCAAATTTGATGGGGGTGTCTTCATAGTTTCTCGATCAATCTTCTCATTCAGAGCTTTCGAAAAATGGTATACTAACCTTTGAACAGGGTCCCCAACACAAGAACTCAGCTCATCACAATGTTCCAAGAGCTTTCTTGCATGATCAAACTGCTTTTGGTTTACATTATCAGCACATGCTAAAAGATAAAAGACAAGCTCCACATCTCTTGCATCCTCCTTGTTGAGACTTGAAAATTCTTCTGAAAATAGAAGGCAATTCATCGACAAATCTTCACTACTTGTTTCCAAGAACTGGATGAACTTTTCTCCAGCCAACAGAATGATGGCATTAGTCGATAATTTCTGGTCCACCACCTTAGCACATTCAGTTTCATATCTTGGCAGAGTGATTGGTTTTCCATGTATTCTTTTAAGCCTACTACCATAGTCAATAAAAAGCTTAAAAGACGCGGATTGAAATGCACATGGCTTTTCCTCCTTGCTCCCTGCATTTGAAGTCTTGGGCGTGATAACAACAGACTTTCCGATCTCAATATCACTCGATGGTAACGATGGAGACTCGATATCAGAATTTGTATCATCTAACAAACAAACCTCATAAGATTGAAGTACTTGAGGTTCGTTTTGATGCTCAAACGACATTTCTTTCTCGGGCATTTCGATTTCCTCTTCACAAGGGACATTGCCAGAAGCAATGCTATCTTCTTGTGTTATTCTGCCTTCTTCACTAATTAATTTTTGTTTCTTTAGTTTCCCTTCATCCATTGTCAGACCCCCAATAAGAACAATATTTATGAAGAACTTGAGCACATTCAAGTACTAAGAATCTACATTATATATAGGTCCTCTATTTTGGAAGTACACTAGACTATCAGCTAAACTTCCAAAAATTGACAATGATATTAATTTTGCCGAATCCAATATCCATACGGCTGCCGAAAGCATATAAACAAGGGAATCTAAGAATTTGAGTTAGAGGGGTTCTATGAACTTGAGATCCATACAAAGCTAATAAAAACATCATTTTCTTGGTGATGATTAGCATTCAGCACAACTGAACAATTACGGACACACCAGATATGTACAAAAATTGCTTCGTTGAAACAAGAATTTCATGAAATTTTATCTAAATAGAAAATAAACTTTTGAATTGGAAGATCTAACTTAGATTGTATCCTTTTTTTATATATATAAATAATGCAACTTATAAATCAAACATAATATTCGATTACATCATTGTTATTATGGTATCATTACATTCATTATGCGAAATTAAAACTACTAATAGTGACATAAAAAAGATTCAAAATATTTCCAACATTAGTAGGAAACCAATGGATGCTACAATTATGTTCCATTATTTCTCGAATCTGATTCTTCCACTCGTCCGTCCTTGCAATCTTTTCGAAAAATCTAGACCATATGTCGGCGAATCTTGATGTGATGAGGAAAATGCATCGACCCCAGTTCAACCCGGAATTTGAGTCATATGTCTGCTGAGATTCTATGGGCAGCTATGGATCATTAGGAACTACATACGGATAAACTTTCACATGATCTCCCAAAGGGTAAATAAATCGAGCAAGAGCCTGAAGGAGATACCAGTACCAAATATAGGGGACTTAGGGTCTTTAAAAGCCATCCCAAATAACAATAAAGGAATGTCTAAGCTTCTGCATTGTCGCATTTGCTCACAACAGCAGGAAGCCTTCTTTTATCCTATAAAACGGTCTCAAGGAACAAGGTATAGTTTTCAATCTAACTTATCCATTTCGTATCTATCTGCATTATACTTATGTTGGCGTTAAGAGTATAATCGGAAGGTGGCGCTTCGCTGTTTGCGGGTTCTTTTAAGCAGGCAAAACCGAGGATGGGTTGGGGATTTGACAAATTGGACCTTAAGTAGCAATTCATTGGGTTATCGAGAGGCCACATACGTGATAGAACTATAAAATTCTCTTAAATCAATGGCCGTCTATAGGGACCGGAATGTGCTCTACCATCCCAATTTAGAAGATGAAGGATACTAGTTACTCCATAGAAGATATTTAGGCTATCCTTGAAGTTGATTTCAAAGGGCTGAAAGGGGCAGAATATGGAGGATTGTTCCATTTGGAAAATTTGACACCACGGTGTTCGCCGCGGTTGACTCGTTAGAAGAATCCAACTCTCCCACAGTTGACTCGTAGGAAAAAGTCAACTGTGAGGTTATTGCTGACAGTTCATCTCTGGTGTAACCACAACAGATAAATGTCATATTTGCCAAAGTAAATAACTGGAGGAATTTAGTGACTACAGATTAGTTGCCGGGTAAATGCCTGCGTCGGGAGAACTATGTGGGCTTCCATTATAATGTAGGAAGTAATTACAAGTAGGGCCTTACACAAATGCTCTACATTCTAGCAAACCCCTAACTAACCTCCAATCTAGTTTCTAAGGCCCCAAGTTCCATATACGCCTGCCGCGCGCCATTATTTCTCCCGGTGTTAGAGCATACAATAACATTCAGAAACCACCTGATTTATTCACAATGGAATATTTATAACAATTGTACATTAGTTGAAGATTATAGACTTCTTCTATTATAAGTGAGCTACACTAAGCCACCGAACACACCTTTCTCCCATGAATAAAGAATACTTTGTTGTAATATAAGATATTTCGGTGCCTTTCATTCTTGATATCACGCCTTTATATAGTGTAGGTCTTCTAGGGTTTCGGTTTTCAATATGGTAAGGTGTTTGATTTGCAGATCTCCACCCTATAAGCTTATCTGAGTCCGTCATGACTACAACACTTGCCTTATCAATGTCTTGGTCTTCAAGAATATCTTTTTGAAGATCTTCATTTGCTCATCAAAATCTTCTAATCATATCTTTACTCGTGTATCGTGAAAGGTTCTTTGAGACATCCGAAAACCCACATTTGTTTGACACTTGGTCGTAGATAATAAATAACGTGTTGCATGCCAAGCTGACCCATGACAACACGATCTTGAGAAAAAACTTGATCTAACAATCTACTGGCGTCAACAAGCTCCCCCGCTTTGGGTAAGTTTTTCATGACAAATCCCCAATGGCCAAAAACCTCCGAAGCGAGGCCGAAGTGTTAAAGCGACAAATAAACATTAGTTTACAATAGATAATGAGACCAAGCCCCATCGGCAACGGTGGTCAAGAAAATCCAAAAGTAACAGAAAACATAATTATCGAGGACAAATAAGGGGCTAAACACATATTTACTCCCCCTATTTGACATAAAAACGGGCCCAAATCAATTTACACATGAGGCGAGTAGTCGTCAGAACAACATCGGTAGGATCATTGGCAGTTAGATTCGGTAAATTTGGTTTGCAACATCAGCTGGTGCTCCTTCATTGCTCGGCATCCGTAGGATTATTAACGGCGGGTGGGGCCGATGATGGCTTGAATGTTGGCTTTGCTTCAGCCACTCTATTCTTCTTCCAACGGATATCTACTTCCGATTGCTGAACTCCTCTTCATAGGCCGTAAAAGTCAGCCAGCAGCAGCCTCCCCTTAAGCTGGCGGCGGATTATCGGCGCCCACTTAACTTTCGCATCCATTACTAGTTTCCCCGCCCATATCGGCTGCGTCGGTGATAGTAAGAGGCTTTGCATACCCCCGAGGCCATATTCGGCTTTCAAGATACCAGGATGTTAGGGAATCATTAGGCTGCCCAGTCCAAGCTAGGAAAGCCAGCTGGGCCCGGTTTTACTCGATTCTTGGCGATCCCACAATTTGATCAAGCCTCGCTTTCTCCCCAGTTCGTCTCTGATCGAGATCCCATAGCATATAGCATTCTCTACCGGCTTCACTAACATTTGTATTGCTGGAAAATTTTGGACCCAGAACAATGGCCACCTTGTGTATCTGACATACTTCCAAACTTAAATAGAGGCTTGGAGTTGTCCCTTGATTGGTAAATTCAGTCGGCCTTTACCGCGGTCGAAAGTCTTTCAATGTCATTCGACTAAAGGAATTAGAGCCCAATGACTCCGTCATTACGTACTTGTTATTAGCTTGATGATCAATCTTTGGATTGAAATTAAACACGACCTCGACTTCACTTTATGGAACATGGAACTGGATGGATCCACAATGTCTTCAGATAGATTGCAGATAAACTCTCTAATAATAGAAGGCCAATGAGGGCCTATATCTCCTACTAGAGCATTCATTCCTGACTCATCAAGAATGTCCATATAGGTTTGATTCTCCACAGTGGCTTCTAATAGATATCTTTCAGCAAGAATGTTCCTTACTTACGGATAAAAGTTTCACTGGCCAAATTTTCTTAAAGGCGAAGTCGATACCCTCGATATCCGTATCCTCAGCGCTATATGATTCTCCTATTATTTATCCTATTTGGATCATCATTCAACTTCATCTTCCCTTTAGATTTCCTCCTGGCAAGACAAGTAGCATCCTCCTTTTCAGATACTCAATATAAATCATGATGAAGTTGTCTTATACATGGCATGAAGGTTCGAGATGACCCTCTTTCCCTCTTCTTGGAATAGACCCTCCTTTTAATTCCTCCAGATCCTCAAGATCCATAGGTTCTACAGATTCACCCATATCTCCCCCTACACTAAGTGCAACTCTCTTCTTCCGAGGCGGCGATATTTGCCTAGTTCTCTCCTGTAGCGATCGAGGACACCACAACAACATCATCATCATCTTGATTCTTCTTAGAAGAATCAACCTTATCACCCTCAACAGTTGGATTAACAACTCTAGGACTATGTCTAACAGGTGCACTCTGTTTTCTCAGTACTCTCTTAATTCTTCCTCCAATTTTTCCTTTACCCATCTTAGTCAAGATTTTTGCTACAGTAGGATCTACAGAACTATGACTCCTAGCAGACTTAAAACTAGCATTATCAGAAGTGTCCTTGACACTTGGTTGCTCAACCTCTACATTCTCAGTCACCCTCTCAGAGTTGACTCCCATTCCATCAGTGCTTCTCGGCCACTACGTATTTGAGAATCTCACGGTCCCCACCCTCCTTATTCTTCCTAATTGGGCTAACTAAGTTCTTACGGGGTTGTCACTGTGTTGCTTGAGAATCATCTCCAAACCCAGATTTTTCTCCTCTATAACCACGGTCTCTTTCCGATGGTAACGGCCACGATGTCGGGTTTCTTTAGCGGGAGCCTGCATGCATTGATTAAATTTGAGAGAATAGATTGAAAGGTATGGGTTAAGCCTTTCTCGTCGCTGATAGGTTGAGGTGACTGAGTGTTTTGATTATTACCCCCTCTCTTGCTAGTACCGAAGAGCCTCCACGTGTTTTCACCATTTTTTCGTGATGAAGGAGAAGAATAATTTTGGAGCGAAGGATTTGCGGAGAGATTTTTGGCAGGTTGCAATGTAAGTGATGGTTTGAATGTGAAAGGTTTGAGTGTTTAACCGGCAATGTGATTTGTGTGATTGGGTAGAAAGTATGGGTGGTACTTTTTCTCGTACAAAATGCCAATAAAGTTGCATGCAATTAATTCCTTGATAACCATGATTTTCAAAAAAACGGTGAGCCATTTAGCACGTCATAACACTTGGCTTTTTGAAGAGTGTTATAACAGTGAGGTAATTGTTATTTCTCCATAACACACAATCCTAAGGTTGTCCTTAGGTACTCAAATTGATTCACCTCGATCTGACGAAGATGTCGGCTATACGCTACTAGAGTATTCGCGTACTCCAATTTGATGACCTTTTCCTCAACCAATTCTCACGATAAAAATGAAATTACCCCCAATGTCGTGTGCTTGGTCTGCTATGTTGCTGATTCTTCGAGATATATAGCCTCATATCACCAGTAATTCATGCCAGTTGATCTAGTATTCCTGGCCATCTTCTTATTTGTAATTGAGTACAACCACTTCCAGTAGTATATATTCAACCGTGATCGATAGTGATATAGAATTCTACTTCCCTCTTGAACCACTGACACCAAGTTGTTTCAAGAAAACATCCTCAGAGTACTTTTTTCTATCTGTTCACACTTGATGCAATCCTGATGATATCACAAAGAGAGTTGTTAGTATCAAAGGTATATAACAATCCATGGTTGAGAGTACCTTGCACATATTTGATGATCCTCTTTACAAGATTCAAATGACTTTCCTTGGGAGCAGCTTGATATCGCTGAAACTCCTGAGAATGAAGCGATATCTATTTTTGCCGTTGTTAGATAAAAGCGGCTTCACGTCATGCTTCTATAGTTGCTGATGTCAACTTCTTTTCCATCTTCATCTCTAGTAATCTTGACTTGAGTAGCGAGAGGAGTTCTTTTAGATTTTTTCTGATTCCAGACCAAACTTCTTCACAATGTTCTTTGCGTAGTTGGATTGGGAGATAAAAATGTTGTCCTCCATTTGGCTTATCTGAATCCCCAAGAAGTATTTAAGTTCTCCTACGTTCATTTTTAAATTCGGCCTCCATTTATTGAATGAACTATTTTACCGATAGGTGACACTCCCCCAAAAATAATGTCATCCACATATATCTGAGCAACCATCAGCTGGTTCTTCTCTCTTTTGATGAAAAGAGTGCTATCACCTCCCCATCGAACATACCCATTCTTCAACAAAAAAATGGTCAACCTTTCATACCATGCTCTTGGGCGTTTGAGTGGCAGCGTGTCATTAGTGGGTGGCGGAGGCCGGCGGTTTTAATTCGTTGAAGTTAGGTAAGTCCGTTTTAGAAAACCTAAATGCATTTTATGTAATTGTTTTTGGTTTAAAATTTATTGGTAATTATTAATTTTGGTTTTAAATGTTAAATCATAAATTTTGTCATTAAGATGATTGAATATATATCTTGAATGGCATTAGAATTTGATTTAAATTTCCCTTTCAAATTATTTTCATTAATTATTATTTGAAATATTTCATGATAACTTTAAGTTTTAAATTTTGGAGTTAATTACTTGTAAGTAATTGTTCCGTAATTTAAGAGGTTAGTAATTATTATAATAGTATCATAAATCATGTGTGAATATATTTAATTCAAAATTTACATTGTTGATAATTAATTATCAAATATAATGGGTAATTAATTGGTGATTATGAACACAGTATTTTCATTTTATTTAATATATGTGACATTAAGTGCATTTTATTTGTTTAATGTTTTTGCCCATATATATTGTTATGGAATGGAATGGAGATCTGATATGACCCGTATTTTCAGTGCATGTACGTATTGTTGTATATGACGCTTTTAGTCATATTTTATTTAATTTAATTTTCTTGTTTCTCCCACAACGGAGAAGACAAGAAATTGTAATAGAATGTTAGTTTTCAAGTTTGAAAATGTAATAGAGACCTAAGTCCATCTCTACGCCTCTTGAATGTGCATTACTTGTTTATTTTTCTTACATATGCTTGATTATGTGCACCACAATTGCATGGTAAAATAAAGCAAAGTAATAATAATCTTACCAAAATTTAAAATTTAAGCAGCGTGTCGAGCCAATTTTAAGTTGTGAAATCGGTTGCGTTATGCAGACCTTGTTTGTGAGTGGCTGGAGTGTTTACAGGTTTGCACTTTGATATGACAATGGATCATGTTGAAGTGATTTCCACTAACGTTGTGGGCTTCAGATGATCATTCCAAGTAATTTTGGTTTAATTGGTATCTTGACCGGTTTTGTCGGAGATACAAAAGTCGGGTAGCATCTTGAATAGTATGCTAACGACACAAGAGTTATATAGTTTTTACATAATTGGTTGATAACCTACTATTATCTTTGAATTCAAAATGTATGCGGTGTTGCCGTTTGAATTTAGAAGGCCATAATAGGTCTTAATACTATTATATTTAGATGAGATTTGAAGTATTAGTATTTACTTTATAATTGTTGTAAATTATTTTAGCATGATAGTTTCTTGATTACATTGTCTTTATTTACTTATTCTTGTAGAATTTTAATGGCTACCGCTACTACCTCTCATAAAACTCGCTCGGCCTTGAAAAGCATAATTTGAATAACTCAAAACCGACGAGTGTCTCGAAATTTGAAATTATTCGAAGCAAGAAGAGCCCGAATACGTCTTGAAACGATAGGTTCCTCAGAGCTAATGATAATGCCTCCCATCGGGAAAAGGATCCCATAGAATACGATCTTTGTGGATGTCCAATGTCTCATGGCGTAATATGGACGCCGTTCCAAATTCAATATGAAAAGGTGAAATATGACATATCTGGCGCGAGGAATTATTCGAAAGGAAGCTAAAGCGAGAAGATATGACCGCGATGCATTGCTCTCGTGGGCCAATGGCTGAGGCAGACGGGCCGCGAGGCTATCATTAAAATGATTGGCTTGGTCGATGGGCTTCAGCGCCTTGGGCACGGTGTCTACCGAGCTGGTTGTGGATCTCATCAAGTCTCTTTCCCGGACAAATTCTCTTAGTTTGTCATAGGAACTTCAATATGCACAAGTTTGAGTTATCTCATGACGCATAAGATGATCACGAATCTTTGAGGCGAATCACAGTAGACTAAAACTTACTCCTTACATTTTTGGTGGTCCAAAAGCGAAGAAATTCAAAAAGAAAGAAGAAGTTTACCCAGCGAAAGCCAAGGGTTAGAGGAATCCAAAGTTCTTTAGACAGGGGAACACTAAAAGGGATGACAAATGTCATTATTAGGAACTGGGTCCTTTGGAAGTCGACACAGGAAGTTCCTGAGATGATAGGAAAGAATGGTCTGTGACAGCTTAGCCTCACAGTATGTATGTTATTGAAGTTTTTACAACTTCTAATTCTACTTAGGTGCTAGACACTTGGGTTGTAGTTTCTCATATTTGTCATAATATCACGGGGAACTCAAGTCAAGTATAAGACTCTGAAAGAGGGAGATGGATCTCGTGTGGGGAATGGCTGAAGATTGCGGCCACGCATTAGGATCCATTAGTTTAAATTTGTCCACGGGCCTTGTTTTGAACTTATCTCCGGTTTACTATGTACCTGCAATTTGCAGGAATATTATTTTGTTTTTGTTTGAGAAAAATGATGGTTTTCAAATTTTCAATAGATCGATGAATTTAGGATCACCAGGAATGGGGTAGTATTTGGTACGCCTCCCTTCAAAATGGTCTATTCGTTTTAGACATGATGATTGAGTCATATAACATAAACTTAAAACGGAATAAGCCTAATGGCTTAAATGAGACATACCTATGGCATTGCAGATTGGGTCATATTAACGAGAAGCGAATCAAGAAACTCGGCTCCGATTGGGATACTTGATGGTTTTAGATTGTTAATCATAATAAGTGTGAATCTTGCCTTTTGGTCAAAATGACTAAATCACCCTTCCTTTGGATTCAATGAAAGGGAAAGTGATTTGTTAAGGGATCATACACTCCGATGTATGTGGGCGATGAACACATCTGCAAGAGAGTTATATTGCCGTTACATTTACTAATGATTCACGATGAATCGATTTTGTGTATCGATGGGTACAACTCTGAGGTCTTTGAGAAATTCAAAGGAGTTCCAAATAAAGTACAAACCAATTGAACAAGACGAAGCAAAGATTCTCCCACTCTTATAGGGTGGAGAATATTTGAATCCACCGAAGTTGATACTCATCTTAGAGAGTGTGGTATTGTTTCCACCTTCGCTCCGGCCACAACATAATGGCGTGTCCGAAAGGAGAAATCGAACCCTTCTTGATATGGTTCGGTCTATGATGAGCCTATCTGATCTACCAGTTAATTTTTGTGGATGCACTTCTAAAATGACCTTTTACCTTAAGCAAATCGACAAAGTCGGTAGAAAACTCCCGTGAAGCTGTGGTTTGGGAAGATTCCCAAGTTGGATTTTCTCAGGATTTGGGGTTGTGAAGCTTATGTTAAAGAGATTAACAAAGGATAAACTTGCGCCCAAATCTGATAAATGCTATTTCATAGGATATCCAAATGAAGCAGTTGGTTACTCTTTCTGCAGCTTATGAGAATAAAATCTTCGTTGCTAAAGGCAAGTGTTCCTTGAAAGGAATGTCTGATTCAGAGAAGGACTACAAGTAATGGTGTTCATCTTGATGAAACTCAAGTTGATGAAATTCAATGTCGATGCATCTAATGTAGAAGCATCGACACAAGTGGCGCCTCTTTGCATAGAAGATCCGGTCTTTGATCCCAAGTTATGGAAAGACCAACCCTTAGGAGATCCAACGGGATCATCCGCGAACCCAGGCGGTATGGTGAAGCCTTCATCATTGAAGTGAGCGAGCCCACTTCTAACATAACAAAAGCGATGAATAAAGGATCTTGACGGATGGCGAATAGCCATGCGATACGAGATGGATTCTATGTAGCAGAACAAGGTTTGGTCCTTGTTTGATTTACCAAATAGGTTCGCCTATTGAATGTAAATGGGTATTTAGAAACATGATAAAAGCGGAAATGTCGATGTTTTCAAAGCTAGACTTGTAGCGAAAGGTTTCAAATAGTTCGCGAATTGGACTATGGCCAGCTTTTACTCGCTTGATGGCTATGCTTAAATCCTTGAATAATCTTAGCCATTGCTTTGGCATTTCATGACTATGAGGGAAATATGGCAATGGATCTTAAAGATGCCTTCTGAATGGAAATTTAGGGGAAGAGTACATGGTGCAACCTCCCGAGCTTTCACATGTCTTAAAGGACCTAAGAAGGTATCTGAAGTTGCAAAGGTCCATTTTATGGTCTTAAGCGACTCCCGTAGTTGGAATCTACGTTTTGATGAATCAGTGAATTTTGGTTTCATCAAGAGCGAAGGAAGAGTCTTGTGTATACAAGAAGGTAAAGTGGGGTTACGTCATTGTAGTCACGGCCCACATGTAGATGACATACTTATCATTAAAACAACGTAAGTTCTTGGAATAGATCCATCGAGATCGGGCGAGAATGCTAATTGGACTTTGTCGGTATACATGTGAATAAAGGTGCTGAGGTTGTTATGAGTAATTCCAAGAAGATTAATCTCCCATGAGACATGGAGTTAACTCGGTAGAGCGGTGTCCCTTACTGAAATGCTTGAGATGAACAAAATAGAAGGATGTACCTTCGCTTCGGCTATAGGATCCATCATGTATGCCATGTTATGCTGGCTAGACACGATGTATGCTTTATCTGTGATTATAACCCGGTAGATACTGACCTAATCGAGATATGTGAACAAATATCGAATATTTGTTGCTTCTTATATTCAGTATGTTGTTCTTTAGCGTCTATATGTTTATGTTTACATATAATATACATGTATTGTATCCTCGATGGTGACTAAAATCTCTAGGTTAGTCTATGTTTTCTGAAGGCTGACATGAATTGTTGATTATACTCTTGAGCCTAGAAACATAGGATAGCCAAAGCGCCTTGGTCGGATGCTAATAGTTAGAGGCGACAAGCATTATATATGACTAACATGGTGTTTTGATTAGTGGTGAAGATTGATCAGTTAGCACAGAACTAAGTCAAATACCGTGGGGAATTTGCCGGTCTGGTGGTGAGGGCTTGGGCATGACCCCAGAAGCAATTCATAGAAGATATGTCTCGTGTCCTATGATATTTGTTTAGAATTTTAGGTTCGACAATTCTTAGACCTACGATATATAACTATCTGTGTTATATGAGCTCTGTACTTTGACTATGACCTAACGTCTGCCTTAAGCGGGGATCATAACGGCATATGTTGGGTCACACAGTGAGTATAACGATAGATGTTGATATATTGGGAGGGATTTATCCGTCCTTGATATACAAGGAAGATCTCGGGGCCTCGCCTGATTGATGCGATTGGTTTATGGGGACGCCATAAATGCTTATTCGGTTCTTTTCGAGTAAAGAAAGTTGTGGTTTTCATGACACACTTCTTATGGTTAGTCTGTGACTAGAAGTCGCGAGACAAATGAATTGTAAAGTAATAGTCCAAGGGTAAGTGGGAGTGTTGAAATCAATGAAATTGATTCCCTTTTGTGTGCCGTTCACGACAATTGTGTAATTCATTTACGGGTTGGTTAAATGTGATTCTTGGAACTTAGTGTTCACCTTAGTAATGGTATATTACTAGTGTGGAGTTCTCTATGATAATTTAAGGGTTATGGCGATTGCTAGATCTTACTCGTGTCGCGTTATATAATAGTAATTGGTCAATTATTATTATACAACTTACTATTATACGAGCGAAAGTCACACACATACAATAATATTCGAATAATATTTCATGAATGAAATTAAACTTGAGACTTGTATATTGAAATGTATTTCTCAATATTTATATATTTGTCAAATATATATGTTGATGAACATCCAATTGAAGTTTAAACTTGTAAAAGTTTAATCAATTAAGCAGTGAATACGATGAATAACTGATAAGTTATTCGATAGTGACTTCGTTAGTATTTTAATAATTGACTTGTTAAGTTAATTAAAATTGAACCTCACTAGTAACTCATTATTTAATTAGAGGCTCATAGCGGTCTAATTAAGTTAACGGGATGGCCCGATTTCTTAACGGGATTTAGCAGTGGAATTTTGGGACTTGGTATTTAAGAAGTTAGGTTTTCATGATATAGAATCATAAAAAGCCTCTGCCCCTCAAAAAGGTGCAGCCCCCCACCCTCGGTGGAAGAATTTTCTCTTCCAATTCTCATTTCATCCTCAAACTCTAGCAAGTTCAAGTTCTCGGTTCATTTCCCTCTTGGTGTGTGCAATCTAGAGGACATCTTTTCGGTGTTGAACAAGCATTGGAGAGGATCTTGGAGGGGCAACCATGCTGGAGCTTTCGTAGAAATTGGGTTCAACTTCGCTTCGTTGATGTAGAACTCTCGTATTGATACATTAGGTATTTGTATGTTTAGAATTAATTTACATTATTTTGAGAATCCGGGATGTATGAATTGGTGTTTATCACGATTAAATTCATACTAGATTCTAACAGATGTTTGTGATAATCAACTCATAACAAATAGCTATATTTTAGGCTAAGAACTAAAAACCTAACTAGAATGTTCCGGAACCCTGAAAAAAGCCCAAAACCGCCTCAAACTTCTCTTGACATGCTGACCTAGTAACCCCATGTGGCTTCACCCAGCGGCCCATAAACTCCTCCATTGATATTGCATTCCTCCTATGATATCATATCGAAGAAGCAATGCAAGGGAGCAATTCCTTCGCCTCCAACCATTGATTCTTAAACTCATAGCAAGCTAGAGACAAGCTCGTGTAATTGTTAGGTTAAGACACCTAAATCCCTCCCGGAGTTTCAAGCAATCCAATAAGAGCGACCCAATTTAAGGTGTAATTGATTAAAAGCGGACACAAAAGATTTATACGGGGTTCTCCTTCAATGTGAAGGTACATCTTGTTCTGCTACACCAATCCACTATAAACCGGGGAGAGATTATTCCTGAGCCCTATCACTTGCTGGAATCTATTAGTTGAGTATTTACTTATCTAGAAAATCTCAACAACAAAGCCTACAAGAACAAAGATAAACTCTCTAAGTTCTTCAAGAATATTAAAGCCCTAATATTCTTCATATGATGATTATTGTCTACATTGTATTTTGTAATAATCAACTCATAGCAAATAGCTATCTATTTATAGGTAAAGACAAAGCCTAGCTAAATGGTCGGAACCGAGAAAAAATCCCAAAACGTTTTAACTCTTGTGCCATTCTTGGCCCCTTGGCATATTAGCTTCACCATGACCCATAAGCGGCCTTGTTGAGGCGTTCTGCCGAGGAAACTGTTAACTGTCAACAACGAAAAATGGTCTTCAACTCCTTGATCTCCCGGCAGAGATATTTTTCGGATCGCAATCTTGGCATGACCTCCGTGACCCTCTTGGGTTCATCATCCACGAACTCTCATGGCTGATCCCAACTTGATACATTCTTTACCAATCCCAGAACATCACGAATAGCTGACAACTTGGCAGCTTGAAGAGATTCCATAATAGTAAATTACTTTGCTTGTTGGATTTTTCTTCATTGGACAATGCGTCATGCCTACGCCTTTGCCTTCTTGATCTTCATAATCTTCAACTTGGGCACCTTGGAAAATCTCCAAGCTCGATTGGTCATCAATGAATTTTCTCTCTTTTGCCTTCCCATTCCACATTATCGATTTCAGCTGATCTAATTAAATTTGATCCTCGGTGTTTTATCAGGCATGCTGACGATTAACCATGTCAGGAGGTTAGGAACACCTCTCACGGCTGATTTTGAAACCATGCCCTTCTTCCAGTTCATGCAACATAGAACACATTTGCATCCTTGCGAAGTTCTCGAACTCATCACCAAGCAGTGTTGCGTGCATCATTTGGGGTACCGTTAGGCCTTGATGCGGCCCGTTTACCCTGACTCCTCGAGAACCTCCGAGAATCTTTCAATACATCGAACAGATTTTACCAGCGACAAACCTATCTATTTTCATAGAAACTCCCATTAATGAATCTGACACTTTTCCTTGTACGAGATCCTTTGCTATTCTTACGAGCTGTCAGTAAGTATAACATGCGACTTCGCCATTTATTTATAACCAAAACTACGACCTACCTTTTAGTGTCCATCCACACAAGTACTAATGTAACCATTACCATCTAGTTGACTCAGCGAAATTAGATTTTCCCACAGCAGACATACCTCACATTTGTCTAACTTCCGAGGTAGAACCATTAGGCAGTCTCGGAAATTCACATCTCTCTTATACCTACTTCATCAGCCCCATTCGCCATCGGCAAGATGATGCGTCCCAAAATTCCCGGACATATGATTTACCATTACAAAGCATTCACAACTAGTACTAATCTCCGAATAAATACTCTGCATAACATGAGCCTCGCCGCCGACTTTGCGGTGCTTTTTCGTGCGACCCTTTGGTACTTGACATGCAAAATTATCGACATTCTCTTTCTTCTAAACTTTGAACTCACATTCTGAAATTCTTGTCTCCCCTTCTTCCTTTTGCACTTTCATCTGAGACCATTGTTGACGCAACCCCAAATCGCGAAGGCGCCGTATCCCCTTTGTGGTGTTACTTTTGCAGCGTCGGCAACATTCCTTGTCGCGTGGCACGTCACACACAGTTACGTCTATCCAACTTCTTCCCAAGCTTCATCATCATAGTTATCCGGCTTATCCTCTAACGGTGCATCCGGCTCCCTTCCCGTAGAATACTCCGTGACCGTCTTTTCCAATAGCAAAACTCGATTCCAACCAATTTCTACGCAACCCATGCTCACAATTCTTCGCCTCGGCCATTGATTCTTAAACTCATAGCAAGCAGAGAACAGCTCGTACCAATTGTTAGATTTAATACACACAAATCCCTCCCGAAATTTCAAGCTTGTCAATAAAACGGCAGAATTTAGGTGAAAATTAAGCAGAGACACAAAGATTTATACGGGTTCCCCTTTAATGTGAAAGGTACATCTTGTTCTGCACAAAATCCACTATAAACTAGGAAGATTATTTAAAGCCTATCACTAGCTATAATCTATTAGTTGAGTATTTTCTTAGCGAAAATCTCAAAAACAAAGCCTACCAAGAACAAAGATAAACTCTCCTAAGTTCTTCAAAGAATATTAAAGCCTAATATTCTTCCTATGATGATGTGTCTATATTGTATTTTGTGATAATCAACTCATAACAAATAGCTATATATTTTTAGGCAAAAGATAAAACACAGCTAGAATGTTCGGAACCACGAAAAAATCAGAAACCGCCTGGAAACTTTTTCTTATTACCCATGCGGCCCTTAAGCGGCTATATTGAAGCTACAAAGGCCCAAACTCCTCATTGATGTGCATTCACTCCTATGATATCATATCGAAGAAGCGGTGGGGGGAGCAAGGATACAAGAAATATTCCAGTTGTAATTATGAATGGATCATAGTTGGTCTATTTTCACCCATGAGAAGCGGACAAAAATGGCTGAGAATACGAGAAAGAACCTTGATTATAATTACTGATTGCAAATCATCTTGGAGTGATTGAATGATGCTTCACCTTTAATGCCTATCCGTTTACTAAGGCAAAATGAAGCACGAGTCCTTCCTTTTAGTGAATGAGTTGTGATAATTCGAGTCGCTCTTGATCATTGGACGAAAGTGCATGATCACTCGAGTCGCTCTTGATCATTCAACGATAGCTCATGATCACTCGGGTCGCTCTTGATCATTCGACGATAGCTCATGATCACTCCCGAAGATAGCTCCTTGATTACTCGAGGTCTCTACGGATCATTCGACGATAGATCATGATCTTTCGAATTAAGCTCATGATCATTAAACCGATAGCTCATGATCATTCGAGTAGCTCTTGATCATTCGACGATAGCTCATGATGACTTACATTGGTCTAAAAGCGGACCTCACATAAAACAAGCTACATGTCCCAGGCGGACCTCGATAAAACTAAGTTACATCAGTCCATTTGACATCGACTCACTTAGTTAAGGTCGGTCCCTAAAGCGGACCTCGATAAAACTAAATTTATATTGTTCTCAGCGGATATCGATTACAACAGATTTTGTGGTCTAAGCGGACCTCGATAAAACTTAGGTACATTGGTCCTAAGCGGACCTCGATAAAACTTAGCTACATCGGTCCCCAACGGACCTCGATAAAACTAAGTTACATTGGTCCACGGACCTCGACTAAAACTTAGTTAAGATCTGTCCCTAACGAACCTCGATAAAACTAATTTATATTGGTCCCAAGCAGACCTTGATAAAACTTAGTTACATCGGTAGTAAGCGGACCTCGATAAAACCCAAATTACATCGGTCCCAGGCGGCCTCGATTACAACAGATTAAAATGGGTCCTAATTGAATCGATAAAACTAAGTTACACAGTGTTAACGTATGATAGCTTAGAGGGGGAAGAGGTGAATAAGAGTTTAAACGTCATTGACCGTTTTTCGACTTTTAAGAAAGTTAATACAAATTTCACAGCAAATACTACTTAAGTAATTTGTAAGACAAATGTAGAATAGACTAAAATAATATTAATATCCTCTTTAAACAATGTTTGATTTGATATATGAAACTTAATGCAAATGCAAAACAAATAAATAATATAATTTAATCAATGCGGAAATAAACAATTAAGTTCAAGTGATCAAATCTATTGAAGATATTAAAAACACAAGTTTAGTTAATCTTTCATTTTTAAATAATTATATGCTGGCATACACAATTTATGTCACAATAAAGAAGCATATAATAGAATCCACAGCAATTCTAGCATATATATAATATGAATAATAAAGTAAAGAATAGGGAAAGAATAATGTAAACTTGACACGGTATTTTTACGAGGGTTAAACTATTTACATCACAGGCCAAGGCTTCCCTTAGGCTTTCTTTAGAAATCCAGCTGACGATGCTTGCTTGAAGTTGGTGAAGTCCAAACTGATATACAACCCACTTGTATCACTAGGAATCCAAGTGTTACACCGCTTTTAGGGAGTTTCCTCCTAACTCCTCGTTAGGAACCCAGAAGTCGCAGCAAGTTTCAACTCTTAGTACAAAACTAAGAACCCTGAGAATCGGCTAAGTTTCAACCCCGATCAATTGAGGATGCAACTCCGCTTTACCTCGGCACTCAATGTCCTGTGCTTGAGCACTAGCCTGGCAGCTACGGTAATCTCGATTCTGGCAGGTAAACTTCATAACACCTCGGACCCTCAGGCTTTCTAGTATGAAGATTAAATCCTAACTTAGTAAGATATCTTTTTATAGAATAGATATTGTTATTTTATCCCAATCTAAATGTAATACATAAACAACAGCTTAGATTACAAATGTTTAGCACAACTTACAACTCCTTAATGAGTAGATAATAAATTGAAGCTTGTATAAACTCCTTGTTGAGTAGATGTGATATTGAAGCTTGTTTGAATCTCCTTTGAATATGAATGTTTAGTATGCTTGGAGATGATGAATTTCCCTCTTGAGCAATTTATCAAACACTTTGTGTGCTTCTTGCTTTTGTACTAATCTGCTTTGAAAATTAAAGAATCGAAACCCAGCTAAAACTCTTTTCAATAAGTAATCTAATTAAAAGCATAATCTTTGAGAGTTTTGATATTTCAAAATGAGAGAGATTTTGTTCTTAGATTGATGTAAAAATATTGTGCAAGGTTTGAGGAATGAATGGAGTTAAATAGGTGTTAAAATGGACTTAACGTTCTAAAACGTATTTTGGACCCCCATGAGACCTCGTGAGACCTTGAGGTCTCGATGGGGTATTCGATCTTGCTTCAATCAAATCAAGAAGAAAAGTGATGTAAAGATTCAAGCCATGACTTTTACCTAAGTTCGAGCACACTTTCAAGGCTCGTCTTCCGATCTTGATTATTTTGACATCTCTTTCTTCGTTACTTCTTGGTCCTTTCATGACGGTGAATGATCGACTTCAGCTTATCTTCAACGTCATTCTTTTCTTTAGCTTCTTCAAGTCCTCAACGACTTGATGGCGTAACTTTACTTGATATGATTATCAACTTTACGTCCGAGAAGAACCTTTCTAACATTTATGGAATAAAACACTTGAGCACATATGTTAGATAGTAAATCAATATTTATGTCATCATTAAAACTTAGATAAGATCGGTCCTAAGCGGACCTCGATAAAACTAAATTACATCGGTCCCAAACGGACCTCGATTACAACAGATTGGAAATGGGTCCTGCAGCGGACCTCGATAAAACTTAAAGGTACGTGGATCCGGGAAAACCTCGATTACAACTTAGTTATATGGGTCTAAGCATATCTCAATAAAACTAAGTTACGCCGATTCCCCAAGTGGATCTCGTACAACTTAGTTAAGATCGATCCTAAAATTGATAAAACTATGTTATATCGGTCTAGCGGACACCCAGATTTTAACTTAGTTCATCGGTCCTAAGAGGACCTCGATAAAACAAGATTCTACATCGGTCCCAGCGACCTCGATTACAACAGATTTACATGGTCTTAGCTGATAAAACTAGAAGTTACGTCGGTCTAGCGGACCGATTACAACAGTTAAAAGATCGGTCCTAAGAGGACCTCGATAAAACTAAGTTATATCGGTCCTAAGAGGACCTCGATTAAAGCTTAGTTACATCGGTCCTAACTGGACCTCGATAAAAGCATGCGTCGGTGCAGTAGGTTCGATTAAAAAACTTAACACATCGGTCTAAGCGAGGATGCGATAAAAAGTAAGTTCTGCGTCGGTTCCAAGCGGTCTATTACACTTTAGTTACATCGGTCCTAAGCGGACCTCGATAAAACTAAGTTATATCGGTCCTAAGCAGACCTCGATTACAACTTAGCTACATCAGTCCCAAGCAGACCTTGATAAAACTAAGTTACATCAGTCTGCGGACCTCAATTAGAACTTAGATTATATCGATTAAGCGCACATGCTTTTCGATTACACCGGCTAGGCCGCAACCCTTCTACTTATAGAAAATTACGCTTTCATAAGCGACTTTGATGCCTCGTTTAGAATATTTACCTCATTAGTCTCCATGACTATATGTAATCTAGGAAAATTTGCTCATATGTTTGGCTTAGCTGAAATACTCCTCCAAAATCATGGAGAATGATTTTGAAGGAGTAAGGGGCAATGATGTGACGAGAAAATACACATCCGACCCCCACTGATTCGACAAGCATGTTGGGTCAGTTATAGGCAGATTCTATGGGCAAACTATGGATCATTAGAAACTACATATGGATAGCTTTCTATAGATACCAAGATCAAGTAAATCGGACAAGTATTGAAGGAGATATGAGCACCCAAACATGGGGACTTGAGGTGCTAAAACCATCCCCAAATAACAAGAGAGGAAGGCCTAACTTTCTCCTCTTGTCCCACATTGCTCACAATATAAATGAGACCACCCTCTTCATCCTATAAAAGGGTCTTAAGGTACAAGGTATGGTCTTCAATCTAACTTATCCTTTTCACATGTCTATCACGCATTATACTAATGTTGCGCCAGTGTATGTCGGAGGGGCCGCCCTCCTTTGTTCAGGGGTTCTCTTTGAACCGAGCAATCTCTGAATACAGTTGTTCGCCCACGGGCGGACCTCAAGTATAAAGATTCATGGGCTATCCCAAGAGGCCACGTCATAAATAATAGTAGCAATAAAATTCGTGCCATTGATCCATTCGGTAATAAAATAAATGCAATGCATTATGTTCCTTTGGGAGGGTAATGATGTGAGGAGAACTCCCCAAAGGAAGTCAAGTCCAAAGAATATTGTTGTTGTTCTCGGCTAGAAAAGTAAGTAGTGTGACAACATTTGCTTCCTTTAATAACTCGTCTTGTTCCTCTAACATTCATCATTATAATCCAAATAGGGCATCAGGCATGCTGGTTGTAGTTAGGGTAGATAATATGATTTGAATTGAAGTTGGTCTTGGAAATCAATTGAGGCCTGGTTGGATTGTTGTGACCGATGCCCCTAGAAGATTTGAATTGAAAAGCTTTGTCCTTTTTTGTGACAAGGTCGAAACATCTCTGAATGGCTCTTTGATGGCAAGGCTAAACAAAATTGAAGATATCTTCGTTCCTCAAAATCCAAGTGATCCAAAGAATACAACCAAAGACTAGGTCCTCGAATAATGAAAGGTGTTTCCAAGGAGAATGTATCCAATTGATGATAGAATAGTGAAAATGATGATTATTCAGGTTGGTCTTAAAATCAAAATGATTCTAAATTTTTTGAGTGAAAGGGCATTCCAAAAAAGGTGGAAAACATCGCATTTTATTACTATAAAATGCATAAAGAGGCGTGTTTTTTGAGGTTTTTATTGAGATGAGGGTTTTGGTAGGAAGTCGGTTTAGTAGGAGTCTCCAAATAAAAATCTTGATTTTTTTGAGGGTGGACAACTTCCATAGGTAGCTCCAAGTGCTACTGGGATCTCACTATAGGTTTTAGATTTATTGGGTATGGTTGTGAAGGTATGTGTGATGGAATTATAGAGATCTTTAGTTTTGAATTGATCTTTAGGCCATTCACAGGAGTCATGGGCTTAGTGTGGTCTAATTGTGAGGATTTTGTGAACAATTTCAGCTGGGAAGAGCTTGATAAGAGGTATAATCCATTGGTTTGCAATTTAAGAGCGAGATCGGTTGCAATTTAGAAGCGGATCGGAGACTAGAAATTAGGATAAGGAGGATTGACTTACGGTTTAGCTTGAGGAAAGAATTAATGCAGTTTGAGATTGGGGATCCAACGATCTTTCCAAATGTTAGTCTCTGATCATGTGCCAATTTTGTTGATCATGTGGCGATTGATTTCATCAAAGCCAGTTTTAAGCTTTGTCAAGTCCGGGATGGGTTTGAAGGCTTATTTGAGGTGAGTGAGCTAGAGTTTGAATAATATTTTGATTTAAAAAACTTACTCATTGAAATGTTAGGTGGGAAGACAAGTCTCCACATGTTTATGCTAATGAAAAATGACAATTGAAAAAGGTGAGATTGGATATAATATTACTGTAAAAAATGTACACAATAGAAAAGTTACTTCAAAATCAAGAAGTTAATTCATCTTAGTGTATATATATAAGGATCATATGACTTCTAGTTCAAAATTATATAATGCCCATAATTAGATAACTCAAACATGACATTTTCATATGACATACATAACAATTTTTGTATCAATATGCAAATATTTCTTACAATGAATAGTACACTAAGTTAAGGTTGGAGTGTGCACGGATCGGTTCCATTATATTTTGAGCCAAAACTGGAACCGAACCTATTTGATTGGTTCTCTCAAAGATCGAACCTAAATCGGTTCGGTTCGTTTTCGATCGATTCTAATCTCAACTTTTCAGTTTTGAATCAATTTTTTAGCCTATCTTCTTGGGCTCAAAATTAAGTATTAAAATTAGATATAATCCATGTAATTTCAGTGAAATCATTTTAAGATTAATTATGCAATCTGCATACACATTACTATTCTTTTTACATATATGTGTATTCCCTATATTATTAGTTTTAGAAAGATTTACAGATATCTTATTAAATTATACCAATAATGAACAAAATTAAATTTAAATTCTCCTCTTTAAAATGTACATATGCAAATACTCCAAGATCTTGAAAAAGATAAAAATAAAAATTGAAAATTCTACATAAAATTTATCCATCGGTTTTGTTCGGTTATTCAAAAGCCGAACCTAAATTTGATCGGTTCGGTTCTGAAAATTTCGGTTATTTTCAGTTCGGTTTCAGTCGGTTTCATATTTCTTGAACACATGACACACTTATCTTAAGTAGACATGGTTAGCGAGAAATGGGCCGGGCGACACGTCACGGTAAGTACCGGACGTGAATGGCCCAGCGTCTATGTCCCACGGTGTGGTAGCTTTTTGAAAGTGTGACGAGCAGGCGGGACATGTCGGAAGGGTATTGGGCCCCTCCACCCCATTGGCCTACTAGTTAGTGTTCAAAAAGTCAAAACGGGCGGATGTGAGTTGGCTGTAATAGTTTGAGCGTTACGGATGAAAATTACTATGGATATAGGAGTATAAATACAAATCCATAGTTCAGGGATCTTTAAAGTGCATACTACATTATTCAATACAAGAACATATAAATTAAATATATGAGCAGAGGACTTACGGTCACCGGAGTAAATTCCACCAAAATCCAGCGAATTCCTGGCCGTGAATTTGACTCACTTTCCGGCTTTCCTTGTTGTAATATCAATGCATTAGTATCTCTAGTTAGTCCACGGGAGGGGTTGAATCAAGAACTAATCTATGCTAGTAAACAGGATGAACAAAACCAAAAAACCCCAAAATTCATGGGAGAATTTCGTAGAAAGGCGTACTAGGGTTTTGTGATAAAATTTTCTCAAAAACTTATGATGAAAAAACCCTAAAGTTTGCTTATATAGGGCTAGGTTAAAACAAGCCCGATAAGCAACCCGTTAAGTATTAGCTTGACTCGTTAACTCTATTAGTTCGTTAAGACACTAATGAGTTGCTAATGAGTTGAACTATTTAATTAAGCTAATTAAATAATGTGTGAGTAAATATCAATAATCTTTCAAGTTATCGATAAAATACTAAAATTACTGAACCAATTAAATAACTATTTAATTGATTCTATTTATTCAATCGATATTCTACATAAAATGTAGACAGCATTGTAAATACATTTCTCCCGATTATATAGTTCTCTTTAATTCATACATAAATATAACTTCAGCGTCAATCCTTTGTATGTGTGTGACGCCCATTACTGAATACTGAGTAGATCTATATATCTATACTGGTGTATGAAAAGAACCCTTTGTAATATACAATTACTAAGTTGAACACTAAGTTCGATAATCACATTTAACCCAATGATAAATGAATTGTCTATGATGCTCGCAGCGGGCATAATAAATGGAACCAATTCTCATTGATTTCCAACACTCCCACTTGCCACTTGGGCCGATTATCTTACAATTCCTTTTTATCACGCTGATCTCTGATGCATTAGGCTAACCATAAGTGTGTCATAAAACACCCACAACTCTTTACTCAGTATGAAGCCCGAATAAGCATTTGTGGCGTCCGTAAACCAATCGGTACCAGCGTAGCAGAGGCTGAGATCTTCGCCCACCAGACAGTTAAAATCCCTCCCAATATATCAGCATCTATCGCTATACTCCTTTGTGGCGACCCAACATATGCCGTTATAATCGGCTTAGGCGGAGCGTTTGGTCATAGTCAGAAATAGAGGAAGCGATGTGCCACGGATAGTTACTATATGTGGTCTAAGAATTAGCGAACCTAAAATTTTAAGCAAATGTCATAGGACCCATTCTACATATCTTCTATGAATTCGTTTCGGTCATACCCGACTCCCGATCGCGGACCGGCCAGCGGTATTGATACAGTCTGCCAGTGCGTGATCAATCTTGATCGCTAATCAAAACACCATGTTAGTCATATGATGCTTGTCGCCTAACTATGACATCGGCCAAGGCCTTTTAGTATCCTATGTTTCTAGGCGAAGAGGTGTAATTGCTGGGATGTGCCTCTAGCTTCTCTAGCTAGGGATTTAACCTTTCAACTGTAATTCACATGTATATTATATGTAAATTCAAACATATAGTCTGCTTGAACAAATATATTAAAATATAAGAAGCAATAATATTCAAATATTTGTTCACATACTTGATAGATACATCTTGACTCCCCTGACAACCTAACACAGCTGCGACGTCTGTCTAGGGCCCCATGTTATTTATCTTCAAATCATGTTTTTGCAGCTTGGTTTTAGTAAAAGGGTCGGCTAGATGACCTCTGTTTCTACTTTACATGCTTTGACATCACCTCTGTCGAGCATATCTCTGTCGGTGTGCTTTAAAGTACGTGCTTGGATTTTTGATGTCTTTCGGGGTTCCTTAGCTTGAGCTATTGCTGATATTGTCACAAAGCAACTCCACTTGGTCCCTCAGTAGGTACCACACCAAGTTAGGTCCGAACTTCTTTATCAACATGCTTCTTTAGTAGAACTTCGGAGCCATTGCGATGTCTCAGATGCAATGGTAGAATCGGCAACAATACTATTTGGAACTCCTCCGAGAATCTTGCTCACCGTTGAGACAAAATACATACGGTAGGGCGATAGTCGTCTGCAATAGGTTTGGCTTGGCGTCGGTGTACCTATCCTTTGCTAATAACAAACTCGCACCCAAGCTTCACAGTGGCTACCGGATACTTGAGATGCTTCACACCACAATCAGTGGCTTTCGCTTTTGGATTGGCAGGTATCTCTTTGGTTACTTAGTGCATGGGGCACATCGGTCTGAGTGCACAGCATGGCATACATGATGGATCGATAGCGAGCGTAAGGTATGTCGCCATTCTGTTCATCTCGGCGCTAGTAGTGGGACACTGTGCTCTGCTGAGTTGAACTCCATATCTCATGGGGAGATTACCGTTCTTGGAATTACTCATGTTGAACCTTTTCAGTACCTTATTCACATAAGTATCCTGACAAAGTCCAATCGACCTCTAGCTCGATCGGTGAATCTTTATTCCAAGCCATATATTGTACTTCGCTTCAGTCCTTCATTGAAACATTTGCCTGACCCGATCCTTGTGAGAGTTTAGTAACTTCTACGTTGTTTCCAATGATAAGTATGTCATCGACATACGGGACTATGAATGATACATAACTCCCAACACCTTCTTGTATACAGATTCTTCTTCGTTCTTGACAAACTCTTTGATTGATTCATCAAAACATAGATTCCAACTGAGGATGCTGCTTTAAGACCATAAATGGACTTTGCTGACTTGCATTTCTTCTTGGAATCTTTAGGACATGTAAACCACAGGTTGTACCATGTACGCATCTTCCTCTAAATTTCCATTCGAGAGGCGGTCTTCTACGTCCATTTGCCATATTTCATAGTCATGAAATGCGTGATAGCTAATATTATCGGATGGATTTAAGCGTAGCCAGCGGTAAGTTTGCGTCATAGTCCACTCCATTGAACTTGTTTTGAAACCTTCCGCTACAAGTCTAACTTTGAAAACATCAACGTTTCCGTCTTTATCGTGTTTCTTCTTAAATACTCATTTTACATTCAATAGGCGAGCCCCGTTTGGTAAATCGACAAGGACGAAACCTGGTTTTGGTACATAGAATCCATCTCGGTGCATGGCTGTTGCCATTTGTCGGCATCCTTGTATTCATTGTCTTTGTAGAAGTGAATAAATCACTTTCAATGATGAAGAGCACCACCATACCGGCTCGGTTCGTGGCGATCCTGTTGGATCTCACAAGTTGGATTCTTCACTTTGACTCACCGTGGATCAAACTGACATTTCTATGAGCAGGTTCCCGATTCTTGTGGTGTGTCGGATGCCTACGCATTAGATGCATCGATATTGACTTTCGTCGGCTTAGGCTTCATCGAAGATGGTGCAGGTACTTCAGTCATAGGACGGTATTCCTTTTCAAAGGAGCAGCCGCTCTGACAATGAAGATTTTATTCCTCTACGCTTCGGTGAGAAGTAGTAACAAGCTTGTTTTTCCTTGGATACTGAAATAGCATTTATCGATTTGGGCGCAAGTTTATCTTTGTTAATCTCTTAACATAAGCAACGGCCCAATCTTTAGAAAACAACTTAGAATCTTCCCAAACCACAATTCATGGGGAGTTTTATCTGCTGACTTGGTTGGACATCTGTTTAAGGTAAGTGCCGCTTAGAAGTGCATATCCCAGTGCTTGGTAGATCGAGATAGGCTGCATCATAGATCGAACCGTGTCAGAAAGGTTCGATTTCTCCTTTCGAGACACGCCATTATCTTTGTGGCGTTCTTTGGGAGTGAGTTGTGAAACAATACCACACTCTCTAAGATGAGTATTGAACTTCGTGACTCAAATATTCTCCCACCTCTATCGGGGCCGGAGAATCTTTTATTGCTCTTTGTTCAAGGTGGTTTTTGTGTACTTCATTTTGGAACTCACTTGAATTTCTCCAAAGGACTCGTGTTTGTGTCTCGCCAGTTCACACAATATCTCGAGTAAATGTAATGAAGTAGTTATAACCTCCTGCTGCCCAGAGATGTGTTCCATTGGCCGCGGCCACATCAGTGTATGATCCCCGATAAAATCAACACTTTCATTTAAGCCGGTGAAAGAGCACTTTGAATTCATTTGCGAGAGGCAAGACTCCACACTTATCGTATGATTCATAATGAAACCTTAGTATTCCACGGGTGGGTTTTCTTGATTCGGTTCGTTAATGTGACTTTAGTCTGATACGTAGGTATGTTTGGTTTAAGTCGTTTGAGGCATTCGTTTTAAGTTTATGTTATATGACTCATTAATCATGTCTAAAGCATTATAGACCATTTTGAAGGGGCGGTACCAAATACTACCCCATTCACGGTGATCTGAATTCATCGGGATCCCCATTGAAAATGAAAAACCATCATTATTCCAGCAGAAATAGAAATAGCTTCACACCAAGTGCGGTACATAATAAGCAGATAAGTTCAAAACAAAGGCCCAGAGTGGGCAGAATTTAAACTAATGGATCCCTCTGCCAAGGGCCTTCCTTCGCGCCCATTCCTTTGAATCCATTCCTCTTTCGAGTCTTACTTGGCTTGAGTTCACATATTCGACAAATATAGAGCCTAGCAGTGTCTAGCACCCACAGTAGAATTAGAAGTTGTACAAACTTCAATAACATACATACACAATAAATTTGGCGGTCCTTGAGACCATTCTTCTATCATCACGTGAACTTCATAGCAGTCGACTTCCTGTTGACCGGGTTTCATGATAATGACACTTGTCATCTGCAGCTCCTCCTTTCCACAACAACAAGTTCTCGAACCCTTGGTCTTGCCGGCAAACTTCTTCTTCTTCTTGAATTTCTTCTTGTTTTGGACTTGAAAGCTTGAAGAATAGAAAGTTGAATGCTTACCCCAGGGTTAGATACCGGCGTTAAGTGATCATCTTATGCGATTCGTTTAGAGATAATAAACTTGTGCATATTGAAGTTCATAGCGCTGAAGAATTTAATGCAGAAGAGACTTCAGGATGAGATCCCACGGCCCGTTCTTTGGAGACTACTTTGGTGCCCGAGGCGTTGGTCGATCGACGAGCCAATCATTTTAATGATATAGAGAACTGCGGCACATCCGTTCCCAGCTTATTCTGTCCACGAAACTGCTGATGTCATATCTCTGGTTTCAAACTTTCCTTCGAATAATTCCTCAAGTTGCCGGTATATGTCATATCTTTGCCACCTTTTCATATTGAATTTGGAGCAGAAGGTTCCATATTGTAAGCATGAGACATTGGACATCCTTGTCCAGACTTGTGCTTTGTAGGATCCCTTTCGATGGGAGGCACTATCGTTAGGTTTGTGGGAACCTTGTTATTTAAACACGTATTCAGTCCTCTCTTGCTTGAGAATGATTCTCAAGTTTTCGAGACCACTCGTCAAAATTCGAGTTATTCAACTTGCACTTTTCAAGTCTTTGACGGCGAGTTAGGAGTAACGATAGTGGTAGCCATATTAATTCTACAAAATAGAAGTAAATAAAATATGACTCGATGGCTATCGTACTTCACTTACAAATAAGTGTATAGTAAATACTAATACTTCAAATCTCACGAAATATATTAATCCCTCAAGACTGTACATAAATTCAACCTTTGCTACATTTGAATCAGACATAATAGTAGGTTGGCTCTCGCCAATTATGTAAAACTTCCACGCAACTCTTGTGTCGCTAGCATCTCTTACTGAGGATGCTACCCAACATTTAATCTCCGAAAACCGGTTAAGCATACGCCAATTAAACGAAAGTATTGCTTTGATTGATCATCTGAAAGCCCACGGCGTTAGTGGAAATACTTGACATGATCCATTGTCGTATCCAAATGCAACATTGGCAACACCCTTAATCCATTACCCCAAATGATGCGATTGATTGCCACAACTTTAAATTAGCTTGATACTTTGCTTAAATTTTAATTGGTGAGATTATTATTACTTTGTTTTCATTTACTCATGCATGTACTAGCACATAATCCAAGCTGATACATGCAACATGAAAAAATAAAACAAGTAATGCACATTCAAGATATACGATATGACACATAACCTATTACAAGTATTTATCAAATACTAACATAAGTCTTAATTCTTGTATCTTGTATACGGATCCAACCGAGTCCTGTGCCACCAGTAGAAATGATCTTGATATCTTCACTTGTTCTGATTATTTATATACTAACCCGTCTTAGACAACTTGCGAGTTTGTGGGTAAAACAATAAATAAATAAATACAAGAAAATACGGCTTAGAAAGGTCATTTGCCTGTCGTTCTCGGCCGGAGAAAAATAAATAAATGGGTCATATCTATATACCTCATTCAATCCCATTTACAAAAAATATAAGGCACTTTATTAAATCCATATAAATGAAGCTTGTAAATGGCTTTAAATAATTGGAAATGCATGTTTAGTATCAAATTAATTAATCCATGTAATTACATATTAAAATTAATTAATATAAACAGACCTAATACACGTATCAATTAATAATTATTACCAACAATTATTAACCATATACATATTATAGAAATATATTTATCAGAAATATATTCTAAAATACAATAAGTAGTGAATTATTACCATAATCATTATATCACTTTTAAATTAATTTAAAAAGATATAATATAAAGGAAATTAATTAATTGTCATCACATAATTAATTACAATTAGTAGTTGATTAAAATGATAAATCAATAAAATCGAAATATAACTAGTCCCATAATTTTAGGAAACCAAAATAAGGAATAAATTAGAATTAGGTTTCAAAATTAGGGCACAAATAGGCTCGGACGGCACGCACATAGCGTCCTACGGTCGACCGCGCGCCGCCTACCATTGAGCGTCGTTGTGGTACCAAATCACGGTCGACACGGGCAGCCCCGCTAAGTCGCCCGGAGTGGTCGGCCGATTTATAATATGCATATTTAACTTTCGGTTTTTCAGTTAATTTATTCGTTTGTAAAATCGTTTGGAGGCTTTAACATTTTCCAAAATTTGAAATTCGAACACGTTAAACTCCATAATTTTCTTGAACAAATCCCTTTGGTCTTTATTTAAAAATAAATTTTTCATATTTAATTATTAATTCATGAGTCAATCTCAAGTGTTTTGAGGCACTTAGAAAAATCCAAAAATTATGAAATTTAATAGAGATCTTCACGTCTATCTGGGTTCCAGAACAGAACTAGTTTTAATTTTACAAAATTTACACGCCCCCAAACATTTTTACAAAGCTGTTTTGAAACAAAAATCAATTAAATCGTCTTTTAATTTGTGAAACAAAATCCATGTTAACAAAATAGCGATAATAAATGTTAACTTGTAACACATGTATTAAATCAATAATCAAGAACATAATTTGATTTTATTCTCATCATATATTTATCAATTAAATATATGAACAGAATAATCAAATAAAAATTGATAAAACACAAAACAAGCATAAAATAAACAATGTAAAACAACTTTAATTTGGCTCATGATGCCCTTTGAGAAGAAAATTACTATGGATATAGGAGTATAAATGCAAATCCATAGTTCCGGGGATGCTTTAAAGTGCATACTACATTATTCAATACAAAAACATATAATTAAATAGAGCCGAGAGGACTTCACGGTGCGGCGGGTAAATTGCCAAAATCCACACGCTTGAAATTCCTGGCGTGAATTGGCTTCCCTCGGCTCCTTGTTGTATCTCGATAAAGTATGATATCTCTAGTTAGTCCACACCAGGAGGGGTTGAATCAAGAACTAATCTATGCTAGTAAACAAGGATGAACAAAACCAGAAAAAACCCCAAAATTCTTGGGAGAATTTCGGCCAAAGGCGGCTACTAGGGTTTTTTGGTGGCGATTTTACAAAAACCTATGATGAAAAACCCAAGTTTTGCTTATATAGGGCTGAGTTAAAACAAGCCCGATAAGCAACTTAGATTAAGTATTAGCTTGATGATTAACTATTGGATTCGTTAAAGATACTAATGAGTTGCTAATGAGTTGAACTATTTAATTAAGCTAATTAAATAGTAATGAGTCAATATCAACTTAATCTTCAGGATTGTAAGTAAATACTAAAATTACTCGAACCAATTAAATAACTATTTAATTGATTCTATTTGTTGTCCGATATTCTACATAAAATGTAGAACCGCATAATTGAGAAATACATTTCTCCAATTATATAATTCTCTTTAATTTCATACATGAAATATAACTCAACGTCAGCATGTTATTGTGACCTTCTAGGCTCGAGATAATGGATTTGTATAATAATAATTGACCAGTACTATTATTATAGCGATTAATAGTAAGATCTATGAGATAAACTCTTAACCCCTTAAATTATCATGAGAACCCGCTAGTAATATACAATTGCTAAGTTGAACACTAAGTTACGATAATCACATTTGCTTAAGCGGTAAATGAATTGATACACAATTGTCGCAGCGGGCATAATAAATGGAACGATTCATTGATTTCCAACGGATACCTGCTGGGCTACTCAAATGGGGGAAGACTTGATGCAATGGTGATAGAGGGGACATACCACTAAAATGGTGGGCCGGCAGCGATAAAAAAGCCTTGAACCGTAGAAAACTCCGTGTTGTCTTCGAGCGGCGAGGGGCGGGGTAGCCGAAATCTTGGCTGGATCCCTTTACCAGGCAATTTGAAAGCAATGCTGGCCTAAAACAAAGCACGGTCCACACCAAACTGCACTTTGAAACGCCTTAAAGAACCTATCCACCGTAAGACCGGCCAATGCCCAGCGAAGATGGTCTGATGCGCTCAAAGAGGCGGTTAAAAAATAAGGATATCGTCCAAAATATACCCACGGCAGCCAGTGGGGCCTTGAGCGATTCATCCTTGCGCATAAAGGTGCTACAGGTACATTTGACAAACCCAACGGCATAACGAGCCACTCAACTGACCACTTCCACGAGTCTTGAATGCAATTTCCCTCATCCCACAGACGAATCACGAATTTGGTGATATCCGCTCTTGAGATCCAACTTGGTGAACATGAGCGCCTGCCCAATTTGATCCAAAAGATCATCCAACCGAGGAATCGGAAAACGATAACGAACCGTGATCTTATTAATCGCCCGACTATCCACACATGCGCCACGAGCCGTCCTTCTTAGGAATAAGCAACGCCGGGACTGCACAAGGGCTCAAACTCTCACGGATGTGACCCTTTTCTACTAATTCCTCGACTTGACGCCGTAACTCCTCATGTTCTTGCGGGCTCATCCGATAGTGGGGACGGTTAGGAAGCGCAGCATTAGGGACCAACTCAATATGGTGTTGAATATCCCTCGAAAGTGCAGGAAGAGTCTTGGGCAAATTTCTTTGGAAAAACATCACCCGGAATTCGGCGTATCAAAGGATTGAGCTGAAATTTGGAGCAATAGGAGGAGAAATACCGAGCCGGAACAACAACAGCGCCACCACCACATACTCTTGTAGGGAGACTCTCTTGGAAACGCATCCGGTCAACGAGTAGAACACAGGGGTCCCGAATCTTTCTCGGTCCACCGGACGTCGTGTTCAGCAACAAGACGTCGTGTTCAGTGTAGCAGTTTATTCCTCACAAGTCACATATTTTTCATATTGAAAATAAAAGACAAACCACACACATCCTTAAAATAAACCACAAATATCTCAATCGAAATTCAACAAATTCATAAAACAAACTTCAATTGCAATTGTCACTCATAGGACGAGAAGATGAAGATTGTATCAATTTCAACTTAATAGAGAGAATAATAAATAACTTGCAATACTAACAAGATTTTATCAAGTAAATAAGTAATATAATAAAAGTAATAGGATGGAATGATTGTATCAATATTCAATGCAACTTAATCGAGGAAAAATGATGATGCTAATTCCTTTGAAATTCTTGATCAACTAACTTGTTCTTCAAGATGGAATTGGATAAATTTGAACATATAGAACTTTATAATTAAAGTAAGTAAAAGCAAAAGATGATATATGTGCAAAAATGAGCAGCGATATTTGATGTGAGGAATGAAAGAAAGTAGTGATTCTTTATCTAATAGGAGGAAAAAATAATAGCTAGCTTTGTGGGGCCGAGCGTCATGTTAGTCAAGCGGACGTCCACTAATATTTCTTCTTTACTCAAAGAATAAAAGCTAGTTACCGGACGTCCGATTCTGTAGATGTCCATTAATAAAGGCGAGGTGAATCCAAGCTTACAAGGTTATAGCATGCGTCGGGTTTAGTGGCGGGCTACGTTAACAAGCCACTGCGAGGCGTGTGCCGAGCGATTCGAACCGTCCATGGTGCATGCTTGACGTGTGTCGGGACGGCTTAGCGACTAAAATCTCGGCCCACCTTATCACATTAGTAAATTAGGCAAGCCAGCTTGAAACGTGTCGCCTGCGAACTTGGACCGGGCAGAAGCTTGAAGACTAACGAGTGAGGCCCAGCGAGCGGTCCAAGACCTCGGCTACTTACCACTGCCACATCTATTAAGGTACACATTTTAACTAAAAATGAAGAGCCAAGAAGGTGTGAACAAAGTCGAATTACTCAACAAAGAAGAAGAAGAGCCACTACCAATAACATTCGTCAAGATTGGTTGGTTTATCAACAACTACAAAGCAGACGAGATCGGGCTTCTCAACAACAATCTAGACATATGGACATATTATTCCAGTACACGATACCAATCGTTTAATCTTGATTTTGTTAATTTTGATTTCTTGCAAGCAAGAGCACATAGTGCTGAAGTAAGAGAATCCATCTCATCTTGTGCTAGCTTATTCCATGTTGTTGTCTATTGTCATAAGAGAATCAACTCTACCCACTGCAAGGTGAGCATAGCAAGCAGGATCCACTGTAAAGTATAAACTGTACAATGAAAAGGGGCAAGGCGGATGATGAAGATTTCTTCATCGATAAATCCATTTGTACAGTAAAAAAATATTATAGAAAGGATATCTCAGATATGGTTGATCATCCAAATCCATGGTCTCTGGAGGATGAAAATTGGTAGGCCTAGTGGCTCAAGAAACATGGCAACCATGGACCATGGTAGCAAGATTAAATATCGTAACACTTCCACACAATGGCATAATCATATCACTTAAATGTCCAAGCAGAAAGGGAATAGAGTGGTGTTTCTTTCCACCCTACAATTAGACATTTTCCATCCATATCAAGACTGCATGACCTTCCACAACTATAATTCTTGATCACAGCCTTCGCTTGAGCTAAGGATGAAATGCTCAATGGGGTCTCTAGCATCCCAAATCGGTCGAAAAAAGCTCTCCAGACCTCAATTTTCACTTCGCGAAATGCTCTCTGCTGCCCTTCTGTTGCCACAATATTATTTATGCCCGTGCTGAAATAAAATGACTCCATGATGGATCTATTGGATTCATCATTCTTCATACAGTCTTCTAGTGAATCAAATTGTGCACCGAAGAAAAACAAAGCTTCGATGAAGCGATTCACAAAGACCGGAGAGTTATGATTTGACTCGATTTCAGCAACAATCATAAGAGAGGGTTTAATACTCCTAATCACTCTCATTAAAGATTCCAGTCGATCTGGCTGACCAAGCAAACTCCTGAGAAAGTAGGTTGAATAGACTACTACTATTTCATCAGAATTGACAGATAAAAGCCCTTCGTCGAGATCCAAGATATCATCCACCATTACTACATTGAAAGAAAAGGGTAGGCTCAGGGATTGAGCAAAACTTATCAACCTGTTACCCGTCTCCTCAATTTTCGACTTTGATGCAGTTCCAACAGCGGTTACCTTCAGGTGTTCAAGATGGCATTCGCTTTCATCCGCCAAGGCTTGTATCAACATTGAGTGATGCTGCCCGGCCTTAATTGCAAAGTCAATTATGTGAATCTTTTTTGCTTCACTAGCAAGTTCAACTATGGCTTGAATCCCTGCAAGTTGAATAATATAACATGCCGGAAAGACTTTATTAAGTGCGAGGGTTGTTGAATTCACTGTCATCATTCCTTCTTCAACATCTTGTAGTTGCTTGATTCCCAGATTCGATGGCGTTTTCCTCATAGTTTCTTGATCAATCTTCTCATTAAGAGCTTTCGAAAAATAGTACACTAACCTTTGAACAGGGTCCCCAACACAAGAACTCAGCTCTTCACAATGTTCCAAGAGCATTCTCGCATGATCAAACTGCTTTTGGTCTACTTGATCTGCACTAGCTAAAAGATAAAAGACAATCTCCACATCTCTTGCATCTTCCTTCTTGAGGCTTGAAAATGCTTCTGAAAATAGAAGGCAATTCATCGACAAATCTTCACTACTTGTTTCCAAGAACTGGATGAACTTTTTTCCAGCCAACCGAATGATGGCATTAGTCGATAATTTCTGGTCCACCATCTTAACACGTTCAGGTTCATATTTTGGCACAGTTATTGGTTTTCCATGTATTTTTTTAAGCCTATTACCATAGTCAATAAAAAGCTTGAAAGACGCGGATTGAAATGCACAAGGCTTTTCCTCCTTGCTCGCTGCATTTGAAGTCTTGGTCATGATAACAACAGACTTTCCGATCTCAATATCACTCGATGGAGACTCGATATCATCGATAAACAAACCTCATCAGATTGAAGTACTCGAGGTTCGTCGTGATGCTCAAACGACATTTCTTTCTTGGGCATTTTGATTTCCTCTTCTGACACCCATTTTCATCTTCTACCCTGCGCTTCTGTTCTTCAATAATTAATTTTCGTTTCTTTAGTTTCCCTTCCCCCATTGTCGGACCGCAATACTAACAATAATTATCAAGAACTTGAGCACATTTAGTTACTAAGAATCTACATATTATATAGGTCCTCTATTTTGGAAGTACATTATACTATCACCTAAACTTACAAAAATTGACAATGATATTGATTTTGCCGAATCCAGTATCCATACGGCTGCCGAAAGCAAATAAACAAGGGTTCTATATATAAACTTGAGATCCATACATAGCAAAAAAAAGAATCATTTTCTTGTTGAAGGTCAGCATCAGCACAACTGAACCATTACGGACAAAGTAGATATGTACAAAAATTG
The DNA here is from genome assembly GCA_019722365.1 of Lithospermum erythrorhizon. NCBI lineage: Eukaryota > Viridiplantae > Streptophyta > Magnoliopsida > Boraginales > Boraginaceae > Lithospermum > Lithospermum erythrorhizon. Next base: position 102,306 of record JADFUC010001282.1, on the reverse strand, counting down.
CTTCTTTAAAACAAGAATCTTTGATCTAAATAGAAAACAAACGATGTGTTTGATTATTCAAGTAAGCCACTTATACAGTTATATACTTGATGTCAAACAAAGTAAATTAGAAGAAATTAATTATGATATTTTCATAGTTGAGTACATATCGTGTTGGGGTATAGCCATTTGTGCCATGTTGGTTGAATATATCACTTATGAACTCCAAGTAATATATATGCATTCATTAATTGTTTTGGGGGTAATCAGAGGAATGAGGAGAAATTTAATAATTTTTATTGTTTGGAAACTCAATTAAATATATATTACCATTCATTATTAACCATTTCTCTCTCTAAAATCATTATCCCTCAAATTGGGAAAAAATATATTACTATCATTACCCACATAAATTTTGTATTGAATTGGTTAAAATTAGAATTACAATCTGCTTAGTAGCGCGTGGACCTCCCCAATAATCCACCTCCACGTCATCATCCAGAAATACAAGTGACGCGACACAGTCCCATGAAAAGAAATAAAAATGTAATTATGAGCAGTGGACCAAAACTAACCACATTTTTCTATCACAACATCTTCCTCAATAATAAGGTTTTAGATCTAAAATTAAATAAAAAATGGCGGAAGATAAATATAATCTGAAGAATCCAGCTGTGAAGAGAATTTTGCAAGAGGTTAAGGAGATGCAATCAAATCCTTCCGATGATTTCATGAGCCTTCCTATCGAGGTATATTTTATTTTATTTTATATAATACTTAGTGATATTCATATCTTTGACTTGAATTAAAATTATCTTGTTAATGGTAACATGGTTTTCACCAATATTACATATAACTATATTTCATTTGAAAATGTAAAAATTAGAAAATTGGATATGATTCTATTGAAAATTAAGTTGGAAATGTCAAAATGTTTTATTTTTCATTTTTTCTAATAGTATTGGATGTGTGTGCGAAAATAATGGAAAGTAATATTCAGGTTGTTTAGAGAATTCTATTTTATTTATTTCAAATCTGAATGTTATATCTTCTCACTACGAGTGTACTAGACTAGATCATCTTTCCCAAATGGTGTGTTAATTGGTAACATACAATATTACTGAGTACAATTGTATATGGTGCAGAATACGGAGTATTTGTGTTAACAAGTATAATATGTCGTTGTTGTGCAAATGTATTCTGATGCTCACGTTTTGATGGTCTTTTGTTGACATTTGCAGGAGAATATTTTCGAATGGCAATTTGCGATTAATGGCCCAACTGATTCAGAATTCGAGGGAGGCATTTATCACGGGAGGATTCAATTGCCTGCGGAATACCCTTTTAAGCCACCCTCATTCATGTTGCTTACGGTAAGTTTGTTTCGGGCTGCTCGTTCTGAATGCTTCTTCTTTGTTTGAGTTTATCTTTGCTGATATGACATCTTTTTCTCTTATTAGCCAAATGGCCGTTTTGAAACCAACACCAAAATATGCTTGAGCATTTCAAACCATCATCCTGAGCACTGGCAACCATCTTGGAGCGGTAAAATCATTTACCTTCTGAATATGCCATAATTGTATTTGTATATATATATATTCACATTTTGGTTTCTCGGTCTTTCTACTCTAGTATGAAGAAGAGTCATTAGTATTGAATATGTTGGTGATTCAAAGTATTAGATGGGATCATTTATGGAGCTTATTAATATTATAAAATTATCTCAACTCTGTATTTTTTGAGTCACGTTACTCTTAAAGGTTTTTTTGCATGTACGATGGAGTCAAATACTTCATATTCTTTGGCTCTTGGATATAATAGAATAAATCAAAAGGGCACATTATGCTACCTACACTTATCTATTGTAAAGTAGTGGATAGTGCTTGCACTTCACTACTGGGTCATTCGATAAGTTTAGGTTGCGTACTATCCCTCCCCTCCTCCCCTCCCCGCTTAGGCAGAGACTCTTTGGGGCATGTTGATGTTGTTGTGTCATTCCATAAGTTTAAATTTTTCACTAGAAATTGATGTAAACATGCTATTCTCTTGTTACAAGGTAGTTCATTCATTATTTACTGTTGAAGATATCGGACTATCTTGTGTTTTAGCCGACCCCTCTTAGTGGGATAAGGCTTGGTATTTGTTAGATCAAGAACTAGAACGCTGGAGGAGTTAGATTTTTGCATATTGGTTCCTTTCTCGTCGTCCATTTTTTCTAGCTATTACTTCTATGTTCTATTTCATCTGTTTTGTACTACTGACAGTCTTAAGGTATTCGACTGTGTCACTCTGAGAGATACTGACAATCTTATGGTTATTTACACAGTCCGCACTGCTCTGGTTGCATTAATTGCATTCATGCCCACCAACCCAAATGGTGCTCTGGGTTCTCTTGATTATCCAAAAGAAGAAAGGCGTGTTCTTGCAGTCAAATCCCGCGAGGCTGCTCCTAGATGTGGGACTCCTGAACGCCAAAAGTTGATCGATGAGGTTTGTAATTCTGCTTTTATGCTAATGAAATTAGAGAGCGTGAAATTTTTTTTAGCTCACTATAAAGATACTGCCTTGTCAAGTAGCTAATAAATTGAGCACTATTCATAGGCTTACTTTCTTGGTTATGCTTACTCTCTTTATTGTAAGATCTTACTTTTTCAATCTTGCAGATTCATGAATATATGATGAGCAAGGCACCCCCAGTTCCTCAAGCCAGCTCACCGCAATATCCGGAAGAGCATCTTACAGATAAACAGGGTGATGCTCACGAGGCTAGCCAAAGTGCTCCTGCTGAAGCTTCCCAGGAGGAGGTCCTGACTTTGCCTGTAACTGAAAGAGTTACTGAAGAACCACGTGAAGTCCCTTTGAATGCAAACCCTGTTCAAAATTTACCACATGTTCCTGATGTTGGCTCAAGTACGCAGCAGCTGTTTCATAACTCACAGCAAGGGCTTCCCCAACAGGCAGATGATCGGTTGTTCACATGGGCTGCTGTTGGACTAACCATTGCCATAGTTGTTCTTCTGTTGAAGAAATTCATGAAGGCTAATGGACATGGTGCTGTATTCATGGATGAATCATAATTCTTTTACGTAAGGTATTCTATTTAACGAATTGTAGAACTTTTGCTTGAATCTCCATTGATACAGAAAATTGCAATATTAATACGCAATAGTGTAGCAAAATTTCGGTTTGGTACTTAGTACGGAGTACTTACTAAAGTTGCATATTGGTAACAAAAAATTACAAGCACGCCGAGCGATGGTAACCAATACTGCATAGCATTCCTAGTTAAAAAGTTAATATGATTACATCATTTTGTATGTGCTCCTTTGTTAGCATCAGCTTCCAGCCTTGGGATATTATCGGGACCACTGAGTAGTGACACAATTGCCTTTGACCAACAGCATCAATAATTTATGCAATAATTCATGGTTTTTTCAGGGAGAATTTCTGGAAGTCTGTATTTATTGGCAATGGAATAACTCCACTTACAGAAATTTCCTGAAAACTGTACTTATTGTGGCATGGATGGCGGGGCGACCTGTATGTTTTAAGACGAGTACGTACGATGTTGGTTCTGTCTATTACTTTTATATATTGTTATCTATGTATAGGATAAAAAGTTGAGCAAGTTTCGGTTGTATAGAAATTTACTATTACGAAGAGCTTGCACACCTGCTTCAGTTTCGGTCTTGTAATAATAGTAACTGGTTTAGAAATTATTCTGCCAATCTTGCTAGTCTATATTGATGTTACTTGAAAGTAAATGAACAGGTTGTACTTCGATACATATTTTCTTTAATTGCCAGGTGGACTGTGTGCTTCTAGTGATGAGAACTTTATGAAGGAAGTCACTTTCCAGTTTCTGTTTCGCTTGTCACAATTGTTGTTGCGCCTTATAATTATTAACGTTTTCCTGATTGATTAGTTCGAAGATTGGAGTAAAAAGTAGTAAGGCTGAAAGAAAGTTGCCAGTTATGAACAGAAACTATTTTCTAAGCTAACAAAATAATTTGAAAATAAAAGGAAGTAAAACAATTGCAGTAAAATTGAGTGGTAAAACAATTACAGTGAAATGCTATATTTGGACTTCTGTGAGGGACCATTTTATTTCATTCATCCTTGAAGCCTTTCTGTGAATGGTTTGTGACGTAGCAACAACTGTGTAATCGGACACGTTGATCCACTGGGAGATATCCGGTGCACGATCTTCAAACTCAATCACGCAATGTGGCAGCTTCAGATTGGCCTGAACTTGAGCATGCAACGCCCCATTTCAGCCACCAAATCATGCGCACGCCCATGCACCCTGGTCAGATTCGGAGCGAGAGACAAATCCACAGGACCACGAGGCACTACTCCGTACACCACTTTGAAGGGACTAAACCCCGTGCTCCGATTCACCGCGTGATTATGAGAAAACTCAGCAGAGCCCAACACCATATCCCAAGCTTTAATATTGTCCCCGACCAAACAGCGCAATAAATCAACCAAAGAACGATTAACAACTTCAGTTTGCCCATCACTTTGAGGATGATAGGCGGAGCTCATATCCAACAGAAGTCGGAAAGAAACCTTCCACAAGAGAATAGAAATGAATCAGGAACCTCGAATCTGTCGAGACAATCGGCCGAGGCAAACCATGTAAACGATAAATCTCACGAAAGAATAACACAGCAACCTGCACAGCATCGGTGGTCTTCTTATAAGGAATAAAATGGGCCATTTCGGAGAAACGATCAACCACGACAAATATAGAGTCATGTCCCCTTTGCGTCCAAGGCAACCCTAAGATGAAATCCATACTAATGTTGGTCGAGGCTGGCGTGGGCACCGGGCGAGGAATCTGACCCAGCGTTCGAAGCATGGCCTTTGGCTCGCTGACACACTGTGCATCGGGCAACAAAACGCTCCACATCACGGTGCATAGATGGCCAGTAGTAAGAGGCCGACACTAATATATTATCCGACGAGGGGAAATAGTTGAAACTATTTGATCAATCTTAAAAGGTCATTTTAGAAGATCATCTGCGTAAATTAGGGGGAAATAGTTAATTTATTTGATTAATCTCGAAATAATAAAGGTCATTTTATAGATCATCTCGTTTAATTAGAAGGGAAATAGTTATTTTATGAATCGTTGTCGTCCGAGGCGAAGTGAAATAGTTGAAACTATTTAATTAATCCTGAATGACTTTACAAAAGTTGAGATCCCTTCCAAATCTTCTTAGATGTTTCAAAAAGAGTTTTAAACAAAATACTTCTTGAGATAAATTCCATGCCAGGTATGATCAAGAGGTCTTCCCGAGAGCTCTTCGAGCTTATAAGTTCCTGGTCCCACGGCTCGATTGATTCGGTAAGGCCCTTCCCACTTAGGATTAAGTTTATTACGATTTTAGGGTGGCTCGCCTGTAAAACCCTCAATACCGAGTCTCCTTCTTTGAATTTCCTGTTCTTCACCCTCCGATTATAGAGCAGAGACATTTACTTTTGCTTATGTTCCTGCGTCGAATCGGAGCTCGTCCACGAGCTCATCGACCCGTCGAGTTCTCCTGAAGCGATAGTTTTGTCTTCCTCGCCAGCCAATTTAGCCGATATTGAGCAGCGTACCTCGGCGGGTAACACGACTCGGCTTCGTATACCAAAGCGAAAAGGAAGTCGCCGTTGAATTAGGGGTAATGGATTCGGTAAGACCATAGAACCCTGTCTAATTCTTTATACCATTGGCACCCGTTTTGAGGAGATTCTTCTTGATTCCCACGAATATGGTTCGATTCATAACCTCCACCTGTCCATTGTATTGGGGATAACATACGAGGGGGGCAAATTGATGTTCATCCCAATCGGTGCACATTTCCTTGATGATCCTCGAATCAAATTGTGGCCCGTTAGCCGGGAAACTAAAATCGAGGAAGAACTCCATTATCAAGTGATAATATTTTTCCATATGAATTCCCTGTGCCATTTGTTGTGTGGTTCCTAAGAGGTAGCCTCGACCCACTTGTTGAAATAGTCCACATGGCTACGGCATCTTTATACACGATGGGTGGGTTAAGCATCCCCTTGAGTCTATTCCCAGCGTAAGCGAAAGGTATTGGACAAGCAACCCAGGGACATTTTATTCTGGTGTCGAGCAGTACGTCTTTTTGACATACATCGCACTTAACCCATGCTCCATGTCTTTCATGATAGTTTGGCCAATAGTACCGTACTGGTGATTTTTTAAGGGCAACGAATGTCACCTATGTGGTGCCCATACGTGTCACCCCATGTACCTCATCACGGGGTTCGTCGATATTGGCACCGAGAAATGCAAAAAGGATTGGGCCGAGGTGAGGCGCCCCATACAATTAGATCTTGAACCGTTGAACTTGTAACCCCATTGACTACCTTCTGAGCTACTTAGTCCTCACAGGGGAGTTCTCCATTTACCATGTATCGGTATCGGGCTCCTCCCGATCCGGTACCTCTTCCCGATGCTGGAAAGCCGATGCGCTCTGTGTGAATAGGATGCTCCGTGCCTCGGCGTGGACTCACGGGGGCAAAGTCCTCAAAAATATGTAGAGGCCAATCGAGAGGTGATCCGCGTGTTCATTTTGCGATCTTGGTATATATGTTCCAAACAAGATATTCGAACCCGCTGTCAAAGGCCGCCTTGGCATATTTAGCGAGTCTCGCTTTTTAACTCCACAGTCCCCTTTAATGCATTCGATTACCAATTTTAGATAAGCCCCTGACCAGCGATCGATGGATCTTGAGTGCTTGTGCTATTTGGAGTCCCGTGACCATGGCCTCATACTCAGCTTCGTTGTTGGTAGCTTTGAAAGAGAACCGAAGGGCGTATTCGAATACCTCGCCCTCGGGTCCCTCTATTAAAATTCATGCCCCCGATCACTTCACCATTCTTTGCTCGTGGCGTATAACTTCCATCCGGGGGCTTAAGCCGAGGTTTCACTTCGTAAGCACAGGAATCTCACCGAGGGATCGGCGGTACATTCCATAATGAAATCGGCGGTGCACGGGCCTTTATGTTGAATCTTGCAGGAATAGCTAACCCGAACTCATAGCTCGATGGCCCAAGTGGTCAATCTCCCGGTCAGCGAGGGGTTGGACATGATCCTCTTAATAGGCTGATCGGTCAATACTTTGATGGGATGCGATTCAAAATAAGCTTTAAGCCTCCGTGCGGTGACGACAATGGCAAACACAAATTTGTCGATCAAGGGGTATGACTCCTCCGCCCCATGGAGGCTCACATAGTAAATAGGCCTCAGTACCACGCTTCCTCATGAGCCGGGGCGCTACTGCTTTGCCCCCTTGGAAGCGGCAATGTATATAACCTCGGCTGCCGACTCCTCGGGCCTTATAGGTAACTTGGGAGATCCCCGGATAATCTTTTTAATTCTTGAGAAGGCTCGCCCGCATTACGAGTCGAGAGAAAAGAAGTTCGCCCAGGCTTGGCGGTTTTCTGAAAAATGGTAGATTCCGATCTCCCGACTTTGAGATGAATACGCTCCGGCTTCGCCGAGCAACTGTTAACTTTTGGACCTCTTTTATGGAGGTGGGGGCTCATCTTCAAAATTGCCTACGTCTTTGTCGGGATTGGGCTCGATCCTGCGTCAAACATGCTTAAAGCGGAGGCGGCTAGAAGTAACATCGAAGGAACATTTTCGGGGTTTTATTCTTAGACAACTTCAATACTTCAAGAGTTTCTTTCAAGTTCTTTGAAGTGATCTCGATCAGCCGACTTCTTTTCTGAAGCATGTCGACATATATCTCCATGTTTCTCCCAATCTGCTCTTTGAATAACCGATTCACCATTCTTTGATAAGTAGCCTCGCGTTCTTGAGCAGGCATTACTTTCCAACAATAGAGGCCATATTACGACATGAAGGTTTCTCACCGTCCATCTTTATGTAAGAAATACTTGGTGAGAGGTATCCTCGGGAGGCGTCTAGGAAGTCGAAGGCCTGTGTCCGGCACTCCACGGCCAGCCAACTTTCCTAAGCATGGCAGGGGTCTAATAATCTTTTCGAGCGCCTTGTTCGGTTCTTGAAATCGGTGCACATTCTCCATTTATTGTTAGATTTTTTCACCATAACCACATTGGCTATCCATTCGGGGAACTGCAACTCTCGGATCGCCTTCGCCGCTATTAGGTCCTCGACCTCCTTTTGTATGGCAAGGTTCTTTTCGTGAAAAAGTTCATCTTTTACGCAGCGGGCACGAAGGAGGTGTCACGTGAGCGATGAATAGAAAGTTTTGTATCTACCCCGGCATATCTTCCGGACCCCATGCGAAGACCTCATCATATTTGCGCAATAGGTGAATGAGATCCTTGCGATGAGCAGGGAGGAGCTTTGTACCTATTCTGAAAGTCCTGGACCTTTGTTCTTCATGAAAAGGAATAGACTCACAGCTCCTCGTCTCGGCTGCCAGATGCTTATCGCTTTTCTTTTCTTTGGGGTCGTTATCCTTGACCACTTCTTGGACCCTTAGAACAGGGGTATTGGCGTCCCTCGTTCTTTTTTGCCGAGGAGGCATGTTAAGAGAGACACCCCTCGATAAAGGCACGATAGCGTACCACAGCCTTCTTTTGGTCCCGGAGATTTCTCCCACTCCTCCGCTTGTGGGGAACTTCATCTTTAAGTGGAGGAAACTATCGCCCTAAGAGCGTTGAGTAGGGGCCTGCCAATGAGTCCGTTGTAAGAAGGATCGGATGTCCACGGCCGAAGTAAAAAGAAGCTCTAAGCATGGATGATGCAGGGGCCTCGCCAATGGTAAGTCCAGATACGCTATCACGGTGGGATATCTGAGAATGCCCAATGAACAGTGAGGGGTGTTGATACAGGTTTCAAATGTTTTCGGGGGAGTCCCAGTCGATCATAAGCTTGTAAATAAAGAATATCCGCCGAGCTACCCGTGTCCACCAACATCCGGGCAACCACGAAATTAGCGATGATGGGACTGATGACCAAAGGATCATCATGGGGAAGTTCCAGTCCTACGAGCTCTTGTTCCGAAAAGGTGATCGGCTCTCGGTCTATGGTGGTGATAGGGGCCAAAGCATATCTTACGACCTCCTGTACGTACTTTCTCAGGGACATTGAGGTGTCGCGCCTCTGCTTGTACTCGAGAAATAGTGTCAATCCTTCCTGTTATGCGAGGGATACCATCGCGATCTTTATTAAGATGGATATCACGGCGAAGAGGTGTTCTTTCCCTTCGCCGCGAGGGGCTACTATGGTCTTTCTTCACAAATTCCCTCAGTTGACCTCGGCTAATCAACTTTTCAATCTACGCAGCCCAGCCAATAGGCATTCGCATCGGTGTCATGGCCGTGATCTTTGTGATATAACTTTAAGTCCTGGGTTTGGGGGAGATTTTATTTTGGTGGGTCTAGGGAGTATTTTCTTATCCTCCAATTGAGCGTAAATTCTTCCCAGTACTCTGAGGGTATATGGCGGTCTCACGGAATTTGCGGCATGCGCCATCCTCTTTCTAGGGGACCTTGCCACGTCTTACAGCACCATACTCACTTAGGCTTTGGGCGTCCTTTCGACCCTGCTTTTTGGGGATTTCTTCTGATCGTCCTGCTTAGCCGGCCTGTCGCCTTGGCGGAATATTCGACAGAATGAGCTTCACCTCTTCTAATTTGATGTATTGAATTACGAGCTTAGATAGCTTCGTTTGAGATTAGGTGGTTCCAAGGTCCAATTTTTTTCCTTGAGAGAGGGCCGTATCTCAATCCATGGAAGAATGAGATCATTGTAACCTTTTAAGTTGGCCATCGGGATGAGTCGCCACCTCTTGAACCTAGTGGCGAAGCTACCGATGTCTTCATGGTCTTTTTGTATTTCATGAGGGTTCTTTCATCCTCATCGGCCTCTATAGAAGCTCCGAATTTGTCCATAAAAAGGTCCACTATATCTTGCCAGCAATCGATGGAATCAGATGGCAATTTGTGGAACCACTTGAAACTGTCTCGGCAATTTGCCAGGCCTCTTGTATACTTCATCATCGACTAGCCCAAGGCGGGAATCGAAAGATTTGAGATGATTTCCCGGATCTCCATATCCGCCGAAAGTTTTGAACTTAGGCATTCGGAATCCTCTTGGCATCGTAGCATTTCTTAATCGGTTTGAAAATGGTAGCAAGGTGTTGTGCTTGACCGTTCCTCGACCAGAGGTGATGTGCTTTAAGCGACAATACGAGTTCATCCACTTGTTTTTTGCAACTCGGCGTGCTACTACTACCCGGCATTGCGGTGGTAGACGGAACATAGTGCGGAGTGCAGGCGACTTCTGACTTGTCTTGGTCACTTGGGAGGGACCTTTCGCCAACTCTGATCGGTTTTCCTTAATAGGGGACCTTTCGGGAGTACTATCGGGGGTTTAATCATAACAGGACCTATAGTTTGACTTATCTTTGCGTGGGTTGTAAAAGATTTTCAATTTATGCGAATCGTGGTAAAATCTAACGTCTTGAGGCATGATTGTTGTGACTTGATTCGTCGTCAGGGCGACGACGGTGAACGGGAACCTTTGACTTGCCGGTTTCTCTTTGAAGATGTCGTCCCAAGGTTCTCCGTGAACCGCTCGCATGATCGATGATCGTGGTCGTGAGTTCGATCCCGCGAGGCGGCGCAGTGAATTTGGCATATTTTGGCGGGCACTTCTTGAATTTGGGCGGAGGTGCGTCTTTATCTTTCACGTCCTAACAAGTAGCTCCTTTGGTCGGATGGGTGTCTACATTGTTATCCCTTGCCCTCGTCGAGGGTCTCCGGGCCGAGGACTCATTTGGAGTCTTTTAGATTGTTCATCTGGGTCGAGGGGCATGAGTCGCGACCTAAACCCCTATATCGCTCCTTAGTTAGTCTTTCACTCTGGTTGCTTGGTAACCGATTCCATAATGTCGGCGATTAGAAGGTCTAGATATTAACTCCGGGTACCTAGGCCGCGTCGAAGTCGATAAGTAGTCGACTCCGATGGCAAAGTTAGAGACTTGTTTAAGGGGAGTTTAGAACTTGTGGGTATGCGTAATAAAAATAGCATTACCTTTAAAGAACAATTATAGGGAGTATTTATAGAGGATAAATGCGGTTTAAGGGGGACACGTGTAAGCACCCCAAGAGGGAGACAAAAAGGCTTTCAATAAATGTCATTGTTCCTATTGGGCTCAGAAATGGCCCAATAGAAAACTTTTATTTATATCACCTCTTTTCCTCATTTGTTGCGGCGGCGAATTAATAATAATTAGGAGTTAAGCTAGATATTTTATTCTACGACCAGAGCTTTTTGCATAAAAGCGAGCTTTTTTTTTTCTCGTTCTTCGAAAAATTACATGACTTGGCCCGCCAATTCTTTTTAGCTTTTCTGTCTAAATTAATATATTTTTCCCAAATAATAATAAAAATAGAATAAGCATAATAAATAATATTTATCGATTAAACAACTAAAACAATCCAAATTATGAGTAATAAAATACCCCAAAATCATCCTAAAAACTATGACAAAATATCAACCTAATCGGTACCATTCGAGCCGTTTTTTCATGTTTTCACAGGAAATACGGAGAAAACTGTGATAGAGTTGCCTAATCCTCCCTTCCCAAAAGGAAGAGCTTGTCTTGGCAGTTAGCCTCAATGAGCTCATTGGTTAGAAGGCCACGCTTGCCTGGGGTGGGGCAATTGGCTTGCCGATGCTCTGTTTCCCCACATGAAAAACACCGAATAGAACCTGGTCGTGATGGTCGCGGAATAAGCATATCCCCCAAGGATGGTCGAGAGGTGGTCGTGCCCGAGAACTCGAGGCAGCCCGAGTTCCACCAAAGCAGGACGTTGGTGAGCTTCCAACACTGTTAACGGATCGAATTGCAATATAGAATTCTGTAACGGTTGGCGCAGCCCTCCAATGAATTGGGACACCAACTGTTCCTCTGTTTCAATCAATTCAGTCCGAGCCATCAATGTAAAGAAATCTGCGGCATAATCATCCACGGAACGCGTCCGTTGCCGCAAATTCTGAAAGCGAGTATACATGGTTCTGGCATAGTTATATGGTAGGAAAGCTCGACGCATATGCTTCTTCAATTTATCCCAAGACTGTATACGATCCTTCCCGGCACGAGAACGTTGATGTTTCAATTGCTGCCACCACGCAGAAGCACGACTACGGAAATTAGTGGCCACGAGGGAGACACGCATATCATCAGGGACAACGTTTACCCAATCCAAGAATTCATCGGCTGGTAATGTCCCATGAAACTCAGGGAGGTCAAGTTTGAATCCCGATTCCCAGCGGTTTGGTTGTTGTTGTAGGGTAGGGCTTAGATCCAGTGGTGGTTGACTCCTTGGACGATGCGGATAGTTAGCGAACGGGTTTTCGTCCTCGTCTTCATCAGACCCGCCACATGGAATCGGTCCTGTAACACAGCCTGCAAGGCATCTTGGACAGCCCTTTGCAAGCTCGTGCGTAGTTCAGCCAGGAAGTCTTCCAGGGCATGACGAAAATCATCCTTCCTGATGTTGTGGTGGTTGTCGACTCGGCGGCATCGTCTAGATACCAACTGACATAGCAACAACTATGTAAAGTAAAGTGCAAGAAGAAGTTGGCGAGAGCTAATCTCTCAATTTTCTGGGTTTTTTTAATTAATTCAAAAGCAAGCTGTTTTTTCAAAGCATAAACAAACCTATAAAGACTAAAGAAGACCAACACCTACGGAAACTAGAATTAGAAATAAAGTGGGCTCTAACACTTGAGTCCCAATAAAAAACAATATCTAAAAGACTAAACATAAACGAATAATAGAGTCGACTAGGGAAAATCCGAAGCAATCCATAGTCGACGAGAATATCCAACGCGCGCTGCATCAGTTTGTGTCCACCTTTACGATGACATTTTGTTTATATCAGTCTGTTTTGACTAAAGTTCCTCTGAAATGAATGTAAAATGACTGTTTTTTTTGTTATAGTTGGAATGCTATACAATAATGTAAGATTTAGAGTAGGCATATGTTTCAGGTATACCGGCTAATAAACCCACAGTCGAACAATTCAGGCTAGGGAAATTTGGGTAAAAACATTGTTAAACGGTCTCAAGATCGCTCTTCTTTTCCCTTATCAAGTATAGTAGATTCTATTAGATGCACAATGAGTTTAACAACGATGGCAGCATAAGTTATTGCGAAGCACTTTTCCTTTATGATTTCTCTATTCCATCTTCTGCCTGCTATGAATTCAGCACAATTGTGAATGAAAGAAGCAGTACACTTTGCAAAAACTTCTCTGGATTATAATTGACACTGTTCACTCTGAAGATCATTTCCCACAGACTAATACCACCTATTTAGAAGAAACATGTAAACGTTAATTACAAAATTACAAAATTACTTCAGGTTTTACCTTGAGAAAAAAATAGAGTAATTACAAGAATCGGAGGGAGAGAATTTTAAGAGTTGAAGTCCTCCCTAGTTTAAATTTGACTAACATACCTTTGATTTGATACTTTTATGACAATTGATCTTTTCAAATAGACCTTTGTAATAGAAGTCCCTTGTGCTTAAATCAATTGGGAAATTCCTAAACAAGTTAAGGATTTCTTCATGCTTGTGTGTGCCAACGTCCATAATACCCTTTTGTTGAAGCAACTTGATATCATTCTTGGATTTCAGTAAGCATATCATGAGTAATGCATAAGATGTGATATGCTTCGTCTGTTGACCGCAACAATGCTCGAAGGTAATGAAGTTTCTAAATAGAGTTTCCGTGTAGTTATGAATCGTTAAAGCTGGCATTTTTAGTACTCCATTCTTGAACTCCAGATTCATCAAGCTTTCCCTATTTGCTCTCTTGAAATTGATCCCGGACTTCTGAAGATGCTGTGCATTCTTTAACTCTGTCTGGCCTATTTTTGAATGAAGTTCTTGACTTGTTGGAAGGTATGATTGCCGGATTAGATCGAGGATGTGGAGAACATTGGCAGAACTTCTCACTTGGGGAGTTTCTGCTCCTCCTGGAATTAGTTTTCTGAAGAAACGGAATGTCAATTCCTGAAGAGAATAACTGCATTCCCTGGGGATGGGAACAAGCTGGAATAGTTGTTGAAGAATGAAAAATGGAATTTGGTTTTCTAGTAATATCAAATCACATCTTATGTGGAAGAATCTTTCATTTGAACTGAAACATGGGTCATCTCTGCGCCTCAGACCCTTTATTGAATATGCAAAGAATAACTCAATGATGAAACATGCATCAAGCAACATAACCTGCACAAATTTGTCACTTTCCATATCCATGTTTCCTCCATAGCATTTTCGCGCCTTTTCTTCGAGCCTTCTGAGAGTCTTGAGACAATTGGATAGAGTTTCTTCTGAATTTTGTTTCCTACTGAAAAGGGTGTTAAGATAGTGCCATTTATGAGCCTCCATTTCCCTTAGACTATGTTTTGCATGGTGGAAAGGGCCTATCGACACTAGTGTAGGATTATAATTCTGATGGTTCCCCTTGAAATGCTCCTCAGGTACCTTGCTAATGCAATGTGAAAGGGAAATGTTTTCCATCTTGTCTTTGATTAATAACACAAGATGTTCTTCTTGAATGCCATCAATTGATACTTTCCGCTTTATTTCATTCTGCGACGGCCTATGCTCTTCCATATCTTAATCTACTCGGACTTGGATTCCAATTGTTAAACTTTGATATTTAGAGCATTGAGTTTTACATAAAGATATTCATGTTGATACTTGACAGATGAATATGCAATGATGTTGATAGCTTGAGTGCAACTTGTATAAAATGAGGAGGAGGTGTGTAGAACATATATGTTTCCGAAAATGGACATGGAAGAAACGTCAAGAATCATGGTTTTCAGAGGAGAACAATATGAGCTTTCCTCCAAAGTTAGAGACTTCTTCTGGAATTTAAGAATTTTTCAGATTTAAAGGGCATACAGAATACAGCTTCTTTAAGACAGACCACGCCCAATTATTCTTAACTTGAGAAGTCTTTATGAGTTTACAAAAGCATAAAGAAGTATGAATCATATGAGCTCCAGCACAATAGTACTTGTTCACTAATTACACAATGTTGAAACTAAAGTAAACGAATAAAAGAGAGGTGATAATATAAACAAATGAAACTTCACGGCTACTTTACAAGAGCTCAATAGATGGAGTTGGTCTACAGATTGGAACGAGAGTCTCTTTATTCATCCCACTTGACTGAAACAAGAGTCTATGAATTACTCCCTACAACATACCTAGAATAATAAATTTCAATGAAGTTTAAATTTAAAAGAGAAATTATCTTCAATATTTCCTTTAATTTTTTTTTTATTTATCATTCTAGACATTTGCACATTGATTAAGAAAAGAGTTTAGTTTACATGTATGTATTTTATTGATTATCCATTAAATATTTACTTTTTGGTTATATAATGTCTATCTCTACTTATTTTTTACTATTTTATGTTGAAAATGAAGAGTAGTGACAATACAATTTTATGCGTTCGGGTTGAGTTAGTTGTGTCGAAGTAATATAGTAAGAAAAATAAAGAGTATCGTCACCACAAATTTCTGTTCTCAGTACTAGTTCGTTTCATGCTTCCTTAATTAGCTAAACAATAATTAATGATATGAACTAACTAAAGTACTAAGTAAACTAATAAAGACCTAAATTAAATAACTAAAAACAAATATATCAAATATTATATATGAAAGATAGCGAGGACACATGATTTGGTTAGATCGTCGTATTTAATTATCTATGGGGTTATTTATCGATTAAATATGAAGGATTACAAATATTAATATTCTCTGCGAGTAATATTATTAACCTCGGCTTTCGCTAAGAAACAACATATATCTCTATAATAGTTTAAAGTATTGAACCGGATGAAGAACAATTGTCTTACTCTTGCGTGGCATGCCTACATCTCTATGACAAATGAAACATGTGTTTTAATTATCATTTTTCCTAAGTTATCATACTATCTACAGCAGAATTAACCAATTACGCGAATAATTGATCATGTCTAGTTAATGAAAAGTAATTAAATCTGATAAAATTAAATTATAAATAAAAGATAAACAAATTACACAGAAAAATAAATATTCAAATTCAACTACATCATGGTAATGACTAATAATAAATTAGTCCAAAATTAAAAGTAAAATTAAATGAATGTTACTGAAAAATATCCGGATAAAAAGCAAAGTAGTTGATGTCGTGAACTCGTCCCTATGCGGCCCTACTCCAAAAGTGTAGTCCGTGCATGGATTTTATAGTGGTTGTCCTCTTTCTGTAGGTCATTTACATGACTTTCATATTAGGGGTTCAAGCCGAAATTGGTTGTTGTCATATATCTTATAATGATTAATATTCCGCCGTTAGTTCCCTTTTGTTTTAGTTTGAGGTGATAACAAGATAGCACAAAAGATAAAGCAAAATCAAATTATCAAAAGACAACACAAACCAAGCAAACTATCATATAATTGATAGAGCAAATGTCTTCATGTCTAGATGGAATGCACAAAATCACCAACCTCATAATTTTAAAACCAAGCACACTAAACAAGCACTATCAAATTCTGATGTCTTAAACATAGTTTAAAGATAAGAAAACTGTCAAAATATAGCACAAAAGATGTCTTAAACATAAGCATCAAACAAAAAAGGCTCGGAGATGGAGAGATCAAACATCACGAGAGACATACTATTCCGCACAGCTCACTGCTTCTTGTCATCCCGATGAGTTAATTTGTTGGCAGGATTAGGCTAACTGTTGACTCGGAACAGGCTAGAATGCAGCCCAACATCTTAACTATTTCACTTTGTAGAGATTGGTGAACTTGGAAAATTTGTGTAGTGTGACATTAGGATTGAGGCGACTTGGAGTTGTGTAATTAGCGGCATTAGGTACAATATTCTCGTCTCGTTCATCTGATTCTTTCTGGGTTATGAACTCTGACAAAATGTATTAAATGATCAAGTTCATACTCTTAAAAAAGCCATGCGAATGGGAGGAATAATAGCTGTAACTTACACATATTCTTAGAGTACTTTCATTTGTTCTTTGTCAAGTATATCCTCAATAGTAGGCATATTTCTCTTGTTGTTTGTTGTTGTACATTTCTTTGGATGACCAACTCCACTTGCTTCTCTCTCTTCCTTCTTTTTGGGACATGTCCTCATATTATGACTTTCAACTCCACAGTATTTACATGTTTGACTATTCTACCTAGTGAACTTATTTTTTTGCCCTTTACCTTTTGGATTTTAGTGATGTTTTTTTCCTACTCAACTTAGGCCTCCTAGCTTGTCTAACATACTTAGGGAATGTATGGTGATATTGTTGACCTACGGCCATTTAGAGGACAGTCATTGGCTCCAACACATTTTCATAAAGCCAATCAAATATCTCAACTTTGAAGCAATTATCTACCCAATCAGCTAGAAGTTGTTTCCTAGAGTAAATTGGAGGGATAGCATGTATACATGGAATCTTTAGTCGGTTACCCATGACACAACTATATTCCTTATTTCCGCTTAAATCAACCTTAAGCATTTCTCCGTAACCACGAACACACCATAACCATCAAGTCCATTCCGGGCATATGACATTGACAAATAATTCTTTTATCTATTAGTTGCTGAATTCTAGGGCATAGTGGACTGGTTTTAATACTATGGCTAATCTCTATCCTTAATCTTTTTTCCATACAAAGCCTCACAATCTCTTTCACAACACATTGTAATGATTGGTTTATCTCTAGCGGACAATATAAATGAATTGAATGATTCACTTAATTTATTGCACAACATGTCTGATTTCATGTAGAGAAAAGTAAGCTCTGTACCAGTGTTTAGGCATACCAACATTAGTTTCCATCAAATGGTGTGGATCACGTTTCCTTGGATCAAGCATTGGCGACATTGTATCTGATTTTGTAGATGCTTTCTTTGCACGAGGCCCATAGTTTGTCTCTCAAAAGTTGAGATCCATGATGTCTCTTGAAGTTTCTGTAAATGTGTTGAACACAGTTTCTATGTTCAATTCTTGACAACAATTCATGGAGTGCACTCTCTAAGCCCTGCATATTAGTTAGTGTTAGAATGGAATACTAGATAGCAAAATAAAGTAAAAGAAAAGCAAAAACAGTTTACCTTTTGTTTGTCACTCATAATACATATTGCTCTTCATTCACAATTGAGAGGACCTCTGCAAGAGCTTGTATAAACCATTTTCAGGTTTCCTTGTTTTCTTTTTAAACCCTTGTTGGCCACCGTCATTATTTGGATCAAGGGTCATTGCGCTCCAATATTGTTTGTTTGTGGATACCTTTAGTGGTAAATCCATCAAGTCCAATGAGGATTTTGCGTCAACTTTAAAACACTTTACTGATGGCCTCAAAAGCGGATATATATTCTCTTGAAAAAGACCCGACATTATCTTGGTATGCCATAATGCTGCAAATCTGAGTTGATCTAGGATGACTTTTCTTCAACTCCTTAATATCCCGACTTATCTTTCCGGTGTGATCATCTATGGCCTCCAAAGCTTTTTCTCTAGTTCTCTTGGCTTGGTTGGTTATAATCATTATGCCAAATTTCTTGTCAACTGCAATTGTCAAGACACTAATTGACATATATGATGATGGCAAAACTTTGGCCAACCGGGTACTCTTGACTAATCTCCTTGACTTTGAACCTCTGATTCTTATGTTTTCTTGACACAATTTTGATCACCGTATACGTGTCATTTAGTTTCTTTATCTCAACGGTAGCCCTCACTCATGGGGTACGCTTTGGCCTGAGCACAGTATGCCATTTACAAGTGAACCATACATCGCTCTAGTAGTTGCAACATACCGTGTCACTGTAACCTCCCCTTGAAATAAATTAAGAACTTGAAAATCACCGATCTGGGAATAACTTGCAATTTTGTATGTCTTTCTCATTGAAGTGGACATACCTCCTCTTCTTTCTAGCATCATCAGTCAACCTTAGAACATTAGATTTTCCATCATTTGTCGAGTTGTGTCACGTATCAAAGTACGATTCACATATTTTGTCTCCCAGATACCGTGAATTTGCTCGGATGCTTCACCCTCGGCTTGACCACTCTCCTCGTCTTTTTAAACTGCACTTCATGTCTAGCATATGGCCCTTTGTATCTCCTTTTCTACCCTTGTGTTTCAGGTTCAACATCACCATCGGTGATACTCTTTCGAATCTTGTTAAAAACGGGTTGTTTTTCTCTTGCGACTTACTCGCGGCAGCCTTCGTATTAGGACCGTCAGTGTCATCTTCATGATTATCCTCTTCATGTTCGGGCACCCTGGCCTCATCGCATGTTGCTCTGAAATACGGTGACAACATAGGTTCTCGCCACCTAGGTCTCCGTCGTCAAAGTTATCGTGATCATCCGCCTAGAACATCTTGACATCTAAAATATCTACACCATTCCTCGGATAAGTCATCCTTAGATAAGTCATTCTCCTCGTCTCATCTAAAATAGCCCCATATTTTTATTCATCTTGACCAAACATCATGCGGCGCCTGATAGTCTAAATCATAGCACTTACAGCGGCACCAAATCGCGCCCCACAGTTGTTATTATTTAAATGGAACTTCGATAGCACTCAACTTATTAGCCCTTTCGATACCGCAGGCCTTAAGCCTCTCGGCGGACTCCACACTAATCTTCAGAATTATCATTAAATGTCCTCGAGTCACATCTAAACCATTGTTGTTACCGGACCGAACAAAGTAGACATCCTATAAACTTATGCCATTAGTCGTATTATAGCTATAATATTTTTAGGTGACTTAAGAGGTCTCAAACCTATTGAACCCCCCATGTAGGGATCTTGATAAGCTTTTATAAAAAGAAAAATCACCTTTAGAAGACCCTACTAGAGCCGAACTCTCTTGACCACTAATTCAAAGTACTTGTCCTTGATAATCAAAATATTCAACTTTACACTTTATCGACATATTAGGGTTACCACAATGACCATTATATAATGTAACCTAACCTTGAACATACTCACAGAGACTTCGCCTTAAGCTGACTGTAAAGCTTTTATCGTTAAGTGCGGGTGATTTTAGTGAATTTTGTACCTGCCGTGTAGTGGGGTTTCAAGTAAATCGATTTAGGGGATTATTTAGGGGTTTAGTATTAGGGTATAGAAAATCGATTTCGATATTATATATTTAAGGGGTTTATGATTAAGTTTGAAATTTGATTGATTTAGGGAAAATCTTAAAGAGGTGATTTAGGGTTTAAATGTTTTGGTTTCTCAAAGAGATAAGGTGAAATTTTGGCTAAGTGTAAAAGTGAATGACCAAATAGTGATTCACGCCTCTTAGTATATTTAATTTGTTGAACTATTAACCCATTTATAGTATTTTTACTTTGGTTAAGGCAGCTTGAGTAAAGTCTTACATCGAAATGACCCACTTTTAAATTGACTTAGCGGTCAGCCAGAAATAGCTATTATGGTGGGCTTTGAATGTTTAGTGGAGTACAATGGAAAAAAGCGTTAGTTAGTGGGTATAATGGAAGCAGAGGCCACAAATGGTATTGTGCCTTTTACCCTATAAGTTTTTAAGCAGTATATATGGCGTAATCTACTAAGTACTTTAGTATATATTTCGCCACACTTAGGAAGCCCACGATAGAACTTGAGTATAGCTTATGACTATTTCAGTGCATGAATTGTGTACTAGTGAGACATTTGAGTCATGTTGCATGCGTGAGTCTTGGATTCTTTACCATGGAAAAGTAGCCACCCGTCTTTAATCCTACTCCGCCCCATTGATACTCGAAAACAGTGATTAGTGGTGTGTATAGAGAAAAAAGTTGTTTGACAGCCCAATGTCTTTATTTTTCCTATGGTAACTCCTTCAATGCTTCATCTTCTATTATTTATTTATTTATTTATTCTTTCATTTTCACGTTCATTTAGCGTTTTAGTGGTATGGATTTTTCCCACATTTATATGTTCAGTGTTACATTTTATTCTGCGATACGTATGCTTTGATATTAAATTTTGATGCTCTTTTTTATTCTAATTTTCCAGATTTGAAATTTGGCATGTTGGTTTACTTAGTTGATAATAGTTGAATTTCACATCCATTTACCTTTAGCTTCAATTTTTTCAATCTAATGTCATTTTTATTATTTGATGATATTTATGTGTATATCAGTATATGTGATTCGAGTGATGTGATTCGAGCTCTCGGTTAGAAGTTTAAGAAAATCCTTAAGCATGTGCGGTATATTGGTTTAAAGAAAATTAGTTATTACGTCTACCTAGTCTAAGTTCAAAGTTTCCACATCGTCATGTGTCATACTTTGTTGATTCAAAATCTGCCCTCGAGCATAACTCAGAGAAAAAAACCATCACTCTTGCATTTCTACATTATAAGCAATTAAGATGCTTGCAAAATACTCCTTATACAAGAATTCATATTTTAAATACTAACATCTGAAGTGTTGAATTCACGAGGCAGAGTAAATCGTCGTATATTTACTTAGAAGTCAAATATAAGTTTTATGAATTGCTTCCTTGCGTGTCAGTACCAAATATTTGAGAAGATAAACTGTTGGAGGTATGGATCTGAGTGAATTCGTATTGCGATTTAAAACTCATCATTTTTTTTAAATCGGCTCTTATCCCTTCTGAGAATTCGATCAGGGACGCCGTTATTATGATTAAATATCTGGGTGGCGGCTGGAAGTAGCTGTCATTTGATCTACTAATAAGATTATGGGCGGAGGTAAAAATGGCAGCCCATGGCATGCTCAGTAAATTTTTAGTCATTCTTGTTGTTTTTAAGTTGGTATTCGGTTCGTAAAGCTGAATATATTATCATAGTAATTCAAAAAGTTATTATAAATCACGATTGAATTGTGCACCAATAGCTAGTTTAAAATAATATTTAAAAAAATTTAATTACTATTATAATGAATAATCCAACTGTTTTCATTGGTTAAGCACATGATTAAGGATTTTCCTTAAGCTCATAATCCGTACTCACTGCTGCTAAAACAGATTGAGAACAACTGAAGCTAGAAATATCGGAGCTCATAAGACAAGTAGTTTAATGTAGATGTATTTTTTTCTTATTAAACCATGGAGAACCTTATAGAAAGAAGACATAACTTGTACACTATGATACCAATTTTTTTAGTCCAATATTCTCGCCTAAGCGGAGTAAGGGGGTCGGATAGTATGCAGTCTTACCGTATGAAAACAGCGAGGCTGTTTCCGAATTGACCCAAGAGTAAAGTGTCAATACTATATCCAAGAGCTAGAGAATGTAAAATCTTTGATTGCTTGGTAATATGTATGGATAATTATTCTGTATTGTGCTCAATTTTGTGATGTTTCTGAAGTTGAATGGATTGCTTCATTTTGTCCCTGTGAACCATATTGTGAGTGTGACTTGAATGTTTTTCATTATTTTGACCTTAAAGTTACAAAAGTAGATGTAGAGAATGCTATAAAATTGGATTTTGATTCTTGAGGCAGGTCTTGTATGTTGTGTTTCTATTTCTTCTTTATCATATTGGTTTTTTGGAAATAATTGACTTCTTTATGGCAGGTAACACATTTACTGTCGATTAGATGGTCGGTCAAATTTCAGGAGTGCGATGGTATATTTATTACTTCACACAAGCATTGATTGTGTACCGATAGCTATTATATATAAATACAGATATGGATCTAAACAGGTATATTTTAGAGCATGGTAGTTGAACATCTACACGAAATCCACAGTCAAACCAGTTTGTCTCCATTCTTTAACATGTAACCTAATCTTTCACACCTCTGTGTAAACCAATTTGAAGCATTTTAATAGATATATGAGTATTTCAGGATTGATGGAAGGAAGAAACAAATCCGTAGAATTGAGCCAAACCTGTAATCTTCCACCAGAAATCATTAATGAGATCCTTTTGAGACTACCTGTCCAATCCCTCTTGAAATTCAAGTGTGTTAGCAAATCATGGCTCATTTTAATCTCATCTTCTGAATTCATCAAAACCCATGTCAGTATTTCAAGAAAACCCAACAACTATTCAAATTATACTGTCATTTTGGCTTCACATGCAGTTCCAATCACATACTACACTTGCTCACTCTCTTCTATTTTATCCAACACTGTGATGGATAATTCGAGGGCTCTTGAGTTTCCAATGAGTGACCTGGATTTTCAGTTATGGTTTGTGGGTAGTTGTAATGGGTTGTTGTGTGTATCTATTGATCCTACTACATTGGTATTGTATAATCCATCCATAAGAAAGTTGAAACCTTTGCCTATTTCGGGCACTGATACAGGAAATAGCTCTTACATTTCATATGGGTTTTGCTTTGATGAGTTATGTGATGATTTTAAAGTGGTGGAATTGAATATAGTGCTCGATCGAGCGTTTATGTATAGTACAGGGGTGAAGGTTTATAGTTTAAGGAATGATTCTTGGAGGAAATTTGAGAATGATCACGAGGGTCGTATCTGCAGTAGTGGTGGGCAATCTGTTGGTGGGATACTTCACTGGCGTATTTCTATGATTGATGGGAGGTATTTAATTTTTGCAGTAAATACAGTGACAAACATATATGATACTCTAGCGGCGCCCCCTACACTTGATAAACAAGATGTCGTGGCAGAATGGAGTCTGGGGGAGTTAAATGGATGTCTTGCTGTATTCCGTGACTATTACAATATAAGATTGGATGTTTGGGCGATGAAGGAATACGGTGTCAAGGAATCATGGAGTAAAGTGGTGTCAATTCCTTACCCTGTCAATCCAAGCGGTCACCTTTGGCCGCTGTTTGTGTTACAGAATGCTGAAATTTTTCTCGACTATGGACCATATTTGATGCTTTATAATTCTGGAAATAATTCGTTCACGACTTGTGAAATTCATAGTATAGGAGGGTTGTGTTCAGTTGCTGCCCCAGCCTACATAGAGAGTCTTGTTACACCTACTTTTGTTCAAGAATAACAGTAGGTCATCCGAAGTTACTGCTCCAAGTAAAGGCAAGTGAACTCTTGAGTATGAGACAGTAGTGGTGGAACAAATGTTGGGTCAATTCTTAATCTTGGTTCAAGTCTTGGTCTCATGAAACAAGTCTTTACATTGCTTGATTTTTTTGTGCATGTATATACTTTCCAAGATTTTCCAGTTATACTCAAGTTACATACCCTTTTTCCCCATTTTCATGTTCAACTACTTGATTTATGTTGATGTGAGTAATACTTAAATCCTTACTTAAGATTGAAGAAGAGTTGAAGAATGTGGGTTGAAAAAAGAGTTGAAATTGAAGAACTGGTTCTGAAATTTTATTTTTTATATTTGTCTTGTGATTGTTTTGGGAATTTCAATTTCTTTTGTAATTTATTATTGTGAAAAACAATTTTGTATATGTTAGTACTATAATGAAATTTCGATGGTTTGATGTCCAATATTTTATATTTGCAATAGATTGTTAATAATTATTTCAGCATGAAAATATCCAACCACCAAGACCTTGGAGCTTGGATAAATGCACTTAGGTGGATTAATTAGGTTAAGCTATATTTATCTATGTTATATTTTTATTTTGATAGTGATTTTCATATGTAATCTATAAGATTTTTCAGTCTGACTAGTTATTTTTTTAGTAAAAGTTTCACTTGATATCTATGCTCCCTTTATCCAGTCGTATCTATAATAATTCTACATACAATTTGAATGAATATAATGATTTAGTTTAAAAAATATATATTTCATTTCTTCATAGTTTGTTTTTCTCCATCAAATATTCTTAATGTAATCATGGATATCCATATACTGGAAATGATATTTTATATAACACACAATATTGTTTTATTATAATTTTTCTAAATACAATTCAATATTAAATGTTATCAATTTTAAGGCCTCCTTTCCTCTCTCTTGCACTCTCTTGAAACTGCCACCTTTGTACAGTTGTTAACATTGTTTAACTAGAACAATGGTATCGAACTAGTCTCGAATCTCAATACTATGTTATAGTTTATGTAACACTTTATGTTGCACTTATTTAAGATTACGATACGTGTTTTGTTTGTTTTAAAAGTTCAAATAAAAAATAAAACATGTATTTCATTTTAATGGAATGCAACCGAGAGTGTTGCGCAAAATGTAATAGATGATTTATTTCCTACCCGAGCGTCCACAATGGTGTGTTACTTTTGATTTAATGATACTAATGAGATATTGAGTACACTTGCAAGTTGCAGCCGAAGCCAACTACAAGAAGCTTCATGATAATAATATTATTATCCATCTAACAGTATTAACTGTGTCATTTTCCTAACGTTGGTCTGTAAGTAATTCTCTTTCTCTATTTTAGCTTTGCAATTTTGTACTAGGCAGTTTTATTTACTCTTGTGTATGAATAATTATTAAGCAATAACTTGCATTTATATTCCTAGAGACCTAAAGTAGGGATGTCAATCATGTCATATTCATATATCCGACTTCAGTTAGCAGGATAATACTTTCGTTCGATTTGAATCAATAGCCACATTTTGTTTCCTGAATATGATGATGGATGGTGGAAAGCACTGATATATCAAGCTTGTTGATAAGTGAAATGTTATCTAATGTTTGCTATTGAGATCATTTTTCTAGTTTGCAAGTTTACTACCCGCTTTTCGGTGCAGTTTACAATCAGATTCTTATTTAATTATTTGTTTCATTATTGCATTGGCTTACATTTTCAAATTTCTGCTCTGCCCCTGGACCAATGTAAGATCTATCACTTATTAGATGTTTTCTATAAGTTGTCAAGAGTATTTTGTAATTACTTATTCGGTTATCCTTCAGTTACAGTATTTCGACATCAATATATAGCAATGTAAATGTTTGATTATTGTACTGTTGTGTCGTCGTATTACAGTAATTAATACGTTCCCTGATAATTTTTTATATCCTGGGGTTGTTATATTGACCCTCTTTTAACTTCTAAGCGGTTTGAAGCACATTTTAGAATTTTGAATGAAATAATGAGGCTTTGATGTAAAACAAAAAAAAAAACATTTTAGAGGTTCGTTGTTAGTTGTTACACATTTTTAAATACAAGGAAGTTCATTGCAGCAAATCTATGTATTGTAGATGATCTTGTGATAAAGAGATCTAAGGCACATATATTCAAGTTTATTTTATTCGGCTGTTATGGTTCATTTTCAGATTATGCTTTGCTGAGAGTTTTGTCATGAAGTTGCACCTATTGTCGTTGATGATATATGGGATGTTGATGCATGGAACTACTTGAAAAGGTGCTTCCCAAAAGGTAAACAAGGTAGTCGAATTCTCGTAACGACAAGGTATGCAAAAGTTGCTTCAGAAATAAAGAGTAAGGTGCATACTCTTATGGGGCTCACAAAGGATGAAAGTTGGGAGTTGTTACATCAAAAGCTTTCCAATAAAGGAGGCATTCCTAAGAATCTTCTAAGCATTGCAAAAGAAATATCTGATAGTTGTAAGGGACTCCCTCTTTCAATTGTTGTAACAGCTGGAATTTTGTCAGAGATCGAGGCATCTGAGCATAAGTGGAATCAAATTGCAGAAAGCATCGTTTCGCATATTTTGGACGACGTCCACAGCCAGTGCAAAGCCATATTGGAACTCAGCTACAGTCATTTACCAGATCATTTGCAATCGTGTTTCTTATACTTCGGAGTATTTCCCGAGGATATGGAGATTTCAGTGTCTCAATTAATTACACTGTGGAGTGCTGAAGGTTTCGTCCAAGACTACGAAACAAATAGCTTAGAAGATGTGGCCAAAAAATATGTCGTAGATCTCATCACCAGAAGTTTAGTTATTTTTTCCAAAGAGAGGTCCTTGGGAGGAGTCAAGACTTGTCGTGTTCATGATCTCCTACATGAATTTTGCAAGCAGAAAACCAAAGAAAATTATTTCCTAACGGTGTTGGATGAAAAGAATTGTGCTCTTCCTTCACATGATTCTCATCGCTTTAGCTTCCAATGCAAATTACACAAGATCACTCATCCACTGTCCTCTGCTAATATTGCTTCCATGTTTTTCTTTTGGCGGCAGATGGTTCAGACATTGATAAAATACTTGATTCATGTAATAAGATGGGCGTGTTGGATATACGAAATCCCCTTGGTACTCCTACATGCATATCACGTTTGGATCAACTAAGGTACTTAGCTATTCGGGGTACAAAGTTCCAGAAAAAGTCTGATGTAACGTCCTCAGTGTGTGAGCTCCAGAACCTTCAAACTCTGATTTATGAAGAGATCACATTCTTCCATGATAATGTAGAGGTACCCGACTTGATATGGGATCTCCAGAACTTAAGGCATGTGCATATACTTCCAAGTACATCATTTCATAGAGATTGTGGTAGACTTAAGAATTCGCCCGTTTTGTTAGAGAATCTGCAATCGTTATCAAAGTTGCGCATTTCTGATGGGGATCTGGAGTTTCTTAAGAAGTTGCCAAACTTACAAAGATTTAGCTGCATCATTATCGACACTTGGGAAGAATCCTTACAATGCAATAAATTCCCAGTGCTCGACTTTCTTAAAAACTTACTTCGTTGAAGATTGATTATGATGTATTTCCACGGAGGGAGATGAAGCGATGTAAGCTTCACTTACCTCCACATCTCAAGAAGTTGACATTGTCAGGTTTCATTGTATATTCTGAAGATATCTCAAAAATTGGGACAACACTCACCTATCTAGAGGTCTTGATGCTATATAATTGCGGGCCATGGAATTCAGAAGACAATAATGAAGATGTTTTTAATTGGATTGTGAATGATGAGGACTTTCCGAGATTGAAGTTCTTGAAATTGAAGAATCCATTATTTGTCACTTGGACTGCTACAGAAGATGCCTTCCCCTTCCTTGAACAACTTTTGGTGGACGATTGCGATCATCTTGAAGAAATTCCACTTTCTTTTGGGTACATTGTCTCACTACGCCGCATCTCAGTGAGAGATTGCATAATCTCGGTATATGATTCAGCAAGGGAAATTGAAAAGCTAGAGGGGCAAAACATGGATTTGAAGGTTGATTTCCGTCCCAGGAATCCGTGGGCAGCAGAGGATACGCACCATGATTCATCAGGTCAGGGTTCAATACCTATTACTCCCTCCAAGTATTTTTAATTGACATTTTCACTTTTTGAGGGGAAACTCTGATTATGAATAACTTTTTGTTTCCTTATTCCAATAATAAACTCGTATTCATAATATGCAAAATCATGACATGAGTAAATCATTTCATTGGATTCTCAAAGTTTAAATATGTAATGATTTCAATGGTGGGTGAAGAAGAATTGGCCCTTTGAGCCGTCGTGCTGAAGATGAAGCAACCCTTACCTTTACTGGCATTCATTACTGCACCATTCTGTATGTTGTTGCACCATTAGTCCATCACTATAGCATTTTATTTTTAGTGTTTTTTTAAAATTCTTTACTCCAACATTTTATAATCTTTGGCTTTTGACTCAGCTGCTAAAACTAAAGCTCCCCTAAACAATAAAAAAGGGGTGCTGACTTTTTTGTCTAGAAAGGTGAACGATGGAATGAAAATTTAAATTGGCTGTGTGATCCATCTGTCGTCTGTCGAAACTAAATCATATGCCAATGTTAACTGTTGCGAATGAATCACAAGTCCAAAGTGTTTTTGTTTATTAATATTTATTTGCCAAAAAATCATTTCGACATGTAAATCATATGCCGATTATTATTTATCTGCCAAAAACTCGTATTCATAATAAACTCGTATTCATAATAATAATCATATGCCGATTATTATTTGGAAAGTATATTTATCAGTGTGTAAACTGCACGCTAGCAAAATAGCTAAAAAGTTAATGTTTTCCTGGTGCTTTTAGTGCTATCCATCTAAGGCCTTAAAATGGTTCAAGATCTTGTTACAAGGACTAGTGTTCCTTCAACTTTAACCTCTCTTTGCAGAAAGGCAATTTGGTCAATATGTGGTGCTAGCTTTCTTGTCTATAATCCCCTTTTAGCTAATATTTAATGTTTTTGTCGATTGTAACTTTTATGAAGTCAGCCAGTCTTGTTATACTAATTTGTTAGGACTTCTTATGTGGTTGATGTTTTAATCTTTTTCTGATGATGTATGTTGCTGATAAAATGTATGCAAAAAACAAAGCTCTTTTGAAATTAGATAATATGTTGGAGTTGTTCTGGAGTTGAATATATTGAGCAGTTGATTTGAAGGTTGAGGCATCGCCAGAGTGCTGTAATAAAGGGATTGAAGTAGCTAGGTTTATTGTGCCAATTATAAGAATGACATGAGAGACAATCAGTGTTGGTGATGATGATGACCTTCATTATTTTAGAAAAGCCAATATAGCTAATTGCTAGAGTATGAGTTTTTTTAGCAGAAAATTGATACACCATAGAAGGATATCAAACAAAATAACAGAGATAAACAGAGAAATGAGGAAAAGGGAGAATTTTATTAGAAAATAGTGACTTCTAGTTATTCTCAGTCTATGGCTCAATCATACAATCATGCATGCCAATCCTTCTAAT
Source organism: Lithospermum erythrorhizon (assembly GCA_019722365.1). NCBI lineage: Eukaryota > Viridiplantae > Streptophyta > Magnoliopsida > Boraginales > Boraginaceae > Lithospermum > Lithospermum erythrorhizon. The sequence continues at coordinate 72,744 of JADFUC010001282.1, read as the reverse complement.
TATCTCTGATTTATATAATTCCCTTAACTTTCCTAAACAAGATAACAATAACTGGGAAACAAGACTGCAACAAATCAGAAATAAATGACACCAAATCAACCATCAGAAAGCACAGTATAATCAGATCATCAGCTTATTTTGCAATCTCTTCTTTACAAGTGTATCTAATTGGTGGTTTTATCAAAAATATGGTATTATAAAGTAAGACATAAATAATCAAAAGAGAAGAAATGATTGTTGATTAAGATAAGCACTTACTATCATACAGTTTGATCCTAGTGTTCGCCTAGGTGTGGGGATGACTAAAGGGTGCGCACCAAATTAACATCCTCTTGGACCCCAAAAAATTCGATCCTAGTGAGTTTTCACCAGATTGCACTAGGCCATGTGAGCTAGTCCATCACAGGAAGGGATACCTGGAGTATTCAAGGTATTGAGACACAGCAGACTTTGTTACCTTGTTTGCTGTCTTCATTCCCATTGGTGCCACTCTTGTTTGGGTTAGTTATGACTGAACACTGTCATGGTTGGGGACCGGTTCCTTCATGTCTGCCCTCATTGTCGCTATTCAAGCTTCCAACTTACTGTTAAAGATAACAAATGCAATTTACATTTCCTCTTCATGATCATTGAATCAATGAATCTAGGGGAAACTAGACACATTTGCGATACATGCTGCCTCCGAACTGCTTAAATAGGATGACGTTGATGCCATAGAGATTCATACAAGTGATGAAATGAAAGATATCTTTCTACTATGAGTACTTCCCATGTGTTCACAGCAACTAGAATTTATCTGTTCACTGTATGTAGGTGTGCTGAGATGCTAAAAAAACTCATCATCTGAGCCTTATAGTAGTGACTGTTCAGGCTATTTGGAAATAGAAGCCATTGTATATAATACTCCGTAGTATATTTCTTCGGTTTTTATAATACATATCCTTACGACACATGTTAAGATATCAATAAAGAAAAATATTTGATAAAAGATTTTCATCTAAAATTGGAAAGATCTATTAAATATATGTCCTTATGCTTTCGGATGTTATAATATTTATTTAATTTTACTTTGAACATTTATTTTAGTGTCTTTTAGAAACATATATTTGAAATCATACTCCTACTATTGTTACTACACTTTGGTCCATAGTATTCAAGTTTTAAACTCCTCCATAATTCTATACACACACCAAAAACAAGAAAATTAGATTAAATTACTGAGACTAACTACCTCCGTGTTTCTAGAAACAAACTAATTGCATGAAGAACAAACGAAGTTATGTCAAGAAAGAAGGACTAACTAACAAGAAGGTAATTTGCTACTTAGTTGTTCGTTAACGCTGTGTGCTGCTGATTTATTACCATTTTTTCAGGTACAAAATGGCAAAGTTTTGTTCAAACCTAAAAATTTTCTTCGTCAAACTTACTCATTGTAACACTAAAATTAAATAACTGTAAATTACTGCTTGTTGTAAGATCTAAACATTCAAAAAGGCGATCATCGAGATTTAATCCAATTAAATATTATTTACATTATGAAATTTATGCACTACCGACTACAAGAATGCCTGTAGTGATGGCCTCGAGGTTTTATTTGTTTCTACCGAACTCTAGCCATAGAGTTCAACCCATTCAACAAATGCCTGATCTGTAAAGGCCGGGGACGGCCAAAATGTGTTGTTCTATATAGCTTCAACGAAGATTGGAAGCCAAGATACGTATCCCCCGACACCAAATACACCATCATCACTAACTGAATGTCGCCTTCCTACGAGATTACAGAAACGCCTATCGCCACACTGCAGCCTCTATTTATTGACCACCCTCCAGATATGCTCCTTATATTGAAAATATTTACCAATGTGCATGAGATCAGAACTGCCTTAGAAATGGGCACTGCAATTTAAGGAATGCTAACACCTGGTTTCGTGTTAGAACCATCTTTCTGTCGACCTCTTTCTAATCACAACTTTACACAATGGGATCCTGGGGGCCCATTCGAGTATTAATCCACTTGTTATCGTGATATCTCACTTATCTGTTCCCAGCCCAAGTAGGAGAAACGATGATATCAATCGAATGGACACATTTTGAGTAAGCAACATACAAATGCCGTCAGATGGCATTTACTAACGCTTATAGACAACTGCCTTCCAACATTCTGATCGAGGGGACCGACATCTAATTAAGTTTGTAGTTCATTTGAGAAATCATTTTATATCGACAAGATCCCATCTCTCCTCAATTTATGAATTAATTTGTTACATATCAGACTAACTTGTCAAATTTTAATTGTACCACACATGACCAACACGATCATCCCATTCTCCAAATATCATATTGGAAAATTAACATTTTCAACTCAATGCTAAATTCAATATATAAAATCTACTTCAATACACATTATCATGATGAACTCATTGTCACAAGTAGAGATATTAAGTCGCATCGCCGGAGCAATGTGCTTTTAGTCATTTTATCATTATTTAATTCATTCTTATGCACATGCATTTTACCATTATTTAATTCATTCTTATATAATAGCATTTTCACCATTATTTAATCTATTCTTATGTAATTAATTTGAATTTTCAACAAATAAAGAACAAACGTGGTTATATAACTCCTAACGCATAATTGATTAATTAGCCAAGTAATCTAATTATCACATGTTACTTTTCTTATAAACCCTAGTAAAAGTTGTCTCAACCATGTTTATAAGTTAACTATCACAACAGTTCATTAGTTGGGATAACTATCCTCTAGAGAGTTCGTAGTTAATACCCTTCCCATTTTTTAATGTCATTCTCAAGATAATTTTTTCGCTTTTAAAATAGTTGTCATTCTAGCATACTAATCAGATTTACATTAACGTAATTTTTACTACTTTTTCTATCGAACTTTGTCAACCAACCAACGATAATTTAATTAATCGAGATTATATTTTAAACGGACATTTCACTACTTTAAGCTTATTATCAATACAAGAAAGCTAGGAACGACAAGAAAGAAATTATGAGAATTAATGTGCTTATATCAAGAAGGGACAAGGACAAATCAAAATCCTTACCTGAGGCAGTACTGTTTACATTAGAGCCCCCTCCATACCATAATACACCAACTGATTTGGCATAAGAAAACATAACCAAATAAAAAACAGATAATTTGTTCTGGGCCCAGACGTTATGTATAATACAGAAACATCAAATGAATGTTCCCAGCTGCCCAGATTTGATAAGAGTATTTTAAATTATTTCACTAGATGTTCTTATTTGACTCAAGACTAGAAACAACAAAAATTGCAAAGATCAACCTATGTATGGCTCGATCCACCTATACTTCATCACTTCCTTGCAGCACGCCAAACACACATTAATTTCATTTTCAACTCAAAATATTAATATTATAGTGTTTCATATCTGAGAATTACTTTAATTTTAATGATTATATAAAGGAGGAAGTACTACATATTTGTGTTACTTTAAAATGAACAAGCTTTGATATCTCAATCGATACATATAATCTTTAAGTAAATCAAAATTATCATATTAATATTAAAATATATCGAAATTAATATATTCTTATATATTTTTCTTTAAATATTATCTAATATACTCAAAAAACATATTTAAATTCAAACTTTAATAAATCAACTAATCAAATTCAAATTAATAATATTTGTTAAGAGAGAATCAAAGTTTATTAGTAATTTTGATTCTTTAAAAATAAATTGAATACTTTTTTGGAAATGGAGGTACCATCATACTAATTTAACATAATTAGTCTATTTTAACACATGGATGCAGAATTAATTTTATACACGTAGCTATTTATAAAATGAAAATCCCAACGAAAGTAAAATACACTGTATTTATTTAATTAAGCACTTACTATGTTTAGTCAGAAAAGAAAATTCTGGCCACTGATAACGCCATCCACCCTCGCATTACTATAGTTGTAATGTATTACCTCCATATATTATGATGCAATATATTAACAGAAGAACATTTAATAATTATGCTTAAACTTAAAGCCTACCTTATTCCAATCGAGTGAATGATTGCATGAACTAACCACCTTCCTCTCTCTGTCTTAAATGGTTTGCTCCTAATTTTTCACTCTATTCTTTGTACCCAATAATATTATTAAACACCTTAACATTATTTTCCATTTCTATATATATATATATATCATTTTATGATCCATTGATTTACTTACATCTTTCTACCTTAACCAAAATACCCAATTCATCAGGTAACCACCTCATTCTTTTTGTGTTATTGTTTTTTTGTTTGTTGGGTAAACCAAATTTTAGTTTGGTTGTCCCAAAATGTTTGTCTGGTTTTTTCAAAGATTTAAGCCATTTTTGCATTAGTTATTGGAACATGTGAGGATCCTAATAATTCATGTCCATTTTACATTGATCTTAATTGTAAATATTGAGAACCCGTCTCACGTTGGTTCATTAACAACTTCTCGTATTGATATTAATAAGGTCGTGGCTTTATTCATCGATAACCAATTGGTTTTAGTATGGACTCACGGATTCTTGACAGTAGCATTTTCATATTAATAAGGTGGTATTAATAAGGTCGTGGCTTTATTTATCCATAACGAATTGATTTTAGTATGTAACCACGGATTCTTGACAGTAGCATTTTCGATGTTCGAGTATTATTTTTTTGTTTGTTTTGATTTGTTGTGTATGATTGATTTTAGAATACTGTATATGTAAGAGGTAGATCTAAAGATAAAGGTTCATGTTTAATTGAACATAATAGTCAGTAGATGCATTTGGGCAAGAAGATCAGAATTTTTTGTTTATTTAGTTTATGTTTAGTAGTGTTTAGTTGGGAAATGATAATGTGGCTTGAGATATAAACAATTGTTCTTGTTGCCTATGTTATGAAAGGGATCTAATCATTTCAGAGGGGGAATGAATTCTGTTACACTTTCGGACGTTAAGATTGTGACACTTCTTGTTTGTTTTTAAAATTTAATTTAAAAATAAAAGATAAAACACGTGTCATTATCTTAACGAAGTGTAATAGAGGATCCGGACTCTTTCAGAGGGATGTACATTTGGATTTGCGGTTTTTTGTTTAACTAGATATATGCTGCATTGGTCACCATTAATAGTCATTTGGACTGGCTAAAGAAGCACTGCTAGAAAACAAAAATTCCTGAGAATCGTTTGGATCGTTTTCAATTGTGTTTGTAATAACTGGAGAACTGTGATTGCTTCTGTATATTAGAAAGGTGGTCATTCTGTTTTATTGGTGCATTTCAGCATCAACAGATCCGTGATTGCTTGGTTTGTTAATAGCGTTTGGTCTGACATAGGTATCTTCAAGCAGTACTATGGCGACTGGAAACCTTTTTTCCAAAACTACGCAAGCATTGTTCTACAACTATAAGCAACTTCCCATACAACGGATGCTTGATTTTGACTTCCTTTGTGGTTTGTGAAGAACTCCAGTTACTTTTGCCTGTCACTACCTTGAATAAGCTTGACACGCATTTATATGATGACCAATGCAGGAAGAGAAACGCCTTCGGTTGCGGGAATTATAAATCCTGGTTCTGAGGGATTCCAGAAACTTTTCTTTGGTCAAGAGGAGATTGCAATCCCAGTGCATGCAACGTGAGTTTTCTCAACCTCGATGATATGTAACAGAATGGGTAGCAGCTAATCTCCATTATCCTCCATATGTGACACATACTATCATGGGAAATTATTGCAATCATATAAGGTTTGCGTGGGTAAATGTACAAAATATATGGCTCCTCCCAAAGGAGACATTTAAGCTGTTTCAGTTAAAATCATCTGCAATTATTTGAACTTTAGTTTTCTTACAATATTTAAGTGAAACTTGTCGAGTATAGCACTGAAATGGACTTGCTTATTTCAGGTAAAAATGAAATGCCTTTGTTAGTTTTATATAGTCAACTGTAGCTGTAAATGCTGTAAATTGTAACTCTCAATTTTGAAAAGATAAACTGAAACTAATTTTATTCAGTACCCTGAATTCATCGAGTGGGACCTGCCCTTGCATCACGACTCACAATCTGGGCTCCTATTGGAGTCCCTTTATGCTTATGTTTCTTATGTCAAACATATGGGTTTATTTTGTACCATACTAGATTCTGTCCTCTGTTATATTTTGCTATTTTCTAATTTTCATTTTGCATTTGTATTGTCAGAATTGAAGCTGCCTGTGCTGCACATCCTACGGTTTATATGTTTTCATCAACTGCATCCTACAGAGGCTATTGATTTTCCATCCATCGTTAAAGAATTAAATTTTGTTGACGTATAAAGCACTCAGGTTCTCTTAATTGCATGTTGCAGTTGCTGTGATCAATGTCTGCCTCAACAGCCCAATCAGAGTGGCTATTATTGCAGAAGGTGTCCCCTGAGACACTAAGGAATTGATTAAGCTATGCCTTTGTTGCACAAGGTAACAAATTGATATGACTATGTGGGCGTTATGTCACCTTGCATAACCAGTGGCGAGCCAGTTTCTCCTTTTGAGGTGGTTCTATCCCACTCATGTTTAGAAACTTACGTATTTTCACAAGTTTGATACTCTTGTAATAATAGTACATTTGGGCACTTCAAATTTTGTTAAAACTGCTATTTATATAAGGAACTTTGTAAAATCCCCCCCCTCATCATTTATTTTCTGGCTCCACCCCTCCATAAGATTTTCCATGAAATATATCAGCTTTATTTAAACAGCTATCATAAGTGCTTCATTCTGTATATCATTCAGATGGAAGCATTGTGAAAATATCATACTTTTAACTATTGTTCTGAATATATAAGCTATAATTATAGGTTATCTTAGGACCTGCTACCGTCGGTGGTATTCAAGCTGGAGCTTTCAAGATTGGTGACACAGCTGGAACACTTGATAATATTATCCAGTGCAAACTGTATAGATCTGGTTCAGTCGGATTTGTCTCCAAATCGGTAAGTTGACATCCCCTCCCACACACCATGCAATTTTGATTTATTGGTCCCTCAATGTCAGACTCAGTCAATGAAAATCCCTGCCAATGAATTTTTAAAACACTATGGTATATCATGGTCAGTAAAAGATGAAAAATTAGTCTATACTGTGGAGCTTGAATAATTCTAAAAATAATCTACATGACTTGCATGCCGAGGTATTAGTGAAATGCCTTTTTTGCTCCAAGCATAATGTTCTTATGTTGAGTTGCAGGGTGGTATGTCTAATGAAATGTATAACACAATTGCTCGTGTCTCTGATGGAATTTATGAAGGTTTAAATCTTAACTCTTAAAATGCATCTGGCTTCATGTTATATAATGTTTTGCTATATGTTCAACTTATGTTCAATTGCTATAGGAATCGCGATTGGAGGAGATGTGTTTCCTGGTTCAACACTATCAGACCACGTTCTCAGGTTTAACAACATCCCTCAGGTATGCATCATTTTTCTCATGAAATACCTTTTTGAAAGGCTCACGCCACACTTACCTTCACATACTCCTAATTGACAAAGTAGATGGTTTAAAATTAGTGGTTCTGTATTCATTGTCAACCAAGAACAATGTGGAACTCTGATGATGATTGATTCAATAACAACACTGTTTGCATATCGATTTTTTTTTTCAACTACTAATGTCTTGTACATATATAATTAGTTAATTACCTGAACTATAAGATTAAAATTAAGCTAATACAAACTTATACCTGATTTCATGTGCATAGTTTGGAGTCATCTACCGAATTGAGGCAATTGAAACTTATGCCATATCATGATACGACAGTTTAGCTACAATATATTATACGCAAATTCTGAGTCTTTAAGCAAATTCTTAGCCTTTTACAAATCCTACTTGTTTATTAACTATTGCAACTTATTCAGAATAAGTTGCATCCAATAATAATATATAACTAGCTTTGATCTCGGTTTCATCTAACTTCTCAAAATGTATATGTTGATAAATATCTTTCAAGCCTTCTCTCTTTATATGTTGTCATCGTTCTACCCACAAAGACTCTAACTATTTGTGACTCAATACAGGTGAAAATGATGGTTGTTCTGGATTGGGGGGACTTAGATGCTGAGTATTCTTCTGTTGAGTCTCAAACAGGGGGAAGATTAATAAGTCATGTGGGTTGCTTGGGTAAGCCACACACACTTTCAAGTCAGAAGTACACCGGTCATGTAAGTAAAAGATACAGTTAATAGTTAATATATCTATGGACATGTGTTACATTATCATAGTTTCTGTAATGTGGGTTTACACTTCATTTTTATTTGGTTATGGATTATTAAAGCTCTGCTCTTCTAATTTCATATGAATTTGTATTCAGGGAGCAAAGAGTGGAGGCGAGATGGAGTCTGCACAGGCAAAAAATCAAGCACTGAGAGACGCCGGAGCGGTTGTTCCTACCTCGTTTGAAGCATTTGAGGCTGCCATCAAGGAAACATTCGATAAACTGGTAAGAGTTTTAGCGTCACCCCAAGATTACTAATTGTCCTTTTATTATTTTGGCTCTAGCTTGACAAAAATATTAACGACTGATGGAATAGGGTGAAGAAGGAAAAATTACTCCAATAAAGGAAGTAACCCCACCACAGATTCCCGAGGACTTGAAAACAGCAATCAAGAGTGGCAAAGTCCGGGCCCCAACTCATATTATTTCAACCATCTCTGATGATAGAGGTAAAAATATGTGAACACCTGTTTCTTATTAGGTATCGGATGTGTGATGATTCTGCAAGATCTAACATGTAAAACTTGACTTTTCTGTTGCAGGTGATGAACCGTGTTATGCTGGTGTTAAAATGTCCTCCATCATTGAACAAGGATTGGGAGTGGGTGATGTTATCTCTTTGTTGTGGTTCAAACGTAGCCTTCCTCGCTATTGCACCCGTTTCATTGAGGTTCGATGCTTCTTTGATGATTTTTCGTACTGTTCTCGACTTCACCTTTTACGTCTATCTCAGATTCCAAATTATAATCAATTTCCTTTTATCCTCTTAGTTAATTGATTTTTGCATGCAGTTGAATTTCTTGCCTTCATTTATGCTTCTCAAACTTACACTTGGATTTTCCTAATTGATATGTCCACTTATAATAGATGTGCATCATGCTGTGTGCTGATCACGGTCCATGTGTCTCTGGTGCTCACAATTCCATCGTTACCGCCAGGGCAGGCAAAGATCTTGTCTCTAGCCTCGTCTCAGGTAGGGTGTAGTATGTCACAGCTTCCTTAAAGAAATTTTGAATCATACTTTCTCATATCAATGGAAAAATTGGCTCCCATGATCTGTTTACTTTTTTGTGCTCCATCCTAATTTGATCTGTTGATAACAGGATTGCTGACAATCGGTCCACGATTTGGAGGGGCTATCGATGATGCTGCTCGGTACTTTAAAGATGCTTATGATAGAGTAAGCATTAACTATTGCTTATGGCTACTAAATTGCTAGAGATGCTAAAATTTAATGTTCACTTTCACTTTAGGGTCTTACTCCATACGAGTTCGTAGAAAGTATGAAAAAGAAGGGAATTCGGGTGCCTGGAATAGGACACAGGTATGAAGAATAACTTTATCTACAGTAACTTCTTCCTTTGTCTGTATTTATTTTTGCTCAAGTAAAATAACTAAACTACAACCTGGAAAGTGCAAGTCTCATTTTATTTGCTTTCACTGAAACCTGATATGGAAAACTCTGTTTGCTTTGAACATATAAAGGATCAAAAGTAGGGACAACAGAGATAAAAGAGTAGAATTTCTACAACAATATGCTCGGGAAAACTTTCCATCCGTGAAGTACATGGAATATGCAGTTCAGGTCGAAACCTACACACTATCAAAGGCAAACAACCTTGTCATGAACGTTGATGGTGCTATAGGTTCCCTTTTCTTGGATCTCCTTGCTGGCAGTGGATTGTTTACAAAACCAGAAATTGATGAGATTGTTGAGATCGGATATTTAAATGGTCTCTTTGTATTGGCTCGTTCAATTGGTCTTATCGGGTAAGTTGGACAATCACAACCACACACCCCCCAGCTTCTGAGTTTCATTGATTCATATATTATAAACGGTTTTTATTGTCAACTTTCGGGCACACCTTCGACCAAAAGAGACTCAAGCAGCCACTTTACCGCCACCCATGGGAAGATGTCCTCTACACCAAGTGAAGACTTCCATACACAAATACTCCCACTTCTACTAGATGGCATTTTCTGTTGAATTTTGTTTTTATAATCTTATTGTTCAATTGATATACTAGCATCTCTACTGCTAAAAGCAGATTATTGAGCACTTTCTTGATTTTTAGCTAAGAGAATCTATGAAGTTACTATTTGAATTAGTAATTGATCCGGAAGAGTTCACATTTGTAGCTTGAGTCGCATTACATTTGCCATTTTGGGAAATTGAGTTGTTTTTGTATTATTTTTGTATAAATAAAAATACTCCATCCCAAAAAGATCAATCAAATTTATAAAGTTTGACCAAAAAATAGTGAAATGGGACAATTCTTTTGGAATGGAGGGAGATAGCCATTAAATTCAGTTACCCTACTTTTTTCATTTCAAAAGGATCAATAGTGGTTTCATACTTCTCTTGTCGTCGCCTCATACAAGTTACGATTCTATAACAAGTGAAATGTATTATCACTAACCTGCATACGCAATGAAATCTCGATTGATGCCTAGCTATTGTAAATAGAGCTAGACTTTGTATTTTTTGGATACCAAAAAAAACTTTGAAATTAAATGATGTTGATGAAAGAGAATATGAAAAAATATATCGATATCTAGCTAGTATTAAAGTGTTATTGGATGAAAAAAATATATAATATGACATAAAATAGTATGTTAAACTTTATTTTCATGCTGAAAATATGATTTTACTCATATATCAACGTCTTGCCAACATAGTATAACTGTGGGGCTCGGTACCCAGCAATGATAGACCAAAGAGAATTGATTTTAAAAACCTTAATAAAGTGATAATGTTTGTCGGTTTGTGAATTGCATATATGAACAAATATATCAAATCATTGAGAATAGTTACAGTGCTTAAAAGATCAAATTCTTACACACGAAGCATATAACTCATAGTTAGCGTACATAAGTTAAATGGCAGGGGCAATTATTATGTTTATAAGATATTCCACGACATTTACGCTTTCAAATCGCCTCAATCGATCATCTATTTTAAAAACGCTTTCGCAGACACCCATTCCTGGCCACTTGAGGAACACGCGGACTTTTCAAGAAGTGGGCATTTTCGCCTCTCTTTCACTTAATCGAATAGGTGATCGACTGGGATGGTTTGAAACATAGGTGATCGATTGGGACGGTTTGAAACATAGGAGATCGACTGAAAACATTAGGTAAACATTGGTGATTGACTGTAACATTAAGCAAATATAGGTGAACATAGAGGAGCTAATTTAGTCAATTTCATATTTAAACGTTCTTAATGACCCAAAACACTTCTATTGTAACATTTGATACCCATTTCTCCCTCAATTTTTGTTACTTCTCGGATTAATGGCAAAATAATTTTTCATATCAATGCATAAACTAAATTGGCTTCCCAAAATTCTTTATACTTGTTTCTTTATTTCTCCCATTTTACAATACTCAAACTTTTAGCTCACGTTGGTTTGACTTCAAGATTCGACCTCTCATAGGGTGTAATGAGCTATAGAAAAGCGGTGGATTATAATCGAAAAAGTGTCATTCTTGCCATCCTCGATCCTAGCCTCGCTAGCAATGCTCAATTGGCAAGCTCTTCGCACCAACATAGTATCGCCGGTCTCGGCCATGGAGTCATGCTCGCTTGAATTCAAGATTCGTCAATGACTATCTTCCTAATTTCGACATATGTATGGTCCAGCTTTTGTAGGTTGTGCTCTAGAAATTTCATGCCGCATCATTTTTCTTATTTTGGTGGAGTTCCAATGTTCAAGGGAGATGAGGTTTTGAATTGGGAAGATGAAGATGGTGATTAAGATTACTAATTTGTGGAATGAATTGAAATGTGATTGTAACTAAGGGAGAAAGGAGGTGCCGTCAGTAATAAAAGTATTTTGGGTTATTAATAACATTTAAATATCAACCGACTAAAATACCTCCACTATATTTACCTATCAAATATCGATCACCTATAAAGCGCCGAATGCTTCAGCCGGGAGTCACCTATAGCTTAGCCCGTTCTAGTCGATCATCTATGAAAAAGCTAAAGCCTAATCACCCGCTCCATTAAGCGAAAAGACGTAAAATGCCCTTATCGGTGCTTCACGTTCTCACGTGACGGAATGAGGATCGATCGAATATTTTATAGATACGTGATCTAATTAGGACGGTTTGAAACATGATGATCTAATCGGAAAACATCTTGTAAACATAGGTGATTGCTGCCATTAACCCTACATATTATTCAATACAAGAAAAATTTACTCATTGAGATCATTGAAAATAAGTGATGTACATAATACGATGTACGACATCTGGGGTAACTACGATTGCTGGATGTCAATTATGACATACTGCAACGACTCCGCCCAGTCGTGACGCCCGAGGTTAGAATCGCCCCAAATCCCGACACTGTAGTCAACAATATATCAACCTACAACAACAATCCCAAATAACAACCATATGCATAACAAACTACAATCCAAACAAAATAAAGAGACCGCGTGGTGATCAACTCGCCACTCCACCGCTCACCTAAGCTCTAAAGCACAAACACCGAACAATCCCGAGACGGAACAACGTTTATAGCGAATAGGGTGTAAGCCGCGGCTTAGGTGAATATATATCTCAAGAATGAAATAAACCTCCAATCACGCAATAGTGTACCAAAGTAGACGAGGCTGCATAATGACAGATAAGTTGGCAAGCATAATATTATCTCAACTTAAGATCTTATTAATAAGTCAATAGCAATTTCATTATCATTTACGCAAGTTCATAAATTCGTCAATTTCAGCGTAACATTCCAAAATGACGGGAATCAACAATCACATACGACATTTCCCAAGCAAAGACCTAACAACATGCGTAACAACCACGATCTACTCTATCAACTAACAATCCATCTATTATCACAACCTTCAACAACTAGCCAACTCAGCAACACAATCAACTCAACAATTTTATCAACTCAACAACTCTATCAACTCAACAACTCAACAACTCAATACAACTCAATATAAGTCCGGATTTCTACAACTAATGCGCATATAATCAACCTCAACCTGCAGGGAGAAACTTATGCCCGTCGACACACCGAATCGTGACCAGGCACGGCAAAATCACCGAATCGTGAACGGCACGGCAAATTACTGACAATACAACTCAACAAACACTATCGCCTCATATACAACTCTCTTCCCTTAATACTTTACTCAACAACTCCTCACTACACCTATACAACCTATGAGCACCACGTATTGTCAACCCAACAACCTCAACCCACAATGCATATTCAATATATAATTTAACACAGATCACATATATACACACACATTATTATCCGTAATCAAGTAGTTCATCAACACCCGCGAGATAGATACTGCCTCGTTAGCTATGGCAAATGTAATAACCCGTTAAGAAAAAAATTAATTTTTCGTCGGCGTGGACCCGGAATAGTATAAATAATTTCGATGATAATATTATTTCGTAAATTTTTTAGCCGAATTACATTTATAATTTAGTAGTTTTTGCCATGGAAAATTTTATCTTTGGAATCGGGTTCGTTGAGATTTAAGTACGATAAAATGGTAAATTAACCGAAATCTAACGAGAGACTCGAGTTTTTTAAATATCTAGTCAAGCTTATCCTCCACATCATCATTTTGAGATCATCTTTCTTCTTCTTTCTCTCCTAGGGCCGAATACCATCTTCCCCCCGACATTTTTCTTCCATTTCTCTCTTCGATTGTCGCTCAAACTCAAGATCGTTTAGAATATCGTTTCTCCCCATCATTCTCTCGAAGTTAAGCGGTAAGAAATTTCAAGTCTTTTCGAGATATTGCTTTAAGCATAGTTGACTTTAGCGTTGACTTTTCCATAATTCAATTATATGATTTAATCTTAGTTGGTTATGTGGTTCCTGCGGACGTATATAAGTGATTAATTCGTGATTTGTGAGGTCGCTTCGAGGATGTTATACGAGTTGACTTTTTAGGTTTTCGGTTGACTTTCGTTGATATTTTTCTAAGACTTTAAATGCAGAGGTTATGTCGGGACCTTATTATGTTGTTGCGACAAGAATCGGTGATTTAAACCGAGTAAAGCGCAAATAGGTTTAAAAGTGTTAATTTCAAGTCGAAGTTATACTGATATTTCGGAGTATGTGTTGTTAATTATGGACCACATTAACTAAAATGACTATAAGTTGATTTGTAATGATTAATAATAAGATGGAATTATAGCTGGGGATCGACAGTTGCGTCCGGCCGGGATTATAATTGATAGTTTATCCGCCATGCTAGATCGTTTTGTAGATAGCTTCCCCAAGAGAGTCGGGTTATGTATCTTCTAGAACGCCGGTATAGTAGTAGGTCTTCATTATACTTTCTCGGTGTTTGTTTAGGCGCGATCGAAAAGGCTAATGGATTTGGCGTTTCTCAAGGGAGGTTTTGGTGGTAGCTAAGTAGAGGCGTAGTACTTATCTCACTATGTTACTTTACGTATTCATTTTAAATTGTGTGAACATATTATTGCTAGCATTATGTGTGATCTATTTGTGTGAGCCATGATACATTATGTGATTATATTCTCTGTGGCACGAAGATTGCTTCGAGGTAGAATAGTCAACTCCCAACTTATATTTCTCGATTGGGTACCTTTGGCCGGGCACTTATGATTTATGTGGCCTTTATTCATGATCGCTTTGGACTTACGATTGTGAGATGTTTTAGCTGTGCTTGGATATTGTTTGGGAGTAGAGTAGTCAAGTTATTGAGAGGATGGTTGTGAGTTATCTATGATTCGGCGTGACTCAGTATCGTGGATTCGAATTTTATGTCGACGATTGTGGTTAGCCACTCCTCCTTCCCTTGGTGATGACGCATATGTGCCTTATACTTAGTGTATAAGTGCGGTGTGCCTTATACTTAGTGTATATAAGGCCAGGCCTTATAATTAAGTGTATAGCGCTGACAGTGTCTTTATACTCTCTAAATAGAGCAGCAGAAATGTGTGCCTTATACTTAGCGTATAAGAGCCGCTAGTTCTCAGACTTAGTGTACGAGCTGATGTTCCTTATACTTTGTGTATAAGTAAGCGGTGTGCCTTATACTTTGTGTAAGGCGGTTTTGGCCTTATCTTGCGTATGTTGCTGGGTGATTATTGATTAGTCCATTCCTCGGTAGACTTGATCGAGCATACGCTACATTGGTGCTGATACACGCGATACGGTGAGGTTTGATGACTAGAGTTTTAGTTGTAGTTGAGTCTATTGATTTCTTTCTCGAATTGTGTGCTTAAGCCGAAACCTTCTATTATATCTTCATTTATTATGTCCGAGGACTTCCTACGGAATCATGTCAAGGTGGACCTTTTAGGTAGTCCCTGACATACGTATTTTATTCATATTCGACTATTATATTATTGATTGAATTGCCCGTATGGTAAGTTCACCCCCGTGTTAAGTTTCCTCACCTGCTTCTGCGCTTACACCCTCGATTGGGCGGCATTTCATTTTGTGCCAGTCGACAAAGGGCAATGAGCCAAGAGGTCAAGCTGAGAGTTTTGTTCAGTGGCTAAAGCGAGCATCGGGGGCAAGTAGGATCCTCACAAATTAATTTTTGATGTGTTGTCAATCGCTTTGATTGTTGTAGTTTCTTTTGAAACCTTAGCCTGTCGGGCAAATTGTCATTTTGTATTCGAGTACAAAGACTTACTCTTTCAGAAGCCTTGCCATTATCATGACGGAGCGTCAGATATATATGGAGTTGGTCGTTGATATCACCACGGATTTGCGAAAGTTTTTAAACTGCGGATTATTTTGGAAATATTATATGTAAATATTATTTTTTAAGGAAACGTAGTGGTTTTAAACTAAGTCGCCCATCGGTTTGGTGGATTTCAAAGTGTTCGGATTATAACGACTCACCTCGTGTCACGCCGATTCTGGCAGTCGTTACATAAACTCCGCGCAATCACAACAACGGACCTTTTCCTACTCATCAACACCTAAATAAAATTCAAAATTATAATTACAACTTATAATATACAACTAGTAATGTAACATTCTACTTATATATTTAATCTCATATTTATACTCCCAAAATAACCCAACGAAAGTTCCCATTATAACCTTATTCCAACTTAAGTCCGCAACTTCCATTTTAATGATCGAGTTCCAATTACTAGTTTCAAAAGCCCTAACGTTCCGATATTAACAACTAATCATCACATTTCTAACCATCTTTAATCTCAAACCCAACTAACTACTCAAACTTACAAAAACTCATTTTATCCGAACATTCTCTACTCACCTATAAATCACAACCTACACCTCGAAACAACCCCTTAATAAAAGTTCAAGAGTACAATTTACCATATATTAAAAAACCATTTAGAAAAAGTCAACAAAAGTCAATGAAAGTCAACTATAATCCTCAACATATTTCAACCCCATAAATCGATTATTATCACCTCTTATACTATAATCTAAGCTTAGATGGCGATTCTATATCATTATAAATATCAAAACTCAAAGTCAACTCAATTACCCAAAAAGTCAACATCCTCAAACTCAAGAAATACTCCAAAAGGTTCGAACTTTCTTACCTTAAAACGTAGGAGTGATGACTCGGGAAACTCTCCAATAAATTTTAGGACCAAAGCATGCAAGATTTAGGAAAGAATGGAAGAAAATTTTCAAGGGCCGGACGGGCTTGACGGATACGACGGTTACAATACGGGAGTTCGCGCAAGATATTTTCAAGAGTCGCGGCACATTCTCGCTCGGTTTCGGTTTAGTTTCTCGTCTTGGTTTAACAACACACCGAACATAAACTTAACTTCTAACCCCAATTATTACAATAATGCTCATAATGGAACGGGTTATTATACGCAACCAATTCAATTGTTTGATTATTATGAGAGTTTTGGAACAATCTCAGATGATCAAGTATTACCCGACCGGGTACTCCGAAGATCAGAAGAAAGTTTGCTCGGTCAGCGGGCGGTAATTTTATTTGTTGGAATGCGCTTTCTCTTGCGAATCCATTTTACCGGATAGAGCGTTTCTTTCATATTGAAGTTCGTAGGACGAGCTAAGAACCATTTCTCACTAGGAGTTTGTCGTAACGGCATATTGCTCGAGATTAATATAAATGTTACTCATATTATTGGGCACGTGCATCCGACAATGACACATATTGCTCGAGATTAATACAAATGTTACTCATGTCATTCAAGCTAACATTACTTACGAGTAATGTAGATACTAATATTGCTCACAAGTCACAACCAACACAAATATTATTCATGATCAATACAAATATTTCTCATAGGTGCTTATGCATCATCCATAAACTTTTGACTTATGCATCATAACTTACGCTCAGATCATTACCAAAAAATTAAACCTTCGGGCTCACTAGCCAAAAGAATACACCAAAAAGAAGAAACAATTTTTAGAGGCAAGTCTGCTGCAACACAATCACATTTTAATGAGAACTACTTCATACACATGGTTACCGGAAACAATTTTGGCCCATTTGGCAAGATCAACCCTAGAGTTAGACCTAGAGAAGTAATCGGCCGTCATAGTGATGGATCTAGCTCAATTTAAATGGTGGTTCGAAATATACACTAATTTTTTTTTATATAAACGAGTATGATACTATGATAAATGCAGATATTTTTCATTTGAATACGTATAGTATCATGACAAATGTTGATACTTAGTAGTTTTTCCTTCTTTACATTGTTTTTAGTAAAGCAAATAAAATATGAATGGAGACAAAGAAATGGATTTGTTGAGTTGTTGAGGTTTGATCATACAGTTATGGACTAAATTAAAACTAACTTAACAACTTAGTTATTAATATTTTTGGTGGTTCAACTAAACCACCTTTAACTATGTAGAACCATCACTAGCGGCTGGACTCCTCCAACGGAGGCCCCTACTTTGACCTTTTTGTTCATCCTTCTCTTTTAGATTAATACTAAAAGGTTTGAGCACATTGTCCAACTAGAACTCAGTATTTGCTGATGTGGATATTCTTAAAGGCACGTCACTTGGAGTGTTATCGATCTTCACCAACGATCCAGACCTTCCGATCTTATTCAACTAATTGTTACTTACTATTAGGTTCGTATTAAATGGTTAAAGTGATCATGGGTTCATGATTTTATGTGAACTTGATGATATTTGAGTAATGAAATCCCTTTCATCTACACCAATGTAGTCCTAATACCTCTCGTAGGCATCTCAAGTATGCCATATAGCAGTGCCATACAGGAGGAGAGCTATAGAGAGTGAAAAAGTAAGTAACGATTAACGAAGTGTAATGGAAAGAATGAGCGGAAATAGTGTTATCTATGGGGCGGGGTTAGGGGTGGTAACCGTGGTATTAAAAAAAAAAGACTACTAGTATTATTTAAATCCATCGATCAAATAATGTTATTCTCACAACTTTCTCCAATTTACTTCACATGGAGTCGACTTTTTGGAGTTAAATATCCTGGAGCATTTGACTTGCACCTTATCATTACATTATCTTCTTTTACTCCAATAAAATATTGAAATTTAAAAGTGTTTGCAAGATTTCAAAAATCGAAAAGTCACAAGGCACCGGTATATTCCTTTTATCCTGTGTACAAGTAAAAAGCTTAAATTGTCCTCCAAAACAAGGGTATCCCAATTTCCACGTTCCACTTGCCTTTTATTGCAAGCGACAAACAACTTTGAGGTACGACGTATATAAATGGGACCACGTGATTGGGCTCAATATAGGCGATGGGACTCATGGGATTACGAACTTCACGTGAATGGGATATGACCTGAAAGGGAATACACATTTGCTTTAGGTCCACCATGCTGTGTCCTTATGACCTTGTATTAGGTTGTTATTTGTCTCATTATATGTTACATTTTATATGACATTATCTGTTATATTTTATTAATAATTGATTTTATCTTATATATATATATTTTTTTTAAATTAACTTAAAAATAAACATGATACTTGCCACAGTCTTATAACAAATAGTATCACACAAAATATAATAAACGATTTATTCCCCACTTTATCTGATCCAGACTCGGAAATCTTCTTTTATCAATTGGTATATTAATTGGTCACACTAAGATGGAGATTTCACATGTATATTTAACAACGAAATATTTTCTCCATCCCACAAAAATTGTTTAGTTTGATTTTTAATTATTAAACTAACACCATTTGTAACTTGAATTTACACGTAACTTTGAATATATATACATCCAGTCATAATTTACACATAATTAAACCTCCTAATGGTAGTTTTATCATGATTTAAACCTGCTAATGGTAGTTTAATGTAATACCAAATATTACTCCTTGATTCTATGAAAATTTTCATGTTTTGGATTTTCATAGTTATATTTACAATTTCAAACTCACCACAGGATTCTACGAATAATATAAAAAACAATAATATACAAGTCAGATACCTTTCTTGCGATTTCAGTAATATATCCTGCATTTAACGAATCCTCCTTTACTGTTCTCCTTTAAACATTAAACCGCTAGTTTGATTGAGCAGAAAAAATCCAATGAGATTTTCCCACCAATTACTCGACCAAAGGGGGGGAAAAAGAGAGAGAGAGTTTTGTCTTTTGATTTTCACAAAAGTCAAATGAATGAGCAAGTTCTAATCATCCAAGTAGTGCTCTTTATAGTATATAAGTTCTAAATTTTAGGCACCTAACACAACTAAAGATTAGAGATCAAGGCAAAACCCTCCCCTTTTTCACCTCTTAGTCGACCAAAATAGGGGTTCCAGAACCTTCCACTTCTTATTCATAAAATCAAGGCATCTTATGTTGAGAAGAAAATATTTTGGAACCTCCCCTCCCTTATCCCTTTTACTCGAACATGGGGTGAATTTCAACTGTTGGAATTTTTGCCCCTATACTCTCATACAATTCTATTTTAAACTCCTAAGTTATAAATTTGATTATGTCTCGACTTTCGTTGTCGTAACCTCTTAGGCTCGATCGACAATAGCAATATATTATTTTATGTTAACCGAACATCATATAGATATATAGATTATGAGCGGACTCTAGTAAGTCATCATAACCCTTAATGTCGATCGAGTTAATCCTAATATATTAATTGTCCAACAATTAACATATATCCGAACTTATAACTTTAAATGTAATAATCGGTTGTACAATCTAATTGTTCGATGTGCATACCTTTATGATTTCTAACATCTCATATTTCCAACACTCCCACTTGCCCTTGGACGATTATTTTTAAAACAATTACTTAATAATCGATTACATCCCATTACCTATCCCTTTGCCATATTTTACAACGCCTGCTTAGCTGTAAAGACCCAGGTCACCATACTCTTGCACCTCAGATTTCTTTATTGGTGGCATGGCGACGCGACTCGCCCAGTTCCCGAGGTTGCCCAACAAATTACTATCAGTTCTGCAAGAGGCCAGAAATCTAAATCGTTATATCCGTTTGTACGAATTCCATCTTGTGTACAAGATTTCACAATTACACTTATAGTATACATAACTCAAGTCTTTTGTAATCCTCTTGTTACAAAGACGTTTAGACAGGATCAAAGTTCATTACTCCTATAAAGTGAAACTAGGTCACTCAGGTCTAAGAATCGCCATTTAACATAAGTTCTATGAGAAACTTCTTAGGACACAGATATACAATCTTCTATGTTCTCATGATAGTCAGTGTCTAGTATCAAGGTTCAAACCATTTCAACTGTGATACTCCATATGATTGACTGTAGTAATAATTCTCCCTTCTCGATCCAAGAAACGCCAATGTATTAATCAACACATACTAACTGCCGGGTGTTCTATTCAATAGTGAACACCGACAGAAATTAATAATATCATTGTCTTTAGGCTTCGATAGATGTTTCTTGTTCGAAGCTCTTAACTCCAAAGACCTTCTAGAAAAACTTTATATTGGTAAACGAAATAAATTTCATTACTTCATAGTAATGATATATATCCACACGTTGTATATGGCTATGTATAGATTCTATAGTTTTGAAATAAATGATATATATGGCTGAATTTGAAGATTAAAAATTCAAGCATTGTCTTACAATCATTTATGACATTTATAAGAAAAACTAGCTCCCACTCAAGCACTCAAGACCACCTGCCATCTCCCGTAAGATCGGTACTATATATGGGCCATCATGCTTGATTTGAGGTAGTGGTTTAGCTTCAAGGGATCTCAAGCATTATCATCGGTCGGAACTTTGCCATGGTCATAACATCTCTTTATCGTTATCTCCCAAAGAAGATGATACTTCCCGAGTACATGCTTGAGTCCGTGATTTGATCTTGCCTCACTGGAAATATTTCCTCCAAAGGCTATCACAATATAATCTATTCTGACCTTCAATGCCAGTACTACTCCAAGTTCACTCACGAATTTCGATCCAAAGAAGCCTCTTCTGCAAAATGTGTCGCAATGTAATTCTCACTTTGTTGTCGAAAGGTCGCCTACAAGTGCCTTGCTTGTTACTACACCACAAGACATTGTACCCACCGCTCGGCTGCACATAATCAAATTTCGAGATCGACTATCGCCTCTAATGATTTGGAACCGCATCGTGTAACCTTCTATCAATAACTCATATGACCAAGTCTGCATTGATCATATGGTTCAAAATCAGATGATGTCAAAATTCCGTCAGCATGTAATTTCTTAATGCATTTATCACTTATATGACCAAGTCTGCAATGCCACAGATAGGAAGGATTCAAGTCATTTGGCTTGTTTCTTTTATTATTTATGTTGTAGGTCTCAACATTTGTATCTAATACATAGATTCATTCCTCGACGGTGATGTCGCATTACAAACTATACTATTTCAGCAACAAACAACCACTTTCTACTAATTTAGAGTATAGCCATCATTTTCCAATCGTGGAAATTGAAATGATAAGCCGCTAAAGTAGGTAATGCGTAGACATTGTTTAGTTAAAGTACCATACATGTTGGTAAACTTAAACAAACTCTATCCTCGCAACAATGGCCTTCTAAATTTTGCTCCATTGCTCACCGCAGTCTACCTCATCTCGCATTATCTTTCTTTTTCTTATGAAAATCCCTCACATTTTTACAACGTGAGAGTCACATCCGGTGTAAGCAATCTACGTGTCGAAAGTGAAGTAACTAGTATCCAACATAAATATCTGTGGATTGGCGATAATGTGGTTACTCATTCATCTTATTCGCCATGTATTTATTGTCATTTTATGATCCGCTCTATATCATCGAACGGACGTTGTCACGCATATTGCATTCTCCAAAGTGATGATATTGTAGTTAAGACCATGTGGGCTAGCGTAACTATGTAAAAAATAATATAATTTTAAGTTATTCATGTCATAATAAATAATTCAAAATCATATAATAGAATTAATACTTGTGCTTACAATCCCAATTAAAATGCACTTAAGTATACCAAGCATCTCACGACGAGAATCTAATGTTAAAGACACATACATTTCAACTCCCAATCACATAGGTATGTGCACCGTCACCAATCATGACTACCATGACTCTTAGTTTCCCTAAAGTTCATCTTACACTGTATAGTGACCTCTTTTGCCAACGGACCCAAGTCTTGCTATTGGAAATTACCGTTTAAGTAACCAAGTCTACCGACATAGAGTCGGGTTGACGCTTATAGCCTAAGTCCCGTGACTGGGGATCGTGATAACACCCCATTGGAAAGAGCCTTAAGCGTGATACATCTACCAACCCGTTAGGTTCCCACATAAATGAGACTCAAATCTAACTTTAGAATTGGTATGATAATACTACTTAATGTATGGTGTGATTAGTTATATTTTAACCAGTCTTGTAATTAAGTTAAGCATATATACACACAAGAAGTCATATAATACATAAATTACAAGCATAAAATATAATACTAATAAAGACTCGTGATATGACCCTTATAAAATCTAGACTAGTTCTAACCACGCCTAGTCTACTCGATGATCTCTATCATCTACTCCGTCTCTCGTGCTGTCTCCAATTTCCAATTAATTACATTTACATTTAAATAATAATAAATTGAAACGTAGAACAATTCTAATTCATTTTAGGCAAAAACTAACATGCCGTATTTTCCAAAAATACATCTAAGTCATATCACTTATCTCCTTCTTATCCATTATCAAATATGTATAGCATGCATTTTTAATTATCCAATAATGAAATAAAGCATGTTATAAATAATAGATAAGAACCATATTTTAAAGGCATTCAAATAATCCAAATATATATATGTCATTATAGATTCATCAAATAAAATATACAATTTAATTGTACAAGTATAAAATATGCACCTGAACTTTTTAAGTGTTTTAACAATTAATATTAAATAATAAGTATTCCTAAACACTATTTATTTAATTTAGACTTTTAATAAAATTTGATCTCATATCATATGTTCTTAAGAAACTCTAATTATCAAATAATGGTGAATTTCTAATTTAATTAAATCAATTCGAATTATTAAATCTAATCAAAATAGAATTAATTAATTAATAGTCATTATTAATTAATATCAAATATTAATTAAAAATAACTTCTAATCAAATTATAAATATTAAAAGTTACAATTAAATTAATTAAACTAATTTCCAACTAGAAATTAATTTAAAATAATTTTTAATTGATATCAAAATATTAATTGAAAGCAAAATAGTATTTAAAAACAATTTGAAACTCTCTTATCAAACACTAGATGGATCACATACCCATTTCTTCTTATTTTGTTAAAGTTAACTGAAAGTGTAAACTAACTGAAATGCAGTTGTCAATCCAACAAGCAGACAACAAACGAATTTTCACAAGTGATAAACCAAAAAATAAATGACACATGAAAAATGGTAACTCCGCCTGCTTAAGCCAAGACTACGCCTGGGGGCAATGCTCAAGGAAAAAGCTTTCCACTATAAAGATGAAGTTATTACAAGTAGACTTACACCGACGCCCTACAACGCAATCAACACGCCTAACTAACTCACTACGCGAAATGCATCCACCTATTCTCACCACTATCACCACACACCGATCACAATACAACGAGAAATAAATACTTTAAGCAAAAGTTGTTGCCAGCTTGCTATAACAACTGCATAATAGTGCTTTAGCCAAAGAGAACCTCCTAACCACATTCACTCACCGAATCTACACTCAATAAATCGATCATGAATATGATATTGAACTCTAGTAAAACATTTTCAAGATTTGACATCTTCAAGAAGGCCGGGCCCATTTATAGTAGGAGTCACATAGGGTTTTGGCTCTTTGATTGAAAGATCTTCTAAGAATCAGCTTCCATAACGCAGGAAAAGAATCCTACCAAAACTTTGATTCTTGCCATTCATAACTCGAGTTTGCAATTAAAACCTAAAACTTGCCATTCGCGAATCGAATAAACAACATAATTACTATCCTTGTGTTCCCACGAACCCATCGTAAGGCCCAAACCGTTGGGGTGGCTGAAAAACACACTTGCATCGCTTTTTCTTTAACACTCAGCACTTGGTTCGAACATCCCCTGTCCATGCGCGATACAGCAAGCCGTGCAAAGCCAACAACAATGACCTAGAATAACAAGAAAAACTTCACTAACCACACACTAACAACTCCCTCGGGGTAAGTTTTTCATGACAAACTCTTATGCAACGATGGACCCACAAATGTTGGAAACATAGGGTAAAAACCACAGATTTAGCACTCGTAAAACAAAAAACACAAAAAGTCCCAACATGTCCAACATGTCCCAACATAATAAATAGTGTCTCAAGGCGTATGACTTTGTTAATACGAGGAGGAGTCCTCCTGGGAAAAGAGAAAAAGGGCCCCGGTAGTTCGGCGGGTAAAATGAGAGTCAATGACTCCCGCAACCTGCATTCACAGCTGTAGAATCGCCAAAGGAGGCAAAGCGAAACGGAGTCGATGGAGCTGAAGTTCTGCTGAGAAGAACACGCCGTGCGTAAGTTCGTGACGCTGCTAGGAATGCCCCTCGCAGAGGTTTCGCCGATGCCACCAACAACAATCAAACCTATATTGACATCCTTCAAGTCAAGGCTCAACTTAATGAAGGACATTGGGCTTCATTGGCCTAAACTGGTCCGGGAATTTGTCTGTTGCCTGTCTGAGGATATTACTAAGCCAGGGACTCCCATGTTCCACAAAGTGAAGCTTCGGGGACACATCTTTAAATTTAGCCCCATGATCATCAACCAGCATTATGGACTCAAGGATGGAGGCTCTACTGGAGCCACTCTCAAGCTAGGGGACATCATTGAAGAACTCACCGTGGAGCCTGGCGTGGCCGCCAAAGGATGCGCATAAAGCTTCCTTCTAAGCCCCGTATGCTGTTCTTCATAAAGCTTCTATTGCTAACCTTGTTCCTACCTCGAACAACACCAATGTTGTCGAGATTCCCAGCAAGGACGCCGCTTGTAACGGGTTCCGGAAGACCAACCGAACGCTGAAAGATAATATTCGATCAAGTGGGTTGATCACGCTAAGTCCGAGCGAAATTAAAACCTATTGGGTTCCCCAAATTCTTTATCTCGCGTTCTACCGTCATTAATACAAGATCCCGATGTTTCGAGAAAGGAAGACGGTCCCCGCGAAGATGCAAAATCTCTCACCATCGCCGATAAACTTGGGGCGAAGTGGCAAAAGACGTGGTGGATGTTGATGTGGGAGTGCCTCGAGCTAACCGAGCGCCTTACCTCGAAGGGGAAATGTCGCCGAATCTCCGCTCAAGGTGTACGTCGAGAGGATGAACTTAAACTGTGGAAGGCAGATTCAAAGCCAAATCGGGGTCTGCGGCCTCTGAACTCCGCAAGAAAAGACAGGCCCTTCGGGACCGTGTCAATCCATCTCGACAAAACTCCTGGGCTGACTTCCTCTTCCCGTATGTATTGTTAGGCTAGTCGCTTTTATGTTTTCCTCGGATCATTTCTTCAAGTTTTTTTTTTTTTTGGGTCCGCTTGTCGTACAACAGTGAGTATACCATTATTATGTTTGGGACACGCTGGGACTTTTTCTCAGGTTTTGTTTCTGAAAAGCAACTGCCGGTTTTACCTCCTATGTTTTAACACTTGTGGGTCATCGCTGCATAAGGGGATTTGTCATGAAAAACTCCAAAGTCATCGCTTTCTTTGGAATCTCAATCCCTTCCTTCTTTGAGTCCACTTTGGCACTCCTCCCTTCAAGATTGGTTGTTCTTTCTCATCTCTCTCTCTCTTCTCAGCTACCCATCTTCTCAAGATCATCTAAGTCCACATTCTTCCTCGTTGTTAGAGGACTCTCCGATCTAACCTTTTCTTTCTCCTTGTGAGGTCAGTAAAGATCGCCCTAGTTCTTCTCGATCTGGAGTCGCATTTGCACAATTATAATGTCATCATCTTCTTTAAGGTCGTGAGGTCGGGTAGGATGACTTCCGAACGAATCTCACAGGGCCCCCTCGTTGGCAAAGACTCCCTTTGATTCTCCTCCTTTCTTTTTAGACAAGAATCTTGCCAAGGTTGGCTCTCGGGAGGATCGGGTATCACAGTTTACGACTTGTTTCATTAAGGGAACGGACAAAGCTTAACTGATGGATTAACATCTGCATCATCATCACTAATTTCCACTTCAACAGGTTGGTCTTCGTCAACATTGTCCTCGTGCACAAACCTAGGAGATTTTCTCGTGGAATTTTTAATCTTCGATCGCTATACTTGGGACAATCCTCCGAACTAGTAGGTTAACCACCTTACCCGATCGGCAACAAATTGGGGCTTTGTGTGTCTCTTGTATGTCAGGCTGGCTCTCTCAAGCACTGTAATTTCCAGCCCATGAGGAGATTGTTGGGTTTTCCTTAACCGGCGCCACCACACTGAGGGAATTACCTCAAAGAGTGGACAGTTCCCAAGTTCTTGCCTCGAGCCCTTCTAGTAGCTTCTTTTGTGCTTTTTAGCTGCTTCTTCGAGTATTCAACATGGTGAGTATTAAGGATGCTTTGAGAAAGATGAAAGATTGATTGTGAGTTTGTGAGGGATGCAGGAGGTGAAGAGTCAGCGAGAGTACCGTGTATGAATGCCAAGTAGCGGGCGAAATGGGAGAGAAATAACTTCAACACACACGTTTTGAAAAGAGTGCGCATTAACAAAGGCCCAAGAAAACCTAATTTCTCCAAGGAAAGTAAATAAGAAGCTACCTTTTATCCAGTTGTTATAACACTTGGTTTCTATTTGGGTGTTATAACCTTGGGCTAATTGCTATTTGTTCATCACACACAACCCCAAGGCTGCCTTCAGATATTCGAATTGATTAACGTCTAAACCCTTTGTAAGAATATCGGCCAGTTGTTTATCACTGCTTACATGTTCCAACTTGACGACCCCATCTTCTACCAAATTCCTAATGAAATGATGTCGTATATCTATATGCTTGGTCCGACCACTATGTCAACCGGGATTTTTGAAAATGCTTGCATGCACTCCATGTCAAGCCACAAGAGAGTCATGACTCGGCTCGACACTCATATTCTTCCAAAGATTTGTTTCATCCAAATTAGCTGAGTACAACTCGCTTCCCTCGCTGCCATATATTCACTTTCCGCCGTGGAAAGGGACATCAATTTTTGCTTTGGCCGAACTGGGTGAGACAAGATTATTTCCAACAAAGAAACATCCTCCAGATGTGCTTTTTCTATCCTCCGTGTTTCCTGCCCAGTCAGCATCACAATATCCAACAAGAGAGGTGTTAGTGTCAAAAGTATATAAGAGTCCATGGTTATACGTACCTTGCACATACTTGAGAATTCTCTTGACAAGGTTCAAGTGACTTTCTTTGGGATTGGCTTGATATCTAGCGCACACGCCCACGGAGTGTGCTATATCCGGACGACTTGCAGTGAGGTAGAGTAGACTACCGATCATGCTTCTATAGAGTTTCTCATCAACATCTTTCCCATCTTGATCCTTGGTAACTTTTAAGTGAGTGGCCAACGGAGTTCTTTTATTTTTAGATGTTTCCAATCCAAATCAACATGCTCTTGGCATAATTGGTTTGAGAGATGAAATGCTATCTTTCATTTGATTAACTGAATCCTGCAGAAAGTACTCTTCCACCCTCCCACCATACTCATCTCGACTCCGCCTCCATTTGTTGAACGAATCAAGCTTTTACCACAGCGGCTTGACACCCCACCGAACACTCATGTCATCGACATATACCAGCTACCATCATCCGTTCTCATCCCTTTTTTATGAATAATGTATTATCAACTCCCCCTCGAGTATATCCATTTTCTTGCCTTAGTAACACGGTGAGTCTCTTCACCAAGCTCGCGGAGCTTGCTTGAGACCGAGAGCCTTCTTCGCTTATACAATACGCCGGATTTTGGGCAATGTTAAACTTTTGGTTGTTCAACATAAACCTCCTCTTGAACAATTCCATTAAGAAAAGCACTCTTGACATCCATCTGAAAGAGTTTGAACTTCAAGAGACATGCGATTGAGAGAGTAGACGGATCGCCTAAGCCTCGGCTACCGTGCGAATGTCTCTCTTCAAAGTCAATACCTTCAACTGTATAACTCACAAGAACCAATCTAGCTTTGTTTCCTCGTAACATTCCCGACTCATCCATCTTATTCTCAAGATCCACTTAGTGCCAATAATATCAGATCCGTGAGGGTCTCGGAACAAGCTCCCACACATCATTCTTATCAAACTGAATTAGCTCTTCTTGCATGGCCGTGATCCAGTACTCATCAAGCAACGCAAATTTTCACGCTTTTGGTTCCACCTTTGAGATGAAGCATGTTTGTCCAAGCAACCCTGCCATTTTTCGATAGTCGACTTTGTCCTTTCTCCTAGTAGTTATCCCTTGGTCAAGTTCACCAATGATGTGCTCTACAGGATGATCTTTTTGAGTTCTGGCAGCTGGTTCAATTTCCTTTTCCTCTATTTCCGGCATATCCTTCATTTCTTCATTATCTTGACTGCTGGTTTAATCGATGGTTTGATTGGGGGGTGTCTTTCATCTATTGTCAATGAATGCTCGATCCACTACATACTTTCACATTTTATAGATTCCACAACCATATGAGTTCGCTTGTTATACACTCCCTCAAAGCACGGCTATTCCCGAGTATCCTGTGAAGATTCCTTCATCACTTCGAACATCACCTCGCCTCGGTTCTCTCACGCCGTGATATAACCGTGACTTCCAAAACAAACACGAAAGTAGGTACATTCGGCTTCCTTCTCGCCACGCTCATAGGGATCGTGATGAGTACCCTGTCCGAGCGTAACCCGATTGTGATGTGACATGCCGTGGTGCTAATGCTCTCCGCCTGTAATTTTATGGGTGTATCTTGGCAATGTGAGTATTTACTCGGCCATTTCTTGGAGTGTTCTCGTTTCTTTCCACAATCCCATTTTGTTGGGGAGTAATAGGTGCGGAGTATTCGTGTTTGATTCCCACTTCACCACAAAGGGCCTCTGAACTCAGCACTCTCTACCTCACTACGATCGCTTCAATAACCAAGCATGCTGGCTTCCCTTTCCTCTAGATTCAGACGCTAAAGTGCCCTAAACACACGCGTTTTAGATTTTTCTTTGAGAAACCTCTAACCCATGTGAATCCCTGAAAAGTCATCTACACACACAAAGACATACTTTCTCCCAGCTATGCTCTCTACTTGCATGTGTGTAGTAGTTCCAACCTCGTGTGTCCACTGTTGTAACTGGGTTGTGCGAGACCCGGCTCTGCTTTTTGCCTATTTGACACTCTACGTACATTTTCCCTACCATCAAATGTGGCAATCCTCGTACACCATTTGTAGAATAAGTTGTCAATATTGCGAAGGCGCGGTCTAAGTCGCTTGTGCCATAGCTCTACATCCTCGAAGTTCGGCTCACTAAGGCCCGGCGATACGTAGTGTCCATGTATAGCGCTATCTGTGGATCGACTTCCTTGCATACCTGAAGTTGCTTACTTTTGGTCACATTACATATTTTTGCTAAAGGTAACCTTAGACCACCGTCACGCAGTTGGCTAATGCTAATAAGATTTGCGCGAGCCCTTCCACCAATGTAACTCTTTCGAGATTGTGTAATCCTTCAACATTCAAGGTACTCCTTGGCTAACCTTGCCTTTTTCCCCTCCTCCAAAAGTGACAAAATCAGTTTTCACGTCCTTGATGCTGGTAAGATTAGCTCTATTCCCTGTCATATGTCTGGAACAACCACTGTCAAAGTACCATCCAGTCCATGCTGTGGCTTTAAGAGAAGTAAAAACCACATTGCTTATCACAGAACCCTTCTTTACCCATTGCATTCTTGGTGGAGAATATCGGCTTCGTCCTTTCCCATAAATTTTGTAACAGTAGGGTGCTATATGTCCCTTCTTTCCGCAGCAATGGCATCTCCAGTAGTGCTTTCTTTTTGATTACTTGATTTTATTGAGTTCCGGCAGCTTAAAACATCCTTCCTCCACATAGTCGGGCTTTGGTTTCATGGGTCAGATCCTATTCCCCGAATTATCACCACACCTTTTTCCTTGAGCTAAAATTTCATCCAGTATTGGGGTGCTGGAGTTCATCATATTTATTCCCTTTGTCATTCTTTTTCTACTTTGTTTTCCGCACGCTGTGATTTCCAATTTTTGTTCTTCATTGTTTCTCTCTAATTCTTTTGTTCCTTTTCTTCAAAGATGCTTTTCAATTTCTCACAGAGGTGTATGCCTTTGTTAATGTGGGAATTACAACAAGAATCGATACACATCAACTCTTCTTCAAGAAGTTCTTCCTCTTCTTCACTCATGTTGTCGTGGTCACAATATTAACCCTGATCGACCGTAAGTTCTTGATCCGCGAGTCGTAGCGCAAAATTATTAACCCTATCGTTGCTTTCTTCTTCTTCACACGGTCTCTCTTCATCCGACAAAGTGGTATAGCAACTTTTGATCGCTTCTCCACATCTAAACTGGATGTGACCAAAGCCTCGTGACTCCCTACATTGCATCCCTTTGATTTTGATTATTCGATCCACCATTATTCTATCCTCCGACTCTTTAGGGTTCTTCCACACTGGCCATTCCGCCGGGTCAAACGCTCCTCGGTGTGTTTTTCCTCCGAAGAAAGGTTTCTAAACCTTTTTAGAGTTTTGCTAAAATTTGCCAAGATTTATGTCACCCATACCTTCTTCCTCGTGATTCTGTATTTGATGTCTTCAAAGCTATTCCCTTCCTTGGGATGATTCGCTGCCCTCCAGTCATTTCGGGTTATAAGATTTGACGGGGCTCACCTAAAAATCATAGCTTGCTAGATCCCGAGCCTCTATAGCCGTAGAATTTTGTGAGCAACCTTTAGGAAGAGTTCTCGCACTTTCTGACGAGTTTTTCGTTACTCATCTTCTCTCCCCAAGTGGAAAAAGACTCTCATTTAAGAAGTGTCCTTTATTTTAGAATCGTAGGACGTGATTGTCTGCCTCCCAAGATCTTCGATTTTCCCACCTGGTGGTTAACTGTTGAAGTCTAGACATCCTTACTTTCGAAGTACCTTCATAGGCAGTCTGTAGGATTTCCCATGCCTCCTTGGCCACAGTACACGAGCTAATAAGTTTAAACACTTCGATTCACGGTACGTAAGATAAGATTTAGTGCTTTGTTGTTCCTCAAGGATAATTCTCTCGCTTCTAAGACGGGACCGCTTTGTTCTTCTTTGATCACCAAAACTCCATCATCATTAGTTTCTGTGGGTTCTGGCCCAGCCGCAAGAACAAATTTTCCTGTGTTCTCGTATCCACCGATCGTAAGAAGGCGGTCATCTTAGCTTTCCAATAGGGGTGTAATAATCTACTCAAGTCGCTGAGATTTAGTGATCGAGCTACCTCTTCCCGTTCCCTTCCATTGGTTCACACAAAAGATTTCACTCTATATGTTGAGTGCCCGCTTCCGATACCAATTGAAAGTGTAAAACCAACCCCGGAAAATTGCGCTTGTCAATCCAATAGCTAGACAAAGAACGAATTTTCAATAAATATAAAACCAAAATAAATGACACACGAAAATGGTACCTGCCTCGTTGCTTAAGCAAAGACTTACGTCTGGGGGGCAACAAGCCCAAGGAAAAGCTTTCCACTATAAAGATGAAGTTATTACAAGTAGGGACTTACACTGATGCTCCACATCAATTGACGCCCTAACTAACCTTCACTATGTGAAATAGGATCCACCTATTCTCACCACTATCAACACACACCGATCACAATACAACGAGAAATAAATACTCTTAAGAAGGTTGTTACAGTTTGCGCTATAACAACCGCGTGACAATAGTGTTAAGGCAAAAGAACCTCCTAACCACACTTCCTCTACCGAATCGACACTCAATAAATCGATTATGAATATGATATCGAACTTTGTAGTAAACATTTTTCTGTATTTACACATCTTCAAGAAGGTCATTCATTTATAGTGTAGGGAGTCACATAGGTTTTGGTCTTGATTTTCGAAAAGATTCTAAGAATCGGCCACTTCCATAATGCAAAGAATCCTACCAAAACTTTGATTCTTAAGCCATTCATAATTCGAGTCATACCAAACTCCAAAACTTGCCATTCGAATCTAATAAACAACATAATTACTATCTCAGGTTCTCACGAACCTATCAAGGCCCAAACCCATGGGCACATCAAAACACACTTGCATCGCTTTTAACACTTGTAGCACTTGTTTGAACATTGTCCATGCTACGAGCATAGCAAAGTTCAGTAAAGTCTAACGACCGAACAAGAAAATTTCAAATTAACCACACACTAATTAACCTCTCATAAAGGTTTGATAAAAATATCCACAAGTTGATTATCAGTGCTTACAAACTCTAGAGTTATGTCTCCTTTTAGCACATGGTCTCTAATGAACTGATGCTTAAAGTCAATGTGCTTAGTCCTTGAATGTTGGATGAGATTCTTAGAGATGCTTGTAGCACTAGTATTATAACATCTTATAGGCACATGGTCAACTACAACACCCAAATCCACTAATGTTTGTTTCATCCAAAGGATTTAAGCAACACAATATCCCGCCACTACATACTCGGTCTCGGCGGTATGTTATTGATTGGATTAAACAATTAAATTATAAATAAACCGAAACCAAGATTCTACTAATAATATAAACAATAATATACAAGTGTGTACCTTCTTCTTTGGATCGCAACGGAATATATTTGAGGAGACTCTAAACAATCAACGAGATTTTCTCTAAGAATACCAACATCAACGCAACCAACCCTCCGTGAGCTTTACTAGAGCTCTTTAAAATATTAAACTGTAGACGAGGTTGGGTAGAAAAACCGAAGTGGTTTCTCCACCTACTAGTCGACTAAGGAAGGGGGGGAGAGAGAATTCTCAACTTCAAAAGTTGGGAGAATTGGTGCAAATGATTTCATGCAAATCATGGGCTTTATATAGGCATCAAATATCCTACTTTTTAGGCATTTCAAGAGTTGTGGTGAAACTCTTTCACCTCCTTAAGAAGAACATTCTGTAAATCTTTTTAAAAAAGAAGGACTTAGAACTCCCCATTCAACATCGGTTCAAGGCGCCCCATGTCAGGAGACTCGAGAATGGAATCTTGCCCCATCATTTCCATAGCCATTTTAAACTCGCGTTATAATCGCCTTTACGCTCCATTTCAAGGCGGTGAATTTTAGTTCTTAATTTAAATTATAATATATTAATTTATGTTTAACCGAACATCATATTAATATATAGATTATGAGCGACTCTCAGAAACTATCATAACCCTTAATGTCAATTGTTCAATGGACATATATTTATGAGATCTAAAGTCTCATATTTTCAACAAAGGCAACACTATTTTGTTTCTTTCTAGACCAAGATATAAGACTATTTCCTAGAAAATGGCATGTTTCGATAGTGTTTTTTCTATCTAGGGTAGAACCCGCAAAGTCCGCATCCGAATAGCCTATTAGATCAAAATACTTACCCTTAAGATACCACATACCATATTCTATTGTTCCTTTAAGGTACCTAAATATTCTTTTAACGGCTTTAAGATGAGATTCTTTAGGGCACGCTTGAAATCTAGCACATAAGCATATGGAAAATATGATATCAGGTCTAGAAGCGGTAAGATAGAGTAAGCTTCCAATCATACCTCGATATGAAGTTACATTTACATTTTCGCCTTCTTCATCATTTTCAAGCTTGGTAGCGGTTGTCATTGGAGTGTTTGCCTCTTTACATCTACCATGCCATACTTCTTGAGGAGCTCCTTGGTGAACTTGCTTTGATTTACGAAGATTCTATCTTTCAATTGTTTCACTTGTAAGCCTAAGAAGAAATTTGATTCTCCCATCATGCTCATTTCAAAACTCAAGGTCATCACAGAGTAACTCCTTGGTAATAATGTTTCATTAGTAACACCAAACATAATATCATCAACATAAATTTGTACTACAATGATATGTTTGCCTTTGATTTTAAGGAACACGGTAGAGTCAATCTTTTCCTTTTGAAAACCATTTCCAATTAGATGTGAGCTTAATCTTTCATACCAAACCATAGGTGCTTGTTTTAATCCATATAATATTTTATCTAGTTTGTAAACATGCTTAGGAAATTTTGGATTTTCAAAGCCCGGTGGTTGTTCAACAAAGACTTCTTCTTCTAAGAAACCATTTAAAAATGCACTTTTTACATCCATTTGATAAAGTTTAAGTTCATGTAGCTAGCAAAAGCTAGAAAGAGTCTAATGGATTCAAGTCCAAGCATCGTGAGAGTTTCTTCAAAATCAATACCGGCGACTTGACTATATCCTTGAACAACCAACCGACTTTTTTTTAAAAGGATTTCTCTAGATTCATCAAGTTTATTTCTAAAAACCCATTTAGTTCCAATAGCTAAAGGTGAATATGTTCTTTCAACCAAGTGCCACACTTTATTTCTTTCAAATTGTTCAAGCTCTTTTTGCATAGACAAAACCCATTCCGGATCAACTAAGGCTTGTTTAACATTTAAATTTGAGAGACAAAAGCATTATATAAACAAAAGTTTCTACTAGAGGATCGAGTGGTTACCCCCTTTGATGGATTACCGATAATTTTCTCAAGGGGATGATTTCTAGCTTGTTTCCACTCCGTCGGAAGATCCTCATGAGTTCTACCATGCAAGTAATCATTGACATCTTGAGGTGCCTTTTCTTGTATGACTTCTTGTACCTCTTGGGCCTGAAGAGTTTCATTCTCAATTTGTGGTTCTTGACCTTCTTCCACCGATGAAGGTGGATTTACATTTAGGCCTCTTTAGGTGGATTACTAGAACCTACATGTTCATCATCATTCTCAATAATTTTCTTAGTAAAGGGGTTAGTCTCATCAAAGTTCAATTAATATATATTTTCCTTTTTAAAAGCATGCAAAACAAGAGATGAAGGACAATGAGTAATAACACATTTATCATGTTTAAAAGAAACATCAAACTCATTTTCACAAAGTTGGCCTACACTAAACAAGTTAAATTTTAAGTTTTTACCAATAAGACGTTTTTTATTTTGATCGAATCCTTTTTGCCAATCCAACATTTGCCAATAATTTTGTTTTGCTCATTGTTTCCGAAAGTTAAATTTTCACGAGCCTTGTTTCCAAGCTTTAGGAATAATGATACATTACCAGACATATGGCTTGAACACCCACTATCTACAATCCAAACATTTTGCCCTTGGATTCATGAGGCTTTTCCTACAAGCAAATCAAGAGTTCACACTAGGTATCCAAGTCACTTTGGGTCCTTTTATATTAGCTTGACCAAAGGTTCCCAAATCACAAAGTCTCTTGATGGGACAAAAACGAGTTAAGTGATTCCCATGTTCACAAAATGTGCATTTTGACTTTAGAGTTTTAGTTTTAGTAAAAGTTTTCCTTGATTTACTTGCTCTTGGATGAGGAATGATCCATTTTGGATAAATATTTTCTTTTGGAGCATAGAATTGTGAGGGGGACAAGCTTTCATTGATGGAACAACAAATTTAGGAGCTTTATAAGAGGAAGAGGAAGAGGCGTTATTTTTGTTTGAAGGATAGCAAAAATCATATCCAACGCCACTTTTATTGAAGAAAACTTTTTGAGTTAGAATTTCATCCAAGGTATTTTTTCCTTTCGAAAACTTGTTGAGATCTTTAGAAATTGTTTTATTTTCAAGTTTCAAATCTTCAAGTTTATTTTTTAAAGCCAAGTTTTATTGTTAAGTCTATTGGTATGAATTGTCAAAGATTCAATTTTATTTTCAATGATTTTTCTTTTGCTAAAGTTTTGTTGCTCAAGATTAATTCTTTGTTCCTTTCTAAAAGAATTCCAAAAATTTTACACATGGAATCATAGGCACCACTTAAGTCTTCCTCATCAATATAATTATCAATAGAAATTTCATTGCAAGGGGTAGATGAAGATACCTCACTTCTTTTTGGCCACGACAAACCACACGCGGTTACTTCTTCCTTTCTTCGCTTCAAACTCCTCCTCGGAGTTTTCATCATCACTTTGAGATTCCCTTTTAGATTTTATTGATTATAAAGCAAGAGTTGGTTTTGTTGCATTGGCCTTTTTTCTTGGTTTGTTTATTTCAACAACTAACTCTTCCGCCATCAAGTTCCCCATGAGTTCGTTCGAAGGAATTTCATTCACATTATTTGCTTCCTCAATGACGCACACTTTATTGTTGAACTCTTCGGTGACGGATTCAAAAATCTTGCAATTTAATCCATTGGTATAACTTTTCCAAGTCCTTGAAGATTGTTCATAATCAAGTTCAATCGCTTTTGCATATCCGTGATTGATTCTCCTTCCCTCATCTCAAAGGCCTCATACTCTTTGGTAAGAAGACGGATCTTTGTATTCTTGACTTTTGAGGTACCAACATGAGCCATCTCAAGACAATCCCACACTTCCTTGGCGGTTTTGTAAGCCTTGATTCGTCCATACTCTTCTACGCTAAGAGCATTGTGAAGAAGATGCTTTGCTTTTGCATTCAAGGATAGATTCTTCTTATCTTCTTCACTCACCCACTCAAAGCTCGCATAATCTCTTCTTTATAGAAAACATCCTTTTTTTTTTCCACCGCTTTAGCTTCTATCATTATGCTCTTTCTTTTTCTTTTTCACTTCATCACTAACTCCTTCATTAATGGCCTTCAAATCCGTATTTTCCAAGGTTGAACTACTTTCCTGGATAACTCTCAATTTCTCGGGAACAAATGGACCTTCCTTGACTATATGCCATAATGTATAGTCTTGTCCCCGCAAAAACTATCTTCATACGACTACTCCAATAATCATAATTAGTACCATCAAAATAAGGAGACCTAGAAGTGGACAAGCCCTCTCTTAGAAAATCACCCATGATCACACTACGAGATATTAAGCTCAACTATAGTGACTCGCTCTGATACCACTTGTTAGACTATATGCAATCCTAGAGAGAGGGTGAATTAGGATAAGGTACAAAGTTGAAATCTTTTTCGATTTTTAAGCTAGTGAATAATTATAGCAAGATTAATGGTTATTAACGGGGCTAATGAACTATTTTCAATTCAACTTAAACCTTAAGCCAATTCACACAATTACACAATCACAAATACAATTTACCAATTATCAATTTCTAACAATTACAATAATATAAATTGACAATAAGTAAATAGATAAGAAATAGAGAGGATACACAACGATGTAACGAGCTTCGGCAAACCTAATGCTTGACCTTTGACTTTCCAATCTCGAGATTTGGAAATGTAACTCCGTGTATAGTATGTGGAGCTTACCACCTCGTGGGCGCATAACCACAATTCAAAATACACCTCTAGCAAACCCACTAGACACCTACCTACGCCCCAGCAACCACACTGAATCCTCCTCAAGCAACCTCGAATAACATTGAGCCGCCCAAGGTCAACCTTAACTCTGAAATGTAAACCTTCTAGCTCAACTAGAAGCAACTAGTATTCAACTAGTCAAACCTTTCTAAAAGAAAGAACTCCTTTTTGAATGAATCCCCCGATGGATGAATAAAGAGTATTACAATTAAGCTCTATGAAAATCTCACAACAAATTAAGATTGTAAAGTATAAGAGAGTGAGATGACTTTTATTTTGGATAATTCAAGATTGATATTTTCTTAAATGACGGGAAAGAAGTTTCTCAAATGAGGAGGGTTTTTATAGTTGATAAAACGGTTTAGAATTCGACAATTCTGTCGGAGACCCCGCATCGCGGGTCAAACAGCCCCCACGACGGAGCCACAACGGTTGCATTCTACAAGTCGATCGAGAGCATCATCGAGCCAGCCACGTACCGATTTTGAAACCTCATGAATCTCGATAACGCTCAAATAATCCATCGAGTGCCCCATCGCACCCAAGGCACGACATGCACCAGCTCATCGATTCTATTCATCGAGTACTCATCTCTCGATGGAGAACTCGGCGAAGCACTTGATGAAACCAAGAGGAAAGCTTCCTTGACCATACCGAGACTATCATCGAGGCCATATGGCTCGATGGAGGTCTCACGGACCGTGGTTTTTTAAACTCTATTTAAGCACTCGATTCAACTCCGATTCTTTCTTAAATGACACCGAAGTCATTTAAGATTCAGATTGATTCAATCGACAATCAAACAAGAACAACACAACAAGGACTTATCAATCAAGTAAGTTAAAAATGATTTAAAGCTCAATTAAAAACTCAAAAGTCATTCTCTCACAAATACGAAACAACTTAATAAGTTAGAGATATTCTTACACAATGCCTATAAAGCAATGAAACACATAAAATGGTTGGCGCTTGTCTTGACTTGATTCTTGTGCCAGAATGCCAATTAGGCGCACTGTATTAGTCACTTAAACAAATGTTAGCGCTTTAATGTAATTTGTTATTAATAAAATAAAGGATTAAGTGACTCGCGAGTTAACGCTTAATAACTTTATGGGAAAAATAAACCACCATAGTCAATCTCTCATTTATCATAGGAAGACAACATTGCTGAGATCTGGAAGAATAGAAGGAACAAGAGTTTGTTTACAAAACGAAATGAAGCGCTACAACTTCACCACCAAACTTCAAATGTTTCACAGGTTGATATAAAACTAAATGAGCCGCCATCTCGGCTTACCCAAATCTCTATCGATCAAGTTGAATGGAAAAATGGATCAACACTTTCTCTCTGAAAAGAACAACCCCCACCGACGCAACATTTAAAACATCCCTCGATCGTGGCTTCTGCAGCGAAAAGACATGTCACGTATACCCAGTTAGTAACTGCAGATAATAATGAACCTGTTGTTGTTGTATTCCATAGTATACTAGACTATTGGAACAAGGATGTTCAAAGGAATATGATGAAGATTGATTCTGAAGTTTTTGAGTCTTCAAACTCCCTGAAACGAAAAAGGGTAAATCAAGAATTAAATTATCCTAAGAGGAAAAAATAGAAAACTACAGGACAATTTATGTTTGTATCCGATAATTCGAATGTCAGCATGTTCTCGGGGATGGGGAGGCGCTTAATGAGTTAGGAATTTCTAATGATGTTGAAGGAGCTTCTGCTAGAATTATATTTTCAGAATTACCGATTGAAACCCCTTCGATAGTGGCAGATACTCCTTGGTTCAATATCTATAAAGTGGAAAATTTGCTAAAGATACAAACAAAACTCCCTTCGAAGAATCCAATGATTTGAAGATTGAGGTTGCAATTTTGTCAGATGTCCAAGTCGAGCATGTTGTGGAGATAGATGTAATTACAGAATCCGACATGAACACTAAGTCTAATGAGATTGTTGGGATGTTAACTTGAACGAGTGTAAGTTAGCTTTTGTAGAAGATGTAGTTGATGGAGATTTTCCTTTTGATCCGGGGATAGAATGACGTTCTAGGACACAATGGAACTACTGGAGGCTTTGGAAGCTTGACCCAATCAATTCCAACAAAAGTCATTCCAGGGAGTCGTAAGCAATTTGGTAATCTTGACTATTTTTCTTATACGCCTTCAAATATTATTTCATATTATAATCACTCTTGTGTCTCTGGTTCATATAATCTAGAAGTAAGAATTCAGATGGATCTTCTTATTATTAGAATTTCTTTTAAGGGTACCATATCTTGTAGATTTTTTATCGACATTGCAAAAATATCAACATCTGACATTGACCAAGAGAGCCAAGGCGAGCTTCTCTCTTTCCTCGTCAGGTCACAAATATCTACTTCCATTATGCTATTTCATATCATATATAGTCGACCCACAATCGACACTGAAACAATCTCCACTGAAGATTTATGATCAAGAGAATCTCTAATCTCTTTTGTTCATGTCACCTTTTTTTCCATTTGTCTTCTCTCTTGGGGTCATCATATTCTATTTCTTCTTTAAAGGTGATTTAAAATATGAATTAATATTTGTTGTTATGAGTATTGTTTGGGTTTTTTGGATTCACAGGGAGCTTACATCTTCCACAAAGAATTCTTCCCAGACCTCGGATGTTGCAACTACTTGTTTTCGGTTTAAGTTTTAGATATTATATATGTTTTTATTAAGCTCCGATTGTAATAGTGTATACACCCATGTATATAATAGCAATTAATTATTAAAAGGAAATATTAAAAAAACTCATGGTCATGACTCATGAGTCAGGAGCCATGACTCAAGAAATGTTGGTATTAGTCAGATCTATGTTGCGACTATTTTTGTCAACATCAATATCGAGCAGCGATTCCTGCATTTCAATTCCCGATTTTTGTTTGTTGATTTTGGTTTTGTAGTCGATAAGAATACTCATTAACAACTTCCTAAAATTCGCCCCTATCACCCTAACATTTTAATTGAGTTTTGATTTTTTTTACAAAAGCAAATTGCCTATTTACTCTTTTCTTCTATTATAAAATGATCTTCCATAATATGGAGTACTAGTTTCAAAGGTACATTAATTTTCATGAATTTGAATTGAATTTATGTGGAATTTGAATTCTTCTTTAATTGGGGACTCGCAATTGCTATCCATTGAATGCGCATTGTGACGTACTTCGGCCGAATTTAATAACGTAACCACTCTGTGTAAATAACACAAGGCAAAGTCCCGCTAGCGATGACTGATCGTGAAAGTTATTGAGCATGAATCGAACTCATGATTTAATATTTCATGTTTATTTATTTAAAATGTTTATCCAATTTATTGGTAACTCAAGAACGAAGCTAAGAATTAATTATATGATGAGTTAAATACATTAAAAAAACATGTTTGTCTAATCCGGGCATGAAAGGCGAATCCCATTTGAATTTAAATAATATAAATTTACAAAATTTTAAAGGAAAATGAAAATTTAATATAAATACGTCATATTTTTCGAAGTTTAAAAGTGAAATTAATATTTTAAGGGTTTGGCCCTTGAATAACCTTGCATCTAAGTTGGTGACTTATAGATATAGTTTTGAAGTTGATAAGTGATTTGGGGAGTGTGTAGTTAGAGTGGTTAATGAAATGAGCCAAGTCTCGAAGTTTGAGAATTTTTGGCTCGCTCGGCCGATGGCTCACCAGCCGCATTAAACCAGCCGGCCCGAAGCAAATTATCTGATGCAAATGTCATCATAACAACACCTTGGCCTCGACACAAATTCAAAATATCAAAAATTAAAGTATTAGTTTTATACATTTATTTAAAATTACATAATAATAATTATATAACCGAAGCAAGGCGGCTCGAGCCAACGAGCCCGGCAAGGCTGAAGTTTTGTCACTTATAGACCGAGTTTTAGCCATTTCATTGAAATACTATCGATGTATACTACAGAACATGCGTAGAGTTTTTCTGTGTAAAAGATTTGAGATTTTTAGCTCATGGACTCATGGCTTTCTTTTTTTTTGCATTTTTGAAGTTTAAGAATCTTATCATCTCTAATTTTATAAATACATTTTCATATGTTTATTATAATAAGATAAAATGTGTAAAACAAATAAGATTCTATCAGAGCATAATATTATTATAATATACCTCCCTTTATTTTTTTTAATTATCATCCCAAGACTATTTTTTCAGTTTACTTTTTACTTAAGTCATTTTATATTTTCTTGGGAGCAATTTATGTCTCTTTTTCTTTTTATATTAGTAGACATCAGGTCTCCAGAATTGTGTACCTTTTTATTTTCCTATAAATGAGCAAGATATGTGATAAAAAGAACAATACTTTGAATTATTATACAAAATTTAAAACGACAAAGAACAAAACTGGTGCTTAATAATAATTATTAAGAAATTGGACACATGAACAACATATGTGAATCATTGTATGGTATAAAAGAAATTTAAAAGTCCCAAAAATATATAAGCCACCAACAGAGTAGAAACAAGCACACCACTCCCCTGGTCTGCCACAAACAACTACTCCATGTGGGTCGATGGTGACCACCCCCTTCAAAAAACCCATTCTATTAAAATGGCTTCAGGAAGTAGAGCATCACATAGCAACCCAATACCAAAGCGTGAGTGCAATATCAATACCGAGACTTGTTCATCTTCGAGTCAAGCTCAAGTCGGTCGATCTTCAAATATGAATTTGAGAAATACACAAAAGGGGGAATCTTCTACTATTAGTAAGGCAATTCAGCAGTATACAATCGATGCTAGACTCCACGCTGTCTTTGAACAGTCAGGTGAGCTGGAACTAACGGGGTGCATGTGGGACCATTTTCCAAAAATTATATTTTAATTCTAACTAAAATCGTTAAAAGTAAATGCTACAAAGAAATTAGAATATAGCTTGGTTCAGAATGACACTAAGTATTGAGGCATGGATAAAATTTTACTATTATTGTAAAGTAAAATTTTATAATTAATTTATTTTTTAAAATTAGATTGTTCGCCCCTTAGTTATTATAATTTATTTTATTGGACTAATACTACTTACATTACATTTTAATTGACGTTTTCATTTTTCCATATCAATTAAATTTTACTTATGTTATGAAAAGATACTAAAAAATAGTAGAGAGTATGTTTTTAAATATAAATTCATAAAAAGTAATTTATGGTAAAAGATTAATAAGAAAAAAGGAAAACATGAATAAAGAAGAATTGGATTAGTTACATAAAATTTGTGGTTCTCCAATGCAGGTGAGTCTGGTAAGTCGTTTGATTACTCTCAATCTGTTCGAACTACGACGAATCAGTCGATACCTGAGGAACAAATTTCGACGTATTTGTCGAAAATCCAGCGAGGGGGCCATATTCAGCCTTTTGGGTGTATGTTGGCAGTTGATGAGTTCACTTTTAGTTTGATAGCTTATAGTGAAAATGCAGTAGAGTTGCTTGCTTTAATGCCTCATTCTGTTCCTAGTATTGAAAGGCAGGATCTTTTGACTATTGGGACTGATGTGCGTACCCTTTTTACCCCCTCTAGCTCTGTATTGCTCGAGAGGGCGTTTACGGCTAGGGAGATTACGTTGTTGAATCCAATTTGGATTCATTCCAAGACTTCTGGAAAGCCCTTTTATGGAATTCTCCATCGGGTTGATGTGGGGATAGTAATTGATTTGGAGCCGGCCAGGACTGAGGATCCTGCTCTGTCTATTGCTGGGGCTGTGCAGTCTCAGAAGCTTGCTGTTCGGGCAATTTCTCACTTGCAATCACTTCCTGGTGGGGATGTTAAGTTATTGTGTGATGCGGTGGTTGAATGTGTTAGGGAGCTCACGGGGTATGATAGGGTGATGGTGTATAAGTTTCATGATGATGAGCATGGAGAGGTTGTGGCTGAAAGTAAGAGGCCGGATTTGGAGCCTTATATTGGCTTGCATTATCCTGCTACTGATATTCCTCAGGCTTCGAGGTTTTTGTTTAAGCAGAATAGGGTTAGGATGATAGTGGATTGTCATGCTACCCCTGTTCGGGTTGTTCAGGATGAGTCACTTATGCAGCCTTTGATACTAGTTGGTTCGACTTTAAGGGCTCCCCATGGTTGTCACGCTCAGTATATGGTAAATATGGGCTCTATCGCGTCCTTAACTTTGGCTGTCGTAATTAATGGGAATGATGATGATGCCGTTCGTGGGAGAAACTCCATGAGGCTATGGGGTTTAGTTGTTGGGCATCATACTTCTGCTAGGTATATTCCTTTCCCTCTTCGCTATGCTTGTGAGTTCCTAATGCAGGCCTTTGGCCTGCAACTGAACATGGAATTGCAATTGGCATCACAGATGGCCGAGAAACGTGTTTTGAGAACGCAAACACTATTG
This sequence comes from Lithospermum erythrorhizon, assembly GCA_019722365.1. Lineage (NCBI taxonomy): Eukaryota > Viridiplantae > Streptophyta > Magnoliopsida > Boraginales > Boraginaceae > Lithospermum > Lithospermum erythrorhizon. The sequence continues at coordinate 28,187 of JADFUC010001282.1, read as the reverse complement.
TGTGATATGCTTCTTCGAGAGTCTCCCTCTGGCATTATTATGCAGAGCCCCAGTATTATGGACCTTGTAAAGTGCGATGGGGCTGCATTGTTTTATCAGGGAAAATACTATCCGTTAGGGGTAACACCTGCTGAAGCTCAGATAAGGGATATTGTAGAGTGGTTGTTGGCTAGTCACAGAGATTCAACAGGCTTGAGCACTGATAGTTTAGCTGATGCAGGGTATCCTGGAGCTGCATTGTTAGGTGATGCGGTTTGTGGCATGGCCGTTGCTTATATTACTCCAAGAGATTTCTTGTTTTGGTTTCGTTCTCACACTGCCAAAGAGATTAAATGGGGTGGTGCGAAACATCACCCGGAGGACAAAGATGATAGCCAAAGGATGCATCCGCGTTCCTCGTTTCAGGCATTCTTGGAAGTGGTCAAAAGCCGAAGCATGCCATGGGAAAATGCTGAAATGGATGCCATTCATTCCTTGCAGCTTATCCTTAGAGATTCATTTAAAACTGCCGAGACAAGCAATTCTAAGGCTGTTGTACAAGCTCAATCCGGTGATATGGACATGCAAGAAATGCATGAGCTCACATCTGTTGCTAGAGAAATGGTCAGATTGATTGAGACTGCAACAGCTCCAATATTTGCTGTAGATGTTGAAGGCCGCATAAATGGTTGGAATGCAAAAATTGCTGAGTTGACAGGTTTGTCAGTTGGAGAAGCCACAGGGAAGGCATTAGTTCATGATCTTGTTCATAAAGAATCGCAAGAAGAGACTGAAAAGCTTCTGTCTCATGCTTTAAGAGGTAGTCTGCGTTATTAACTTGAAAAGTTGAGAATGGTGTTGCTCCTTACTGCAAAGAAAATAAACCTGTTGTATTAACATTTGGCCCTTTATTGAATTGTGATTGAGTTTTAAGCTTAACTTCTGAATGGAAAAATGAGTTTCCAATAGTTATTTCTCTTAAGCTTCTCCTACATACAATTTTTGTCGACATTTTTTTTCTTCTAATATACTCATTATGTAATGTTTGGTTAGTTTAAAACTAATATTTATTGCTAACACTGACCTGATGTAGGAGAGGAAGACAAGAATATAGAAATTAAGTTGAAAACTTTTGGCTCCGAGGCACATAAGAAGGCAGTCTTTCTTGTGGTCAATGCTTGTTCTAGCAAAGACTACACACATGATATTGTTGGCGTGTGCTTTGTTGGTCAGGATGTTACTGGGCAGAAAGCGATGATGGACAAGTTTATTCGCATTGAGGGTGATTACAAGGCTATTGTGCATAGTCTAAACCCTTTGATTCCACCTATATTTGCTTCAGATGAAAACACAGTTTGCTCTGAGTGGAATGTTGCTATGGAAAAAATAACTGGGTGGAGCAAAGGGGAAATGATCGGGAAGCTGATAGTTGGTGAAGTATTTGGCAGTCATTGTAGGCTCAAGGGGTCAGATGCCATGACAAAGTTCATGATAGTGCTGCATAAAGCAATTGGAGGTCAAGACACAGACAAGTTCCCTTTTTCCTTCTTCGATCGAAATGGGAAATTTGTGCAAGCTCTTTTGACAGCAAATAAAAGGGTTAACGTTGATGGCCAACTTATTGGAGCCTTCTGTTTCCTACAAATTGCAAGTCCTGAACTGCAGCAAGCTTTGAGAGTTCAGAGGCTACAGGAAAAAGAGTGCTTCTCAAAGATGAAAGAGTTGGCTTATATTTGTCAGGAGATAAAGAATCCACTAAGTGGTATACATTTCACAAACTCTCTACTCGAGGCCACAGATTTGACTGAGGATCAGAAACAGTTGCTAGAAACAAGTTCTTCTTGTGAGAGGCAGATATATAAGATTTTAAAGGACGTCGATCGGGAGAACATTGAGGATGGGTGAGTTTTTACCTTTCCCCTAATTTTTTTTTTCTGACAAATCCCTCCGGTGTTCGTTTAACAAGTCAAGATTATTCTCTTTAGTGTTTTCAGCTAGAAAGAGGATTTATTATATTTATATTTTCTTGAGAATTCATTTGGTTTGTATTTAGATTGATAAATTTTGGATTGCCAACCAATTTGAAATCCACCTCACATATACTGGTACAATCCAAATATCTTCGATGGATTTAAATTAAGCATTTGAAATTCTCTCTAACAATACATTATTTCGCATATGCATTTAGCTTGGAGTATAAGCTATAACTGACAACTAAGTAACTAGAAGGATTGTGGCACATTTCGCATTCCTGTGGCTTTCTAACATTTTCTTTATGAACTCGTTTACCACTTTTTTTCAGTATATTATAATTGTTGCCATTCAGTTAACTTAAAAAATTGTGCATTGTCAATTTGAAAGAAGTGATGAACTGATCTAAAAATGCCACCTCTGTAGGTCATTTGAGCTTGAAAAGGCAGAATTTTACCTTGGCAGTGTAATAGATGCTGTTGTTAGCCAAGTAATGTTACTCCTAAGAGAAAGGAACTTGCAATTGATACGGGAAATTCCAGAAGAAATCAAGACATTAACAGTGTATGGGGATCAAGTGAGAATTCAACAGGTCATGTCAGATTTCTTACTGAATATGGTTCTTTATGCAGAGTCTCCAGAAGGCTGGGTAGAACTTCAAGTTCGACCAAGCTTCAACCAGATTTCAGATAATATAGCCACCGTGCATATTGAATTTAGGTAATTAATCAATGCTTTTTGACAATTTTCACACTGCTTAATAAATTCTAAACCTAAATGAATAACAACAAACATAGCCGGCAAGCTTCTTATGTGCAAACTTCATGTATCAAATGACTCCTAATACGAGTCATATCTTCACTTTCAAATACTTGTACAGAAGTGAAAAGAAGGGAGGCAATCCTTGAAGTTCTGTATCCAAGTGATCCTCAAGGATTTGGTTCAGTCACTGCCAGTGACTGACTAATCCTTGTGAGATAAATCATAAATGGATTGAACCTTTAGACCACCTAACTAGATATATACTTGCAACACAGCTAACAAGTAAGCTTTAGTCCTTTTGACCATTCAAATAAAGAAACACCCTACACTTGTATTTAGTCACCAACCAGCAATTAAATTTGCAAATCCCTGAAAGGAGATAGTGCAGTTATATTTTCTGTAGAAAAATTAGAATAAACAGAAGGTGAAATCTAATTTTTTTTTTTTTTTTTTTGCAAATATATAAGAAGAGGAGAAAGTTTGTCCTGGTAACATGTACTCATTTTATGTGCAATTAGTAGGTTTACTGCATCAGATCTCCATAGTATATAGAGGGAATACATTTGTCTGCATCTGTCATACATCCGTTGTAGATGTTGACCTGTGGTTACTTGACGCTGGATGATTGTTGGAGTGCATAATTTTGAATCTGGCTACAGTAACTAATATATGCCTAACATAGAGCTAAATGGAGCATTGTACTCATATATCCGACCTCCACTTAGTAGGATAAGCCTAGTTTGGTTTATTATAACTGATTTAAGTTGCCGTTTTTTTTTTCTGGCTGAAGGATTGTGTGCCCGGGCCAAGGTCTTCCTCCTGATCTTGTTCAAGACATGTTCAATAGTAGTCGATGGGTAACTCAGGAAGGCCTTGGTCTCAGTATGTGTAGGAAGATTCTAAAGCAAATGAATGGAGAGGTCCAATATGTCAGAGAATCAGAAAGATGCTATTTCCTGATTACTCTTGATCTGCCCATGCCTGGGGGAGGACCAAAAAGTGATGGCTAGTTTACTAAACAAAGATCGGTCACTGACATTTCACACTGAGATAGGAAGTCTATTATCAATCTACAATGAGGATGTCTCCTCTGACCAGCTTGGTAGTGCAGTCTGAATCTCCGGAGTCGGCAAATAAATTTTCATAATTTTAATAGGTTTTCTTAAGGTGTAGGGAACACGGTCCTGTTTTCTATGTGTGCAACATTGTTTAGAACCTCCAAAATATTATTGTTGTAGAGTTGGTAAAGCAGTAAGCTCTTGCTATGCCTTCATGTATAATAAGATTGACAGATTATTCTCTCCTTGTATCCTCCAAGTGTAATAAGAGGTGGACCAAACAAACACATGAAGGTACATCTTTTTGGCTTCATAAATGACTCATTATTCTAACCAAGAATTTGTCTTGTTGGCTACATTTCTTATGTACTCCGTACTATCTAGTTCATTCTTAAGAGGACCGGGCAGTATAGCATCAAGTTATACATTAAATTCCTCCCATTTTGTATCTATCTCTAGTTCTCTACTTCAACGTGTCTAAAGAGGATCCTGTCTGCTGGGGCACAAGTTATGTATCTTACCTCTATAATAACAGTATGTTATTTTCCAATCAGATTCCAAGATAAAATGTAAAGACTATTTACAAACTTCACAATATAAGTAAGCTCTGCCATTATGATTAGTCATTTGACTTATTTCATTATATCCAAAAATGAAAGAATTATAAAAATTTTGATTCCATAAAACATGAAAATATTTTGTATCAGTTCCACTTTTTTGTAAACTAACAATAGTCCCCCACAAATAGCATTATTGCATTAACCATTAGGCTTAACCATTCCGATGTTTTAGACTCATGTTTTTGTTTCCCATTGCCCTAAAATCTTTACATAAATGCGCTTATTACAATTTACAACGTTCTGCTAATTGATGTCGAACGAAGTACTTACCAAATTAGATCATTGCCCAATGGGATTTTATAGTTTCATGGTACTGATCTTCTTGCTTCCAAAGTCTGAAATCACCAAATATTTTGCATCTTTGGATGTAGGCTTGTAAACGAGCCTAAGGCGAGTCAAAAGCTCGACATGGTCCGCTGAAAAGGTGTAGTGCAAACCGAGCCAATGATTGGTTTTATTTATACTATGTAGCTTGTGTTTGTATTGGGTATGCTCTTTAATCTTTACCATTTAGTCGATTAGTGGTTTTATGCTCTGGCATCTTCACCATCTTTATTGAACCTTTCTGTTATATTATGACCATATTGCCATTAGTGTGCTGTAGATGCACTTGAATCAATAATGACAACATTGCAGTTTACAAGATAAATGAATTTCAGCTTTAAGCTTCATCTCTTTATAACTTGATTTGGATGGAAGATAAAATAGGATTCTTTTATTTGTACTCTAGTGATCTAATTAACTTTTTTGTCAAATCAAACTATTTTGATATGAAAAGAAAATAATTTGTTGCATTTAATCATGTTTTAACATAAAGAATATTATGTTTTTAATTGAAAATTAATTGAGTGATCAAGAAATGATGAAGTAAATTAATTTATGGTTAATTATTGTATGTTGAAACAAATTTTTAATTGTGTGCTTAAAAAAAAGCTACTGATAATGCTAGAGCAAAAATCATATTGTCAGAACAAATTTCAATTTCTAACAAGTATAATATGACTACGAGAAAGTAGAAACATAATTTGGGAAGAAACTTAAATTTGCTCAAGCAAATGAGGGTAAACATTGAATTGATGTATTTTAAATAAAATAATTCAATAAAGAAATTGTCAAAGAACTATTACAATAATTTATATTAATTGAGAGTAAGCATGTCAATAATTACTTCTTTTATACGGAAGTCTAAAAAGACATGTAAATAAATATCGAAGGAACATTTGATAGCTTTTAATTTGTACATGAATAAATTTTATTAAAAGACATATATATGAATTTCGAAAATAAACAATTACGTAAAAATAATTTGGACTTATATTAAGATTTTGACAACTTTTTATTCATTGTTTGACCAATTTTGATTGGCCGTCTCTAGTCTTTTACATCAATAATTGATAAAGAGTGGACGCCCTTCACCATTTGCATTAAGCAATCAATATTCACTATCTACCGAAGAAGAAATAAAGAGTCGCCCTCTATACTCTTGCCTAAGGATATTTTTTTCAAAAAGTTATTCGCCCTCTTAAATATGTTTGGAGTATATTTTTTCATTTACCTAATATTAATTCCTTCGTTATTATTAATTTGTCCACTGGCTCCTATCATTTTTTCAAGTGATATTTTCTATTTTTCAATACTCCGTATGAAATATTGACCATGAATTTTTATTTAATGAAAATTTGTTAAAAAATCAATTTTATATTTCTAAGAATACTAAATAAAAATAAGGGCATAATTTTTTATCAAATAAATCAAAATGGAATGAGGGATTAAGTGAACAATGTGTATCAATTGGTTAGTTTTAGTCTCCCTAAATGGATCACTACATGGTTTCTTCTCAAGAACAAGAGGACTAAGGCAGTGGATCCATTATCCACTTACCTCTTGATCATTGTTATGTATATGTTCAATTCTCTTTTTTTGAAGAACATTGAAACAAATATTTTTTACTATCATCCTAAATGCAAGGATTTGATTCTGAAGCTTATTAATGTGTGTTTTGCTGATGATTTATTCTTGATAGATGATGCCACAAAAAAATCTTTTAAAATACAAAAGGAAAGCATCACTGAATTTGGTAAAATAGTAAGCGACAGGTGCTGTAGCTAACCGAGTAGGTCTAGAAGCAAAAGAAATAGTACATATGAAAATAGCAGAAACCTTGAATACCCTTCTCTTTGCACGAAAAATAAGAGGTTAAAGATGGTTGGATTGCATCATAACCTTGACAAATTATTGAGTATTATCGAATAGTGTATTAGTTTGTTATATGTGCTGGGCTAAGCCCCAGTCGATAGAGTTGATTAGAGTTGTCATATTTATGCTTCATTGTAAACTGAGATGATTAACTGTCTGTTGATTGAAACTTAACACAAATGACAAGAGTACATGTTTCTTTGGTGGTACTTTGAGTGCAGAACTAAATAAAGAAGCTTGAAAAAATCATGAACATTCCAATTAGAGTTTTGCATGTCAAGTACCTTGGAATGCCACTAACTACATCTCAACTCAATGCAAGTGACTAGTGGAGGAATTGAGGGCGTAGAACGAAATTGCCTCTAATTTTTGAAAATATAATTTTATTAAAGATTTTTTATATGGTGTCTTTCAAAGTTATGTTGTTATTCACACTGAAATTTTATATTTTTACTAGCATAAGTATGATATTAAGTAATTGGCACTTGTTAAAAATTATATTGAAAGCATAGAAAAAGCATGTAGAGATCATTCTTATGGGCAGAGGACCGCACAATAGCAAGCAAATCCAACTCCAAAGTTGCTTGGAGGCAAAGTGAAAGGAAAGAAGAAGGCCTCGCCTATGTAATTTGGAAGCAGCTGCATCTATTACACATATACTCAAATCATAATGTAAAATGTATATAATTCATGTCTAATATCTATATTATTATTCAGAATTAGTGTACTTGTTATTCAATAATATTGTACATATTAATTCAATAATATTGTACATATTACTCACTCTAACATTACTCGAAATTTAAATATTATTTGTATTACTCAGTCTAACATTACTCATACCTAATACATATATTACTCATCCAATATTGCAAATTACTTACGATTAATTCACAATAAACTAGGCCGATTTGATTTCATGTTTGGTTGTATTTGTAGTGTTTTCAACTCTTTTTTGTTTCTATTATTCATTAAATTCAATCGAATTGATATTATTTTGAATTGAAGATTTGATCATAATTTTTTTTAATCACATTGTATAAAATATTATAAGAAATAATTTTAAAAATGAATCCAACAATATAAATTTGCATTGTTTAGGATAAGAAATAACAAATATTCTTGGTAATAGCCGTATAAAATTGAAAAATGACGGAATGGAAGAAAGTGGTATACGATAAATCGAGACACGTCTAATTATAGAAAAAATGAAGCATGTGTAGGGTCAGTAGGGAGGCGTTTCAAGATGAATTGGAATTAGGTTGCTTGTGGGGTCACTATGTGAAATTGAAAGCAAAAATACAAGTGGGAAAACTAATTGTAACCACTTACAAATTGCAATGGACCGTAGTGCTTCACCATGAAATGTGTCATCAATTTTGGTATTTTGTGGTGGGTGTAGTGAATCCTCAATTTTATCACATTCATTTATTAAGAGTAATGGTGAGTTTGGTCAGTATTGGAGAAGCCCATGTCTACATATCTTGGAAATTTAGTTTAAGTTGGAGTGCAATGTTATTACATAAATGTAATGTATTTATTATAATTATTTAAGCAATTATATTCAATAAATATTCTCTTTATATTACTCTAGCATTCTTAGAAATTTCAGTTTAACCAAAATTAATATACTTTTGAAGGTATAATTCATTTGTGATCAAATATGAACAAATTTTCAGTCTTGATAGACATTCAAGACTTTGATTTGAATTAAAATGATCAATTTAACAGTAAAGTATGCTGAAAATATTATATTTTGATACATTTTTCACAAAAAATAATTTAATGCGTTATAAATTATTTGAGTTCAAAATTTAAACAGTTAACTTATCAAAATTTAAAATTTGATAATCTCTTATTGATAGATGAGTATATAAAGACTAATTTGCAAAAATATAAATTTTGAAATTACAAACTTCAATGTAAATTTAATAAACTCAATGAAATTACAATAATCTATTTTTCTTGCGATGTAGCCAGTATCTGCCTGCAATTGAAAATAGAAAGATATTAGTAGATAGAATTATTGATGTCATGTCGTATATAATACAGGATTACTTTTGACATTTTAAATCAAAGTCAATTACGATGATACTGTTCTGCAGTAGCTATACTTAGAAATTCGAAACTTTCGCGATATTAATCAGTTCTTATTTCAACGATCGTAAATTTCTTTATTAAAGGATAATTAATTTTGGTATTTTAGGAGAGAAAAAAATTATAAGCCGATGAGAAATAGAAATATTGGAATGACAAATAATGTTAAAATTTAAAAGTTCAATGTAAAATGTTGCGTTGAAAAGTAAATGATCAGTAAAGAAAGAAAAGCAATAAAATTTAAGCTACGTGATCAGTAAATAAAACTAAAAATGGTATTTAACTACATTTAAATAGCCCACTTGGAAGCAGAAAGAAGAAAATAAAGTTAAGAACAGTTATTTTTTTACATGGAGTTACCAAAACTCAAGAATATAAATAACATTATTTTAACCTGCTATCTTTCAGCTATATTATATAATTTTAATTAAATTTATTTGTCTTTATTAAAAATTCATTATGAAATAAATCGATGAATTTCTTTGATTAAGCAAATACCTGAAATAACTAGTAAAATAAAATATATAGTTAATTAGAATAAATCAAGAATTTAAAGAGAGAGTTAATTGAATAATCTATCTGAAATGCTCTACAAGGTGATCAAATTTGAGTGGTTCGAACTCGCTACTGATGAGTGTGACAGTGTAAAGAGGTTAAGTCCTTAACCTAACAAAGCTTCCACTTTTCTATCAATTTATTCAGCAAATTGACCACTCACATACAGAGATAGATGCTTAATCAACAAGCTTCAAGTGCTTTCACTTACTTCAATCAAGAATACCCATTTTTGCATATTTATTATCACCAAATAATAATTTCTTGTAAAGTTCAGCAATATCCATTTACCAAAATCAAGTCTTGAATAATTGTCAACTTGGTCATCATAAAAATCAATTTTGTAAAGTACAGCAATATATATTTACCAAAATCAATTTTTTAAAATAATTGTCAACTTGGTCATAAAAATCAATTTTTGTCAAGTTTAGCAATATCCGTTTACCAAAATCAAATGCTTGGTCATAAAGATTGCAGCTTTTAATTGTTTAAGGGGTTTGTACTAAAGAAAAGTGAAGAGTACCCATTTTTAGATATTATTTATCATAAAAAATGATTTTTAAAAACTTTGTGGATGTGCCTCAACCCAGCAATATCCATTTACCAAAATTAATTCTTAAATAATTGTCAACTTGGTGATAAAAATCAATTCTTGTAAAGTTCTAATATCCATTTAGCAAAATCAATTCTTAAATAATTGTCAACTTTATTTTTTTTTTATTCAGTAATTGTCAATAAAAAATATTCAATTGAGATCTCGTTATTACAAGTAATATATTCCGTATTTTGTTATTACGAATAATATCCGTGGTCAGTAGAATAACTAGTGATTGAATAATTGTGAACTTGGTCATAAAGATTGCAGCTTTTGATTGTTTAAGGGGTTGTACTAAAGAAAAGTGAAGATGGAAATTGATGGAAGAGGAGGTGCAGAAGCATCAAGTCAACCAACCCCACCAGCTGAGGAGTTGTTGAAAAAGATCAAAGAGTTAGAAGCAGGTCATGCTCATTTGAAGCATGAGATGTCAAAGCTGATGATATCATCTCCTGAGCATAATAAAAGTGGGAGTAATAAATCAGAGAGGCAGAGGTCTCATTCGATATCGCCGCAGAGGCCACCGAGGAGGAGGGGAGGGGGGGATGGAGGGATGAGGGTCTCTGCTTCCTTCAGACATTCTTCCCCTTTGCAGAGGGAGAGTAAGGGTGGAGGTGCTAGCTCTGCAGCTTTGAATTTTGCTGATAAGCAATATTTGAATATTCTGCACTCTATGGGTCAATCTGTTCATATATTTGATCTCAATTGCAAGATAATTTACTGGTTAGTGGACTTCTATTTTGGGATCCCTTTGTGGCTTTGTTGCTCGTTTTTGTTGATATGTAGTGAATGCTGTTCCTGAATTGACCCAAGAGTGAAGTGAAAACACTATCTACTACTTCACGATATATAAGAAGCGTATTTATTGTGATGAACCAATTTGATTGAATTTATTAGTAGCATCATTGTTATAAAATCTTAGATATACTTAGTTGACTGTATTTATTAAGAACTCTCTTATTTTGTAAAATATGCTTAGTTGCTTGAAAATTGTAGTAGTAGTTATTGATTGATTTGTTGTTGAATGATAACTTTGGGGAACTTGTACTTAAACCCTTTGTAGGAACCCAAGGGCAGAACACTTGTATGGTTACTCACCTTCAGAAGCCTTGGGGCAGGATGCTGTTAAGCTTTTAACAGATTCCAGAGACTTTACAGTGGCAAAAAATATTGTTCAACGTGCATCAGTTGGAGAAAATTGGACAGGGCGATTTCCTGTTAAGAATAAGAGAGGGGATCGATTCATAGTTGTAGCAACTAATACGCCTTTCTATGACGATGATGGTGGTTTAGCAGGAATTATTTGTGTATCTAGTGACTCACAATCTTTACAAGGGACGAAGCTAACATCTTCAGAGACAGGACACACTGAAACTGATACAAGCTTCAGCCGTACAAAAAGGATGGCATCAGAAAAACTAGGGCTCGATCCTCAGCAGCCATTACAAGTTGCACTAGCCTCCAAGATATCGAACTTGGCTTGTCAACTGTATTCATATTTATGTTCCTGACAATGATGGACTTACATATGCTAACAGTTGAATCCTCACCTTGGCTTGTAAAATGAGCAACAAAGTTAAATCGAAGATGAGAACTGGAGAGAACACCATAGACCGTGAAGGTGGTAGTGGAGAAAGTCATGGATCAGATCATGGTTCCTGGGATGCAGCTCATTTCGAACACAAGGAGGATGCAAATTCAAGTGGGCCTAGTACACCCAGAGGCGATATTCATCCTTCTCCATTTGGAGTGTTTTCGCACTCTACCCATGATGAAACATCTTCCAGTAAACCCTTTAGAGACTCTGGAGATGAGAGTGAAGAAAAACCAGGAATCTCTAAGATCATAACCTCAAAGGCAGAGGCATTGATGGGTAAGACACGTTTACCATGGCCTTTTAAAGGACAAGAGCGAGAAGGATCAGAGATAAGAACCACACGGTTCTCTTGGCCCTGGGCACACAATGAACAAGAAAATGATTTAGGTCAACCTAAGTCCTCAGCGTCTCCTAAAAAAGAAGATCCAGAGGGTGAATATAACCGGGCAGCTAACAACGAGGCTTCTGGTTCTTGGTCCTCATCTTTCAACATTGACAGCACAAGCAGTGCCAGTAGCTGTGGGAGCACTACTAGCAGCACTGTCAATAAACTTGACATAGACACAGACGGCTCAAATTATGAAATCATGTGGGAGGAATTGACCATTGGGGAGCAGATTGGGCAGGGTATCAAAATTTATCTTATGCACAATGCTTTTTGAGTTAGCTGCTTGCAAGTACTGCACAATTTCGTCTCAACATTAAATTTGTATCATTAGTTTGCAAATGGATGAAGGACTTGGTATAAATGGCTTTCATATTTTAATGAGTGTTAGAAACCATTGTTGTTATCCTCATAAATCACATAGTGGAAAGTTTGACACATGGGCTTACTATTATGATTCAAAACAATTACCTAGGAACTTTTGGTAATTGACTTCATGCTATGGTAGTCTTCACAATGTCACTTCTGTATCATCTAACAACTTCCTCAAATCTATGTGCAGGTTCTTGTGGATCCGTATATCATGCTCTGTGGTATGGATCAGTATGTTCCTTGACTCTTGCTTAATTTCTTTTCAAGAATTTCAGAAGTTTTTATTAAAGCATATCTATCGTAGACACATAAATAGCACATAAATACTTTTAACTTTTCTTAGCTGAGGAGAGGAATGGGATTTTTTAATCCAAAACCTTGCATTTGTTATCAGTTACGTAAACACAAAAGCATGTCCTGTTTGTATCACCTTGATTCATGTCTGAGCGTACTGTGTCCCTCGTATGAAATACAATAAAGAGATATGGTCTCTGCATATCTATTAATGGAATTATAATGTATTTATCTTTTTCAGGATGTTGCGGTCAAGGTTTTCTCTAAGCAGGAATATTCTGATGACTTAATATATGCTTTCAGGCAGGAAGTAAGAGCTATAGTCGCGCTGTTGTTTGTGCTTTTAGATTGGTTGTTTATCAAAAGCTGAAACCGTCTTCCTTAATGAAAATAATTGAAAGCTATCGTCTCAGATGCACTGGATCTATAAGAAGCTGAAATACTCTATTCATTCTTTTTGAAGGTATCTCTAATGAAAAAACTTAGACATCCAAACATTCTACTCTTTATGGGAGCTGTGACTTCACCTCAACGTCTTTGCATTGTAACAGAGTTCCTTCCACGGTTTTGTTCTCCTTTTTCCCTTAGTGAAGCACTTCCTCCCCCCCCTCTCTTCAATAACATTATATGAAGTACCGTGTGCCTTATTCCATTTTTCTACTTTCAATTCAGTGGAAGTTTGTTTCGCTTGTTACAACGTAATATGCCCAAACTAGATTGGAGAAGACGGATTCAAATGGCGTTGGACATTGTGAGTTTTTCTACATTATGTCCAATAGTTAAATAAGCGCAGAGAGCAAAACACTAGTTGCACTATAATTGGTGTGATGTACCATGGTTGTCTTAATTTTACCTTGTGAGTATTATGGTCCTTTTACAGGCACGGGGTATGAATTATCTTCATCATTGCAACCCCCCAATAGTTCACCGTGACTTGAAGACTTCAAATCTGCTTGTTGATAAAAACTGGACAGTCAAGGTTTGCTTATTGTTCCCACATGTGATTTTTATTCTCTAGTATAAATTTATACTTTCAAACTTACGGAAGGCTTTAAGATTTCTCTGATTTTATAATCGATCTCTATTATACTTCTTATTTTCACTGATAGAAATTTTATTACTCCGTACTTGATAATATGTAAGAGCTCACAATATCGTGTTCAACAGGTTGGTGATTTTGGTCTATCCCGACTTAAACATGAAACATACTTAACAACAAAGACTGGGAAAGGAACGGTAAAATACCTGCCACATCCGATAACTTCGTGCTAATACAATATACATTTGTTTCACTTTCACCTTGAGCTGTGGCTGATAAAAGAATTGGTACTACCTTTTTCCTTGTAGCCGCAATGGATGGCTCCTGAAGTTCTTCGTAATGAACTCTCAAATGAGAAGTATGTATATTGCTGTCAGAGCTTGACTGATCTTCATATAATGTTTTCTCTTATAATGGTATAATTTCAGGGCTGATGTATACAGCTTTGGGGTCATATTGTGGGAACTTGCCACCCAAAAGATCCCTTGGGATAACCTCAACTCCATGCAGGTGTCTTTGAACTGCAATAAATATAATTATATAATGCAACACTGATCAATGTACCTTTTTTGTGAGGACATAAAAAGATATATTTCTTGTCGAGGAGTTAACTAAAGTTTCTGTTTGGTAATTTCTGCAGGTAATTGGTGCAGTAGGATTCATGGACCAACGGCTGGAGATACCCAAGGATGTTGATCCGCAGTGGGCAGCTATAATTGAAAGCTGCTGGCTTAGGTCTGCTTCCTTTATATCCTTCTAGTTATTTGGTGAATAAGGGCTTCACACATCTTTGTTTATGTTGCATAATAGATTCTCTTGTAGAGAATTCACTGCAATGTTGATTTCTTGAGCTAGGCATCAACTAGGTTTGGAACTTACTGTATGTCTAGGTCCCTGTCAATTTGTCTAGTTGCAAACGAGTTCCTTTAGACTTAACCTGTTGATGTCACTCAGATTAGAGTTTTATAACCGATCCATTATAGAGATGCATCCTCGTCCATTCATTCTTTAAGGGACTTCAATGCCCAGATTGTTCTCTATTTTCAAGAAATTTAGCTGCGATATTATTGTTATATTATGGATGCACCTCATTCATTAATCCCGGATCACTAACAAAAAGTTTCTATTGACCTCAGTGAAAGCCAAAGTCGGCCTTCATTCCAGGAGCTGATGGAGAAGCTCAAAGATTTGCAAAAACAATACACCATCCAGTTTCAGGCTACACGTGCTAATAAAGTTGATACTATCCAAAAGGAGCTATAGCTCAATTAACTGTGGACTTGTTCGCTTACACTATTGCAGCACTTGTGAGTACTTCAAGGCTTCATGCCTTCATTGCCTTGAAGGTTTGCTGATGTTCACCTACTCATCAATGGTTATTATTGGACCATAGAATTCTCAGCCTTCACTCTCTGCGTCTGCCCAAATACATTTTCGATTGTCTCTTAAGGTTGACGTACTTCATTTTTCATTGAAAGAGGAGTTCTCTGTTGGACCTCTCAGATGGACCTGACGATAATAAGATGAGCTCATGATGTCGATAATGAGTTCACCCATGTCGTCGGGTGAACTTTTATTGTTTTATCCTGTTGTCTCCTAGTATATACCCATCCAAAGTTGGTGTGTACATGAACACATTGTTGTAGAAATTGCAGGATTTGCAGCCATTCAAATTGATATTTTCTCTGTTCAGTAATAAGTTCACACGTCTTCAGGGTGAACATTATTGCAAAAATATTGTTTAGTGCATCTGTATTATTTAATAAATGACAAATTATTAGCAACATCTGGTGTCATAGAAGTTACAGATGATTTGGTTAGATGACAATGTTGATTATGCAAACTTCAATTGGCGATTGCTTAAACCAATTTGGAGGTCGGCTATATGGATATAGCGTCTATTTAGCTCTATGGTGTCATTTTTTTTCTTTCTGTTAAGCTTATAAATGCTAGCTTCTTTGATACAGTATTTGTTGAAGTTTTCTTCAGTCTCACTTTATCCTAATACTGCCATAATTTCACACATTCTTATTGGTGCCTCTGTTGCACACATTGGTTGTATTTGTTCAAAATAACATACCCTCCAATAGTTTAATGCAACTTATTAGTTTGCAAATGTGGCATTAGATTGAAACACATTTATCTAATGTTTGCTGAAGAAAGGAAGCCAATGGTTGCTGATATTATTTGTATGGGAATGAGTTTTTTGCTAGTCATAGAAAGTTGGTTTAACAAACAAAGATTTCCCCAGATCTTAACAGAGAAAGTTGGTTTAACATACACAGAGTAAAGGACTCAAAAATCAAAACCTCATTAAGTGATTGTGATTCCTACACCGTGGAACATCATTCAACGAAGATGGATATTTGAAGACGATTGTGTAAGACATAAAAATCTATTAGAATTCATCCACCAAATGTTTTAGTAGGTCTTCCAGATTAAAAATAAAAATAAAAAATCTTAATTGGATGGTGAATGGAACCATTACATTTGCTGATAAAATGAGAAGGCCAAGTCAATGAAATGCTCAACACTGTTGCAGAACGATCAGCGGTTCTCTGCACTGGTTACTGAACCTTAACACTGAAGCAAGGACCGGATAGCAGCAACTGCATCACCTTTGTGTTCCCGTAATGTTCTTTCAGCTAACTTCTTGTCAAGCTATAAATTAGAAAATAATTAACATCACCATAAGCGAGAAACATTGAGAGGAAGTATATGACAGAAGATCAAGCATGGAGTAACCTCTAATTCATTTGCAATGACATCAATGTCGGCGGAATTGATTTTAACAGCAGCTAATTCCTTCTCTCTGCATTGCAAATAAGGATATGTCATTTGTATAAAGACATGAGCTAAATATGATGCATAGAGTGTTTGAATTGTAGATAATTGATGTCTAATATTTGTCAGTCTAACTATGAAATTTGACTCACAAGGATGGTAGAAGTACATATGCAGCCAATTGTGTACCCTTTCTACAGACAATGAAATAAACTATCCAATCAAAAAGTCAGGGAAACTGAAAAGTACCAAAATGATTCAGCATTCTGAACATAATCGATGGAAGAATGAAGATATTATTACATACAGAAAGAAAGATAATGTGTTATATAGCTCAATACCCATATTTCAGCAGTAAAATCAAGACAGATTCGGCTAGTTAGGGTCATGTATGGCTTAAGCACAATTATTTCACAGCGTATGATCAGAAAGTCAGATATAAAATTAACCTTCAGCATGGGCCAATCTAACATACCCTTTAGGCTCTCGCTAAACATATTATTGGCATTCTAACAAAACAATGACAACACATGGAATCCTATATTAAAAAATGTAGGTAAAATCTTCTAAATTGCATGGAATCTGATACCCATAAGTATTCTCTAGATGAATGGAAGTAGAATCAAGAAGATCTTAATGTTATAGTTTGATTTCAACAATCAGATTCTTCATAACATACAGCGACCTTTATGGGAATGAATTCCCTGGTCCATATTCTGTGTAAGTAACTCCAGATACTCTCGAGAAAAACTAACCACTCAACATAGACAATTATAACAGCCATGTGTTCAAGCAAACCCCAAAGTATATTTGTGTACGCAACTAGTTAACATCTAATAGGCAGAGTTTCATTGTCTGCAAAATCATGATTAATACTTAAATGGAAGTGTATCATCCAATGCGTCGCATCTACCCATTAATGTTATCATATATTGCGAATAGAATTCGTTAAATGCAACATTTATCATGTGACTATCCCCCAAAATTATTATGTATAGCGACAAGAAATCCTCAAGAAAGGCTAGTTGCATACTTGCATCACTAACTGCAAAACATGAATATAGCTAATAGCTCCATCATAAATACGAAGCATAACTTCATAACCAAGGAATTTAATAATCATTTACATATAGCCAACCTCACCGAGTCTTATAACTAATAGGGAGTACCAAAATAACTCACAAGAATACTCACACGCATAACTTCTTTTTTAAAGTACAAATATATACAGAGCCCACTGAAATCCGATCAGAAAAAAACATTTAAACAGAAACACAAAACCATAATCATATGATACTTATGGTTTTAGATTATCAGACCTCATTCTCATGGCTTGAAGATCAGCTTCTTTTGATGCAGAAATCGACGCCATTGCCTAAAAAATAAATTACAAATCCTAATTATAATTCTTCTCAAAATTCCAAAACAAACTACTCCCTCCATTACTAAAATATCGTCCATTTCTAATTTTAATGTAAGTCTCTTAAACTTATGCTTAAATATTTTTTAACATATGTTATAATATTTGCAAAAAATATATCATAATATAATATTTCACCCTATTTTACAATTAATATCAGTAATTTTCGATTCAAATCAAAGTAGCGCGACTTTTACCCAAGACATAAAGTTTGTTCATTTTCTTTTCGTTTAAAACGCAAATGAACTATCATTTAGAGATGGAGGGAGTAGTATTTTGTGAAAATGTATAAAACTATAATATTTTCACCTAATTTATGATTAATCTTTAATTTTGATTAAAAAAATTGTGCGAGTTAATTAACATTTGTTAATTTTGATATAAAAACAACCAGCATATATATACCTTCTTTGGACACGGGTGGAATCGAGCTGACGATCTTCAACATGATCGGTAAGCTTATCGAGTGCTTTGCTTTGTTGTTGTAAGTCTTTTGAATCGATTACTACCTCTATACCTGACTCTCCACCCTCCATTTTCTCATATAATACACAATTCTAACTCTCTTATATACTCTAGGTATTTATCAACTGGGCTCGACCTATTTCAAAACTAGAGTGATGAAGATAATTAGGATGTAACCACTGGCCTGCCCGCCCCTAGCTCGAAGTTCGAGGCCGCGCTCCTTAACTAATCACGCACGGGCAGTTTAATTAACTGTTCATTCGATTTGATACCACTCAGCACAAAGATTCTGCCTAACCTTACCTCCTTTAAAATCGCAGAATCTACCAAGATTGCAGATAAGGCTAATGCTAATTCCTCGCTTCAAAATCGCAAGAATGCCAGCCCCCAAACACCAAGTTCAGATAAGATTTATCAACAAAATTTAGTCTCTGCTCTCATTTAAAGATTTATCAACAAAATTTAGCAAGAATGTATTGATGATCACCTAACTTTACACAACGTCACTCACTGATCACCATCTTGTGAACGACAACTCGATCAATTCATTTTTCGAATATGTCCTAATGTGGTCCCAATCATAGATTTTCCCAAGAATCGTCAGCAATCACACGCTGACCACGTGACTACTCGTAGCTGCACTTTAAGAATTTCACTTTTGTGTTTTTGCAACGCTATTGGATGATCACCCACCCCTACACAACGTCACTACTGATCACCATCTTAAACGCATAACTTGACACCCATTTTTCTCAAATATGTCCTAAGGTCCTGCACCGTCGATTTTCCGGCACTGTCAAGTAAATCGGGTCGTCGACCCTCACGCGGACTACTTTATAAGTGGTACTTAATTTCACTTTTGTATTTTTGCAAAAAATAATAATCGAAACGTTGTTAAATCAAGTGAGCCTACACTTCAGCCACCTTTGTTAATCTAGTTCCATATTTCACATCAAACCCAGATAATCTTTACCAGAATCTCGCTTATAAATAACGCCTCATGACATTTAATCAAAGACTCCACTCATCCAAATAGGATTTAGTTCTAGCTTTTACGCGCAGAATGGCTCCTTTATAAAATCGATTTTTTTAGGTTTATTTATTCGGGGTTTTTAATTTGGGCTTTTTTTATTTTAAATCTGATTTTTGCAGGTTTTCGATTGGGCTTTTTATATTTTTTGATTTAGGTTTTCATTTAGATTTCGATTGGGTTCTTGATTTGGTTTCGATTGGGGTTTTTAATTAGGTTTCCACCGAGAATGTGTTTAAATCAAGTATGTATATTAATTGTGTTTTCTGTTCGCAGATATACGACGAGTATTTCTACCATACAAGCATTTAGGATAGTTTCAAGCTTAAAGCTAACGTTAGACTATTAGCGGTAAAATTGTTAATTGACTGATTACTGCCAAGACATGACACGGCGATATAGACGAAGATGCCATTTAGCGACGAAGCTGGTAAGAGGTCATCAGATGCATACACCTGCTGACGTGTTAGTTTCAATTTGAAACCCCTACGTAGCTGATAATCGACATCGTCAATTCAAAAAGCTAAGAATGAAAAGAAACTTCACGATTTCAGACATCGGGATCGTTCTCAATGTAGCTTTTATTAATTTCATAATGTTTCTAATCCATTAAGAATCTTATGAAAAATACAAAAGCGAAATTACTAAATTACCCTTACTAAGAATCACGCGTGGTCACGCGACCAATTTAACAAACAATCAGTTTTAAAATTTTGACTGGGACCTGTTCAGACATATTTCAAGAACGGGCGATTACAGTCAGACGTTTCTAAAGACAAGCGATCAATCAATGATATTATTGTGAAAGCAGCGATCATCCATACTATATGCCCTTCTTATTTTTCGCAAAATACAAAAGTGAAATTACTAAATTACCCCACGAAGAGTCACGCGAGGGTCACGCGACTAATTTAACGTACCAATCATTTAAAACTGACCCATTAGGACATATTTAAAATGGGCGATCGTTGTAATGCTTTTAAAGATGGGCGATCAACTAATGACATTACAGAAGTTGTGCTGATCATCCATACCATTCGCCCAAATCTCTAAATACGGTCAGAGTAGTTCAGACGATCAACATGGTAGAATTCGTATACCAATCATTACGGCACGTTGGGGATGTTCGTTAACCTTTATAATATATTATTAAGCAGTTAAACGATATTTCCGATACGCAACTTTAACAATGTTATTTGATACAAAATTCTTTATTTTACAATATACAAATTATAAGATATTTTGATAAATATTAAATCATTTAACTACTTGAATAATAACAATATAAATTTAATACTATTCATTACTATATTACAAAGTAATTGATTATATGTAAATTCTATTAATATATTATGAATTTGTTAATCCAGAAAGTTCTTTTCAATATATTGATAAAGTACAATACATTAATACATTAATATACTAATATTTAAATAATTAAGTGTCATAATTAAACACTATTTCAAGAAATAATTGGTTAGAATTGGTGACTACTATTGATTTATAATATGTCCATAACCTAAAGAACATGTTTTATTCTACTCTAAATCATAAAAGTTATTTAGCACTGTGATATGGATAAAAGTACGAGTTACATTAATATCTTATTTTTGTTTGAAACTATAATAGTTGTTTAGTATTATATAATATATTATTCTAACTTATAAATTGTTGTTAACATCAATTTGTTCCAAACCCTCAGTCGTTCTCCAAACTATCGAGTTTGTTCTAAACCCTCGAAGCTAAGATATATAATATTTCTTTGATAATATATTTACAATAAATTACTTTTATTGTATAAAGAATGATATATTAATGCATGTTATGTTCAGAATTATATAATATTCAATACTAAATAACTCAAGTATTTATTTAAATGTAATAATCAATTATTTCTGAAATATTTTAATTACAAATAGACTCTTATTGTTTATAGAATAATATATTACGCATTTTATACTTGTTAATAATATATTCAATATTATATTTCACATTACAAATGATATTATAAACTAGAGCTATGTTTTTCAATAATATATTCAATACAATATTCCTTAATATCAGACATACGTGTTAAATATGATATCTTTTATTATAAATCCATCACGTTAATACCGTAAAATATTTTCCCAGATTAACGCCATTACATTATAAACTGCACTATTACTAATACCAAGAATGCTTAAGATAACACTACATCGTTAATATTAAACAAGACTACTGCCAGGAAGCGCCAAGCGGCCTCGAACCTGACCCTGCCTAATACCCACCGATTTTTTGTGGCTCGAAGTTCGGCTCAAAGTTCAAGCCCAACTTTGGCCCACGTCCGTCCCACTTTAACGGACCTAAATATTTCAGGCCCCGCCTAACCTCGAACCGAATAAAATGTAATGACCGTGATGTCTCGCCGCGGCCCCGGTTCGTTAGACACTACTACTCATATCAGTTAAAACTTGGGCCCAAAACTGTTTTCAATCATGAAACACCTACTACTATTATTTTGATGGATTGAGTAATCGGATAACCACTGTAAGGATTAACAAGTCGGATTCGATTATCACTTTATCCTCGATAACTTGTGAGAGATACCAGAATAACTTTGACTAAACACCCGATAATGTTTTACTCTCTCCATCCCAATTTATATGGCCATTTTTCATAAAATGAAAATCTCACAATTGGTTCCACTTTAGTTCAAATTTGTGGAGGGAAAATGGAATAATGTGAGATAAATTTGAATTCTCCTAAAACTTTGTGCAAAAGTAAAGTGACCAAATAAGATGGGATGGAGGGAGTAGATATTACATAATATAAAAAATATATATGTTTATTTGGGTAATTTATCACTAGTTTTATGAACATAACGAGTAACCAAATACTCACTCGGTACTCGACCAAAAATATTTGACTTGAAACCTTAATCGAGTCAGACATTAGTACAAGCTCTTGCTCGATACCCGACACAACAAAGTAATTACCAGACTCGATAATATGTCTATCTAACTAGGTAACCTCATACCCACTTGAACTCAACTTGTTAACGGTCCTAAGTTTTACTATATCCAAACCAACTTGATCTGAAACTGAATTATTTTCAGAGGAATTCAAAAAGAATATAAAGAGTCTATTTGAAATAGGAATGAATGAATTCATGTTCGGATCGGAAGATTTAAAAGTTCTGTACCCAAATTTTGAAGTATCAAACGAACAAGAATGAATGGGTCTAGTACCTTAAAGAGTAGCCATGGGCTCCCTATTAATGAAATATAGATCCTTTATCCAACCCATTACACCTTGTTATGGGGTAAGTAGACACCCTCTAATCCTATGCAACGTCCACATATCGCATTGGCCTCGAAGTTAGTGAGTTGTGTTAACCTAGGTGTAATCTAAGGGAGGATGAATTAGAATTTTTCATAAAGGATAAAACTTTTTCGGATTAATTAAACTACCCCAACTAAAAACAACTACTCAATGGAGTTGAGGTTCAATAGTACATTTTATTGCAATGAAGGAATCAGAATAAGGAAAGATAATTTGATACTTGAGATGTTGAGGTTCGGTGAACCTAGTCCTCCAATTATGGATTTCCAACTATGAGATTTGGAATAAGATTAGATCACTCCACAACAGGGTTGGGATCAAATATATCGTCTCAAAAAAAATTCTATGCAGTGAGTTAATTGGTTGGTAATACCATGTCACAATATTTTAGGGTGAATTGAATTATTTGGGGTTAATTGACACAAAAAGTTGACAAGTGGGAAGTGGAATCACTCCAACCATGCCATCCACATCACGCCGTTCAACTACGCAGTACATGCAAAATGAAAAAGAAGTCACAATTTGACAACACGTGTTGCTCCTGCCAATTTGAGAGGACAACATGTCCTTATTGGGACGTGCAAGCAGAGGGCTCGCGAATGGAAAGAAGATATTTTTTATTATTTTTCAAAGAATAAAATATCAAATTCTACTAAAATTGTTTGATTATTTTTTTTACCAATATTTTTATTTTTTGAATACCTATAAATAGAATCCCATTTTGTTATATTTCAACATCAAATTTTTTATCTTCTCTTCAATATACTCATCTAATTAAAATTTTTTTAATATCTTTTTTCTATATTTACGAATCCTAATTAAAAATTTTAATTTTTCGCCTAATTCCCCATATTTCCCAACTGCATAAAAAAATTTCAATTTCCAACGCTTCCTAACATCCTCAAAATATGGGTATGCAAAAATTTCCAAAACTTTATATGATGTCCTGACTTGGTACAATATCCCTATACTTCAGATATGCACTTGGGCAACAATCTAGAGGAAATAATGTCGTAGATCAATCCACACCTCAATCAAAATCAATCGAGATCCCGGAGTTTTCCAACCAAATATCTTTAGGAAATGCAGATGGTGACACTCCGCATAGTTTTTTGACACCAACCAAACCAACAACAGGAAAATCTAGTTATGTCAAGCTTGAGTCAGCGGAAGAAACAAACTACTTCTTTTCTAATTATTTATATTTCCAAAGAATGGCAGCGCATTGAAGCGCCGGGTCGGTGGGGATACATTTTGGGATAAAATTTCAACTTATGCGAATGAAGATTCATCAAACGGGTCCTCACAGACTCAAGAAAATACAAAGAGTCATTATACCGATATGAACAAAAAAAATCGCCGCATGGGCTCAGGTTTTCTAAAAGCCTTAGCGAAAAGCACATAAGTGGGTTGGTCTTTGATTGATGAATGGAAATTGGTTCGCCATGAACCAAAATATATAATCGACGTGATGCATCCGGCAAGAAGTGTTCCAAAAAGTGAAGATTGCTGCGATAATGTCTCATCTTCTATTCCTACTTTGATACTTCCTAAAAGGAATGGATGCAACAAAGAAAAGTGAAGTATTCCTTTAAAAGAAGGTCAAGTTCAATATCGAGGCCGAATACACGAAGATAGAATCGTAACATCAACACCGATCAAGTAGTGCGGAACGAGATGCAATGATGCAAGAAGTCATTAAGGCTCAAAATGAAGCAAGACGCTAAAAAATGGAGACGCGGGGATGAACTTTGAATCGTAGAACTACCAAATGAAGTTAGACGAATATGAACAAGAACTCTTAAACATGTTTCGTGTTGAACTGTTTGGTTGTTAAATGTTTACGACTGAATTATTATTCTGTTTGGACTATGTGGTTAAGTGTTAGACGGCGATCATGTAATTTGTCTTGTCAAATTTATTTTCAAAAAATGAACGCGACTTCTCATTACCTTGCTCATTTTATTTTCAATCACGACGTGATTTTGTCATTACCTTGTCAACTTTATTTTCAAACAATGCAATGGATTTTGTCTATCTTTACTAATTTGACAATGGAGAGTTTGAAGTCCCAATATTGAACATTATAAATTCAAACTTTGTGTGAAGATCAAAACCACTCATTCTTTAAACTCATAGATATAGTCTTCAATTCCTTTTGTATTTCAATGGATCCACCACCATATGACTTCAATCTCGGCACTCCAACGGCCGACGGGAGTTAGAGAATCTTTTACTAACATCAAGAACGGTAATTCTTGAAGAATTACAAGCTTCAAGAAATCAATCACGTACACAGACACACATATAGAAGGATTACAAATCTGCACATAAAAGACTCGTAAAAGATTACTTTGCTGAATTTCCTACATACACGCATTTCACTCAAAGCGAGAAACAACGCCGGGAAACGAGATTATCAACTCTTCAAAAGTGCATCAAGTTTATATCAAGATGTTACCCCACGGAGTACAAATAGACGCCAGGATTTAATACATGTATTGGCCAAACGACGCTCTTCGAAGCTGCCTACGCAAGTTTTCAGGAAGCGAATAATATCTATATTTGAGAAGATTACATGGTAGTGCCGATCGCGAAGATTTACAACGGCTTCATGTCGATCGTGAGCGCAGTTCCTTGGAATGGTCGGGAAGTATTGATCAGACAGACCGGCAATGAAAAATTGTCCCAAAGTCACAAGTGGCAATTTACTAGCTGGGCAAAGCGCACATCAACAATTATTCTTGAATTTGTCAGATCCTACAACTTATGGATATGGCATGCTCTTTGGTTTGCCGTGCACATCGAATCCATATAAATGTGTTACAACAGACAATCGGTTTTCTATGATATCAGGAGCGTTTCCACATGCGACTTCTCACACACGGTCATCAATACAAGTTGACATACTATCTTGTAGACGGAATCTACCCCAAATGGCCCGTTTTGTCCAATCACTTCAACATCCCCAAGGAGAAAAGGCAAAATTATTTGTAAAGCACCAAAAATCATGTAGAAAGGATGTCGAACGTGCATTTGGTGTTCTCTAAGCATGATTCACGATCATTCGCCGGCCAGATGTGGGAGTTTAATGACTCATCAAAAATAATGTGGGCATGCATCATTTTACATAATATGATAAAGGAAGATGAACGTGATACCATCGAAATTGGTGAAACTTGGGATTAACCAACGCTACTACAAGCTCATCATTCGATTTTCAAACACAAGTCTTACCTCAGTTTGAAGTATATATTCAAGGTAGATCCGATTCCGATATCCATACTAGATCCGAACTCCATGATAGTCAAACATATTCAATTGCTGAGATCTCAAGTGAACACATTTCGGGCAAAAGTTCGGGACAACCCAAAACTAGATTTCATTTCTTTCTTATTTTTATGAACGCTTTTAACGTATGTATTGCTTGTGTGTTTTAATGATTTGTGTATCGCTATTTATCTTATTTAATAATATTATGTACCGCGCGTTTTAATATTATTAAAATAACTTTTAATAAAATTATTACACTAATTAAAAATATTAAAAATCTTTTAGTTATCAAAAAGTAACATTTATTAAATATTATATGATTAATTAAATAATCACAAATTAATAAATCATTTGTAAAATTCAAAATGCAGAGAAAGGATATATACGCGGGGTATATATCGTATATTGAGGAGTAGAAACTAAATATCCCGTGAAATATCCCTACTGCAGTTGCAGCACGGGAGTTATTTGACGACGCTGGGTAAATGAATCTACGCGGCCGCGAGATAATCGGGATTAATCATTCCCTAATTTAATATCATTGAGTTTGATTTCTTGTATCATTACAAGAAATCAACTCCAAAACAACACAATACCATAGTAGATACAATCTACTAATCCAAGATCTAATTTAGAATTTTAACTCGTAATCCACAACTAGAAAGTCAAGACCTTGATCCCATAATTTCAACAACAAAGCTTACTTCAATCTAGAAGATCCACCTACTCTAATACCTCTGTGTGCATTTGATAAGAACAAATGAATTTATGTGAATTAATTTAAGGTAGAATGAATGAATATCAGAAAGAATTATGTTAAACAATTTCATTACATTATTTGGTACAAGTAAAGCGACAGTACTATGTTTAATTATAAACATACCATATATATATATATTAAAGTAGTATAAATATATTAAAAAAGATTAAAGTAGTATATATATATATAAATTATAAATTTTATTTATTTATTTATTAGAAATAATATTAATATTTAATTTTAAAGTAATTATTATTAATTTCAAAGTTATATCAGAATATTATATTAATTCTTTTTTATTTAATATTATAATATATCGTTTAAAAATATTATAATATGTTAATTTTGAAATATGATAAAATTAGTTTTAAATTAATATTATAAAATATTAATATTAATTAAAATATATCTACCACACATATCGATTCTATAAATAAATTAAAATATATATATATATATATAATACTACTCCCTCTATCCCTTATTGATAGGGGTATTTTCCTTTTATGAAAATCCCTAAATTGATTCCTATTTAGTTCAAAAATGTGGAGGAAAAGTTGAGTGTGTAAGTTAAATTTAAACTTTCCTAAATCTTTGTGCTAAAAGGAAATGCCCCTATTAAGTGGATTGAGAGAATAATATATAACACATATATTAATAATTATATAACATATATAATAATTTAGTGTTATACATATCAGATTTATAATGTTAATAAATTATTTATATTTCACAGACAAGTGTAATGGACTAATACCACCACTCAGTGTAGAATGGTATAAGGCCCCGCATGGATAATTAAATTACTTAGGGAATGGAATGAAATAAAAATTTAACTACCAAACTAAGTAATGTAATCCAATTTCAATTCATTCCATTTCATTCCCACGACAAACACAACCTTAGTGAACAATTCTTTAAAAGAAAGATTATTGGGTTTGCACAATATGTCTTTAAGTATGAAAAAGAAATATAATTTCAATCAATGAAAACCTCACTCAAATAATAGTACAAAAGTGGACAAAAGATCGACCATTATCGGGTTTGTGGGTCCAATTGGTACTCGATTACATGGTTGTACTTTTTCTTATCCTACATCGTGACCTTTATCGTGGTAAGTGTCCTCATTCAGCCGAATCGAATGATCATCTTGAAACTTGCGAAATATGTTCTCTTTGATCGCTTTATTTGTTCAAGTTTGATTCCATTTTTGTTGGACACAAATTCATTTTTCATAGATCCAACCTTGACTTGATAATATGATCAATGAGGAACAAGAACATCATAATAAGAGGGTGTCTTGTTCATACAAATTATCTTGTTATGATAGATGTTTCCTAACAAATGTCTTATATATCAAACGACCAAGCATAAGCGTCTCACTTGGCATTTGTGTTGACTTGATTTTTTATTTTGCAGGAGCATTGTGTTTGACACTTGAGAAGTCGGTAGTCCAATAGTCATATTTTGTTACCAATCAACTTGAGAGACAAAAGCATTAAATAAGCAAAATTCTATTAGATTTAAGCTTTAACATAACGAGAGTAATCTCATCCACACATTGAGCCATAAATAAAATAGCAATACGTAACCGAACGAAGTACAATTGAG